>MU006110.1:268962-321217 GCA_010093705.1 Patellaria atrata CBS 101060
AGCTGCTGGGCGCTGTGTTGTAGTGGCATCGCGGGTTTGGTGGAAGACGTGTCGCGATTTTGGTGGGGTGTGGCCACTGACTGATAGTGGCCACTGACCGATGCGGCACGTTATCATGTCTGTAACCAACCTCTGGGCAATTCACCACAGGGATCATAATTCAACAGGATCCTGCAACTTAGACGTATTCCAATCGTCGGGGGGATAGAAACATGTGATCCTAGCTTCGCGGCTCGGGTTTATGCAAGCATGATTTGTAGAATGCCTCAAGTTCGAATTGGAATCCTACGCGCGCGTTGTAGAACTGGTGGTCTTGAGCCAAACGTCGAAGACGCCGCAGACGCCGCATTTCTCCTTTAATAACATTCGACCGTTCATAGAACAAGGGATTCAGGTGAAGCACTCCGCCTCATTTGATATTATGAAAGATGAAACGGAATCCGTGGCTGGAGGGCGGGGTAAGGATGATAGTAAGGACATATAAGTACTTAGTACATCTCTAGCATTCTCGATATCTATTCATTCTCAATATCAAGCAATCTTACATCGACTTATATGACATCATATACCATTGAAATGGCTACCGGTCCACATCACGAAATCGGAATCCTTGTTAATGGTGTTTGGAAGCAGTGGTCAACTTCTGCAGGACAGGACTATTACGAAAATTTGACCACTAGAAAGACGCAATTTGAAATACCGGCTGGATGGGAGGATGCCGACTCAGTGTGTATATACTAGACCTTACTAGGAATAAGTTATGCTAATCTAATTCGTAGGAGACCTGGCAAGTTGATACCTCCAAGGGTTGGGAACAATGGTGAGTATTTGCCCACCATCTGGAATCTCCGCTTGGCGATTGGAGATCTCGATTGGGACTAATTTTCCGGGTCTTATGCAGGCGCAATGTCAGAACCGGTCGGATCAGACGTACAAACCCTAACCCCCCCGCACCTCATACCTATCTGGACAGGGAGAACATTCAAACGCACCTCCGGCTTGTCGAAAGAACGCCCGAATCCCAGGAGTACTTGTACAGAAGGGTTATGATGGCGATCTTGAGGTACTTTTTCAAGGAGGACGAAGGTTTTGATGTTTTTCAGGAGGAGTCGCGTGGGGAAACAAGCCAAGGCGAATCACGACCGGACATGACCGTGCTCAAAATCACAGCTCGCCCGGGAGGAAGCACATATGCGTATGATTACTGCTTAATAGAGAGCAAGAAGGCTGGTGAGAGTTGGGACGCAACGCAAGATCACCTGAGTAGGCATTACGGAGGCACAGAAAACCCGTCTAGGGAAGTCTACGGCATCGTTCAGATTGGACTATGCATTCGGTTCTTCACTGCCCGCAATGGGGTACTTACGGCGCAAAGCGGTTATCTACACGTACGCGACGATGTCAACGATATCACAGCCGGGATGGAAAACATGAAGAGACGCCCACCCCTATTTCAATAGTGAAGAGTCTGCATACTAGGAAGAGATGTAGGGGTGATGGACGTCTTGTAATGCTGTTTAGTGGAATGGTGTTTTGCTTAAAGAGTACACAGGTTAGCTAGAATTTTTGTTTTTGAAATTAAACAAAGGGCATACTATATCAATCATACCGCCTGTAGCTTCCTCGGGCTAAGTAGACTATTCCACTCCTGTGCTCACCAAACCAGACCTCGGATTCGACAGACGACCCCGAATGGCGAATTAAGTATCTTTCCTGCAATGCAACCTTTAGAGGACCATCTTTCCACAAGAATAGAGACCCCAAGCCAAGCAAGCAGCCAACTTTAGCAGCTACTACTGTCCCTACGGATATATAATTCAGTATTATGTCCTGAACCTCAATAGGTAGCGATCGAAGAGGTGTAAGGATCGAAGGTCTGGCGGAGGCAGTGGCCCAGGTGAGATAATCTAGTGCCAGGTCTGACGGGGGTCCGATGCCATAATCGCCATTGAAGAGGGGCTCTGGAGCAGTATGCTGAAATAAATCCGGACCGGTGGCGTAACAGAGCATAATATGCCGGATTGATAGAATCATGTAATGTGCCTGTGTTTCGCCAGAGTCCGTCGTGCTAGGACTTTCAGTATTACTAAACTTCTGAGAAGATACGTGCTGCTGGACTATTGATAGTCCTTCTTGGATAGCTTGGTAGAGGACGACGCAGACGTTGCCCACGCGCACAACGTCGGCCTCGAACGGCTTCCAGGCGGGCAACTGTGTGATCCATACATGTACACCCCGTGGGCCAAGGCCCCCGGTGTTTTCGTGGACTTCGAAATCAAGCGTTGAAAGCCTGATTATAGCTCGTGCAAGTACTCGTAAAGTAACGGAGTTATACCGATTTCGAAAAATATGTCTCCACTGGTAATGAAAGTCCCTGAGTAGGCGATGTGTAAATGCACGAGTTCTGTCGTCAACCTTAACTTGTGGTTTCCAGTAAGGCATTTCAGAATTAAATGTCGGCTCTAAAGGCAAGGGAACAGGTCCGCCGAGTCGTTCCATATCGGCTAGACTCACAACACGTTCTCGAAGAAGAGCAAGTAGGATCTGACTGCAACCGTTGCGATTGGTATAGCGCAACACGTCATTTTGGGTGTCGAAGGTCCAGAGGGCGTGGTACTGGAGCTGTCGGGAATCGCCAAAGGGATTGACTGTGTCATATTTATCGTCATCATTCTATTTGAACGGGAGACTTTTGTGTAAGGCGTCGAAAGTTGTCTCTATAGATGTCATTAGTGCCGTTATCGAAAGCCATGGGCGGTGCACGGTGCCCACTCACCCTTTTGAAGATTAAGTAAGATCTTAGAAAAGCACTGCAGGTGTTCTTCATCTCCTTCATCAGTTGTTCGGCTACCAAAGAGTATACGGGTTTTCCGGTGATGAGAGCCGACCTCTGGCAACTCGGACAGAGGCGGCGAGAGAAGATAGGCTAGAACATTCATTGCGGTTATATCTGTTGACGGAGAATGGAGCACGGGCAATCAAGCGATAATGTCGGAATATTGGTAACCAGGATAAACATGTTGCTCGCTTATTTCGCCACGGACTACGGTATCAGAGTAACCAGGGTTACTAATCTGATACAGCACTATCTTTTAGTTCTTACTGTTGGTACTATTTTCGTTATTTTCTAAGACATAGATTTCATACTGTTCCGTCCGTTTTGGTACACACCTGCGGTATATAACACCTAGATAGAACCACTCTTTTGAGAATGAAGCCATGCACCTTTTCAGCTACTGCAGCAATCTGACAGATAAGAGATGGCGATCGTAACAGCGGCTCGGGCTACCTACGGATTAGCACTTGTCGGAGGATCCCGGCGGATTCGAGCTATACTCTTGGCCAACGTGCTACTCGCAGAAGTCACGTGATGCGGTCAGAGGATGTTTGTGAGAACTCTAGATTAGATAATCAGATAGCTAGTTGCTTGGCCTTCATTTACGCTGTCACGTACAAATACAGCTTGGGGGCCCCATCAATAATACCAGCAAGTTCCTCCAGATTTCCACATGTTAACTGATAGAGTGATAGATAGTCGCTTGATTGTTTTGTGCTAGGAGATATATATATGTATATTTATTCTCGAGATCTATTTAAAACACGTTTTCAAAACTCGGTGTTGAGATAGCGGAGATGTTGAGGAAACAGATCATTCTTTGAAGTGAGTGCTTTTGGGCGCTGAAATCTTTTGAATCTAAATCAGAGATGCAGGATGAGCACGCCCCCAATGAACCAAATGTGAACCCCGGGTGGGGAAGATCTGGAGGAGATATTGAAGCAGCTTCGCGTATTGTACGCGACCGTCTAATGAGGGCCAAGTAACCGCTATCTGATTATCTAATCTGGAGTTCTCACAAGCCATTCCCATCGTTCTGCGCATCCACGGTATATTAGCGCGTGGTAAACATCCTTAAAATTGCCACTCTTTTTTTTTTTAATCTATTGTATTGCATTTATCTACAATACTGCGCATGCAGCCTCTTGGGATATGGTGCTACTCTTCTATCTACATAAATTCCTATCCTAGCGCAATAATATGTCTAGTGAGAGTGTCTGAGGAGTGAAGCTCCCTAGTTGTCCAAACTTTACAGTCTAATCCAAAGATTAGAAAAACTTAACCAACTCCCCTATATCCCTTGCTCTTCATTTACCTGCATTGTATATCAATCTAGTTTTTCCCCTGTATCCTATCATTTTTAATATGTTTCTTGTTCTTCTTCATTTATTTCTCCTTTATGTAGCAGCCATTTAGCTGTTGAGATTTATGTACTGTGTAAGTATTGAAAGAGTACTTCTTTCCTCTTCTCTGTACAAAAGAGTTTTGTTAATGTCATTATTGACTTTAGCTGCTTCTCCATGATTTTGCGTTCCTTGGAGTAATGTTTGCAGTGAAGAATTAGGTGTCTTGGGCTTTGGATAAACCTGCAGTCTCCAAAACATTTCCCTTCAGTATCCTTTCCAATTCTCTTGGAGTATGACTTGAAGAAGCCTGCTCCACTCCTCAGCTGAAAGAATGCTGCTTGAGTCCTCTTTGAATATTTTGGGATTGATGATTTGGTTGAAAATGGGATTGCTACTCTACACACTTGGGTGTAATGCTTTCCATTGCTTTTTCCATCTGTTATGATCTTTTCTCTACTCATACGTTTCAAGTGGCTAAGTGAGGTGAATGATGCTTGTACAGATTTCCTTTCTAATCCAAGTTTGGCCAGTTTGTCTGCTAGTTCATTGCCAAAGACGCCTTTATGGCTTGGAAACCAGCTGAAATTGGCATTCATGCCCCATTCTGTTTTTAGGATATATCGCACCTGACTAAGCACTCAGTCGGGTATATATGCTGTCCTCCTCCAGTCTCTTCTGGATCAGACACTTCAATCTACATCTCACTTTACATGCCCTTGCCACCTAATAAGAACTATGAGGTCGCAACTCTTCGTGCGGCAGACTCTAGGATTACAACGCTCCAAGCAGTTTCTTTCTCCCTCCCGACCAAATCTCTACTGATGGCTCAGGTGGTATATGTGTTCCTCTGGATATTGCTTGTGCCATTGCCGCTTGTGGTTTGCAGGCGGCCGGTTGTTGTGGCTGTCCTGTTCTAAGGGAATGGTGACCGCCGCCGCACCGGCGACTGCCCATTTTTCCCTCTTTAAGGTTAGCAGTTCTTATTTTATTTTATTTTATATCCTACTATTCTTTATTATTTCTCATATATTTATTATTTTCTATTGTTTTGGGTAGACATGGCGAGTGCGTAGTTAGATGAAAAGTGTCGAGCAACGTTAGAGGTTTAGCGCATTGTGAGATTATGTAATTTGCAGAAACGCGTAATTAATTGCTCATCAACAACACGCAGCCGTCGCTCATATACTGTCAGTCCTATATATCCCATGCTGTAATGCCCCGCCAGTCAGTTCTCTTATGGTTTGAGTAATTACCAGGTTCTACCGATCGCGAACAGAGGGGAAAGAAGCGCAAAAAACATCCTCTTGCTGAACGCTATCTAGACGCGATGAATCACCTTCTACCGCGCACGCCCTCGCCTTCCAAGAGACGTAAAAGGCAAGACACCGATATTCAGGGCAATGATGCAGAAAATACTGCACGGCCTTTTAACCCGACAGCTCTATTATCCTTACGAGACGATGCTTCGCAGCACTCCACCTCTTCTGCGCGCAGCTCTGCTACATCCCCGCGATCTCGAAGTCCTACCAAGCGAATATCTGACATGCTCTTTGCGCCACAGCCAATAGTTTTCAAGCAATTTGTACCTCGTGGGCCTGCGGAGCTCCCAAGCGACT
Source organism: Patellaria atrata CBS 101060 (assembly GCA_010093705.1). Taxonomy (NCBI): domain Eukaryota; kingdom Fungi; phylum Ascomycota; class Dothideomycetes; order Patellariales; family Patellariaceae; genus Patellaria; species Patellaria atrata. The sequence goes on from MU006110.1 coordinate 274,761, forward strand.
TGAATACCATTCTCAACACCATAGAAAGACGATTCTCGCGGGGCATTGCTGTGGTGTCAGATGCTTATCGGGTATAATCGAAGGCTTTATTGCCCTGCAGTTATGGGAGATGATAGAACTAATATAGTGTACAAGAATGCAATCGAAGGCCTAGCGGACGAGACCTTCGGCGCAATCGATGATTTCGCATATACCAAGCCAATAAAGCTCCCTGGTCCATCACCAGCTCCAGAGCAGTGTGCAAAAGCTGTTTTGCTTGCCCAGCGCTGCGAAGAAGGGGGACATTGTGAGGCGGCCTGGAATAGCAGTGTACACAACTTCATCCTTGATCTGGCGCTACACCACAATGTTTTTAAAGAAAAGCTGTACTTCCTAAACTGGTCTGTCCACTCTCTGTTCGTTAATTGTGCTTGATGTTTACCAGAGTGAGTAGCACTTCTACCTGGATTTCACCACCTTCTCTTAATTCTCCTGGTCAAGCTGGCACAATGCTGAACTTTAAAATGGTTAATTTTGCCATTCACATCGAGCCTTCCGAGTGCTTTCGCAAAGCTCTTCGCGAACGTGCTCAGCGAAGTGCATTGCCTATGTCTGCAAACCACACCCTTCACGAACCGTTACGCTGGCGACCAATTTGCGTCAGCATTGAGACAAAACACACGAGCCAAATTGGGGTGAGGCGATAGCACAAGTTAGCATATGGACAACTGCGCAACTCACCAATCTTGAAGAGCTGATTAGGGAGGCTAGAGAGGTTGCGGATGAGCAAGGAGAGGCTTCACAAGGATATGAGGTCTCACTGCCCTTCCTTCCTATTATCATTGTGCTTGGCCATGACTGGAATTTTCTTCCCGCTATAAGGGAACCCGGCAAGCAAACTGTAAGAATCCAGCGGATCTGCTTATGTGTACTAGCTAACGTCTTATCAGTGTATATATCACAAAATTCATTTTGGCAGCACCTCATCTCCGCTTGGTGTCTATCAAATAGTCGCGACTATTCAACTCCTTGCTTGTTGGGTACGAGATTCATTCACAGGTTGGTTTGAGAAGTTCTGTTTAGGAATGAGAGAAGACAACGGTAGTGTACATACGATTGAGAAACTGCTCGAGAATGTTAGCACAGAGAATTAAGTTTTGTGCGGAGGTGACTTCTCAATCGTCCTGAAGGCCAGAGAGTTCATACGAAGAGTACATGCTCCTACTAGCGCGAAGATGGCGTTTAGCGGTAAATTGTCGAATCGACGCATGCGGCTCAAGATCAATACAGCACCCATTACTATCGATCTTGCCAACGCCAATATGCCTATGTTAAGATTCAATGAGAATCAAGGAACTCATTGGAGATTTCCCAGTGTTCCGCCCTGTGAATCACCCAAACGAAGGTATTTACCCTTGCTTTCCTGTCCCCTCTATGGAATAGAGATTGACTAAAATCATATAATCATGAGTTAGTTACTTCTTATTTAGGGCGCTTCTAAGGGGGCTTGAGGATTTGTCAAGCTTGAAAGTTACATATCTCTTCTTTCCTCTACATACGGTGGTGGATATATATTATATTTACCACTCAGTGCTTGGCGTAAAATAGCTGAAACTGGCTCAAATCCGGGTGATAGTACAGTATACCGTCTCAGAGCCGACCACACCCTGATTACTGATTTAACATACCCTTCCAGCTTTTGAGTTTCACTCAACAAGCTGAATACTCAAGATTCTCGCTCAAGTTCAGTGTTCACCCTTACCACCTTTAATATTCACCTTTACCATCTATACCGAAGATACATGAATATCCATGTATCAAAAAGGCACCAACATTCCTTCCAGCCCATATCTTCAAACTCTTACCTCTAGCTAGAAATCCTACTCTAACTCTGGGCCAGATTTAGTACTCTTCCGGTACTGTTGTGCGTTAGGGCAGTTCCATGGGCTCGTAGCTCTCTGGCTCTTGTTGTTTGGACTCTTCGAGGTTCAATTCGTGACTGGCAATGGTGTTGGCAGTGGTGCTAGCCGTGGTGCTGGCCGTGATACTGGCGAGACGAAACAAGGGTTGTGCTGTACGGAGGCTCTGACTGAAGTCGTGGCTGATGCTGTAGCCGTACGTACGCAAGGAAAGAACTGGGGGCCGTAGTGGTGGCCAGTCGTTGACAGAGGTGGTACATGGTCCATCTTGAGATGCCGTGCTGAAGGCATCAAAGCTGAGGACCATCGTAAAGGCCGGCCGCTGACTGAGAAATACTGTTGACCGTATTAGGCCTTATTTAACGTCGCTCCTGTACGACGGAAGCACTCATCATAGACGGAGGTGCGTGGCGGGAAAACAGTACGTAAATAAACAAAGGAGTACTATAGAGACATGAGTATCGAGCCCCTTTGATGTGAGATGATAATTGATCGCTTGATTCCTCTACATACGGCAGTGGATAGGTGTTTATATAGACCACTCGATGCTTGGCTAAAACAGTTGAAACTGGTAAAAATTCAGGTGATACAGTATATCGTTTCATGGCCAACAACACCCTGATTGCTGATTTTACAAATTCGTACCTTTTTATCTTTAATACCAATACCGATCGGTAATGTCGCTGCTAGGGAGCAGGTGTTTGGGAGCCGGTGCTAGAGAGATAACCGTGCATGCGTCAAGCGAATTTCGATCGCACGGTACCGTGGTTATGGGTTGCAAGGGATGTGCTAGACTGGAAGTTCTGGAACTAATGATCGGTGGGCCGGGACGACCCACATTTCATACTATATTTTCGCCTACAAACAACCACAGGACAAGTAGTAGCGCTGTTGTTCCAAAACGCCTGCATCTGCAGTTCACACAACGTTATGCTTTGTCAAATTCATAGCCTCGCAGTCTATTCTTTGACTCTTGTTGGAGCTGGCTGGGACGCGGAAAAATCAAACATCGTCAATCGTCATGGTGCGTCGACAACATTACACACCCTAACTTCACAAAATGAGAAAATATCAGAAGTGTTCCTGCTGCTAATCTTGATGCCAAATTCCGCCGCACTTTTCGTCCGGACATGTTATTTCTTGCGTTTTTGTCTCCGCTCACTGCCTTCTGGCAAAGGCTTTTAACATCTGCGCAGGACACGCTAGGCTTAGTCCCGAATCCTCTACCCCAATGTCGATGATCGTCTGGCCCTTCATCCGGACGACAAGCCTTGGAACCAGGTAGGAACGGGAAATTTTCGCGTTATCGCTTACGGCTTATGGCCTACGGCTTATGGCCTACGGCTTATGGCCTACGGCTTATGGCTTACTGCTTACCGTTTACTGCTTAGATCGAACCATCGCAGACGATAGTTGTCAGATTGCTGCAGTGGCTGAAAAGGTGCATGGCTTGATTCTCAAATGAGTGGTTCTATCTATGTGTTATATACCGCAGGTGTGTACCAAAACGGACGGAACAGTATGAAATCTATGTCTTAGAAAATAACGAAAATAGTACCAACAGTAAGAACTAAAAGATAGTGCTGTATTAGATTAGTAACCCTGGTTACTCTGATACCGTAGTCCGTGGCGAAATAAGCGAACGGGATGATTATCCTGGTTACCAATATTCCGACAATAGTATACCACAACTGTTTTGATGGCCTTAAATGTGCACGTTTGCTCTTGCCATTGGACTGGAGTCATGGCGAGTCGAATGGTCCAGAAATCGCCGTCGCAGTGATAAGGCAACCCGCAAAGGTGAATGTCACCGATCCAAGGTACGGCGGTGCAGTCATTGTAAATCCTGGTGAGTGGGATATCCTCCAGATACAAACATGATCTAAACTATGCAGGTAGACCTGCTGCATCTGGCGTCCGAACCCTTCTTCAAAGCGGTGAGCGCTTTCAAAATATTGTTGACGCTGATTCCGACCCGAAATCTGACCTGCGCGAGACGGCATCTGGTATCTAATACTTCGATATCATCAGCTTCGATCCGGGCGGAGTAAACCATACTTGTTAGATGGTGAGGCTCGCCACCGGGTAAATGGATGCTTACTAGTTCAAAAACAGTGGTGAAAACTGTTGATGTATGGGTTTCCTGTCAGATCTGTCAGATCCCACCAAAAGCTTATATTTTTGAGGTATCTCTGTTTTGTATCCTCAACAGCTCCACTATCTCAACAGATATCTCAACGACTATTACATGTGCTGAGATCCGGATACGTTGCCTCTGTAGCTCTTGAGCATATATAGTAGTATCTTCCGTAGCTAGTGAACAATCAAGCGATATACTCCGTGCACCTGCAGATTCAGTTTATCTCACAATACCCAAATCTAATGTCCAGAGAAAGATCCAAGCAGCCTATTTTCAACTCAAGACCGGTATTGGATTCTTCAAGTCTTATTCTAAGGTGCTTGGGAAAGATGAAGAAGGGAAGTGCTTCAAAGACTGTGTTAAGAAACGAGCATAGAGCTGTGGTAAAAGTGAGTTGAATTGCCCTAGTTCTAGCTACGAGTAGACGAGAAGACATGCGTGAGCCAAGCCTTTCGGGCCGACCAATCTCCCTTACCGTGAGGCCAGCGGTGCCTAGTCACTGACCGGTTAGTATACCGTTCCGTAACAGACTGTCAATCACTTCAAACACCAACACACCTTATCTTACATTGTGCAAACTACTCAAAAGAGCGTAAGGAAATGAGGAAACAACTGAGATCAAAGCTAACAATGGCAAAGCTATTTTGCACAAAGTTAGGCAAACAAGTGTTATTTAAATATATAGCAAGAACTCAAATCTCTACTGCTAAATGGCTGATGCACGCAGGAGATGTAGATAGAGTGGAAGTATAGAGTCTACAGAAGATAACACGATGTATGGCATAAAACTGGGAATAAAAAACAGATGGTAAAGAAGAAGAAGGGATGGTTTTTCAACAATTTCCTTTGTATAGAGTTTAAACGTCCGGACTTTCCTTTATAAATAAAATATCAGTAGGTTAAGCCACTAAACACTTTACTAAGCATATGAGGGCCCTGAAAAGGGATTTATGTATATAGGGAGTTGCGCCATAGCTTGAAGGCTGCATGCGCAGTATTGTAGGTAATATAATACAATGGAATTAAAAAAAAAAACAACTAGATAGAATGGTGAAATTGAGGGTCACGCAAGGTGGTTGGATATCAGATGGCTGGATATCAGATGGTTGGGGACCAGGATAAGTGAGATGGTTAAGTAGGCAATACTATAAGATAGCACAGGCACCCACTCCAGATAGTATACAATCAATGAACACTCTTACCCTTCTATCTACTACCTTAGCTCATACCTGTGTGGATTTTATCATAGAACCACTCTTTCGAGAATCAAGCGATATATTCCATGCACTTGCAGATCTAGATTATCTCACACTACTTTAGAATCGATGGTGTATCTCTACTTGTAGGGTGTGTACAGCTTAGGCGAGGGTATTTTTGGCCACATTGCGCGCTCGTACAAGCAGATTAAATGAGCTATGCTAACGGCAATGGTTGCCCTCGTCCTCGCAGTTCATTACTTACCTGCCGCCGCCGTCCAAGTCACAACCGAATCAATGCGAACCCCAACTCTCCTCCACGTCTCTGTTATGGCGAGCTACGCACGATATAACCGCTGCTCCCCACCCGCCTACAATCCACTTTTTCCACCTCGCAGAATCTAAGTTTCCCTATAACCGACAATCGCCATATGCTCGAACCGCAACTCTCAAGTTCACGAAAACGTCAATGCTCAGAGCAGCCCCAACTGAACGAAACGTCGCAACCCATATCAAAAAAGCAGAGGCTCTGCCCTCGTAATGGATCTGAACCACCGACGGAATTCTGGGACAACTTATCGAAGATCTGGTTGACCAAGCGAGCGTTAAGAGAGCTAGGTCGAAGAAACATTCAAGCTGCTCCAAGCCCGCCTCATTCACCACATTCACCGCATCAACGCGCTTGCCGGCCTGTCACTCGAAACTTCGTCGCTGAGCAGAAGGTAATTATCACCGTTCACTACACAGCCGACTATCTTCACCGCTGCAAGCCGAGGGTTTTGAAGGACATAAAGTTATTCGCCAGACACGGTGGTCGAGATCTGTCGTATCTGAGGAACGTCTGTATTGCAAGACACTTACCGGCTTGCCCCAAAACCCACGACGCTAGTACCTCGAACCTATCTGTCGTTCAGATCATACAATGAGCTCCAGTCAGTCGAGTCAGAGCCCACAAAGGGGTTCTGCAACACCTCGAGCGCTAGGCCCTCCACGAATACAACAAGAACAAAGGGCACTGGGGTCTATGACCGTGACTTTCAACACCTCATCGATAATGCAGTCTATCCCCATGGTTGCAGACATTCAGATGGTAGTGCACCCGCTAAGCTGATGAATTAGAAGGATCCTAATAAAATCCGCCTTCTCTTTCGCCATCTAAGTTTACCGATGAAGACTACGAAAGATTTCATGTGAGCAGATGCGGATGCATCAAAAGAAAAGCAAGTGTCTGGGTCGGTGATTCCAACATCATCCCTTCAACTCAGCACAACTTCCCATGGCGCCGAATTTCTTCCTAGCAGCTAAGGGGCCGGATGGATCGTTAGCGGTGGCTGGACGACAAGCGTGTTATGACGGAGTAGAGCGAAAGATGGTCGTGGACAAATAGCAAAATTCGATGTGATAGAGGGCAGGACTTTTTAACGGAGCAGGGTGCACTCCTGCTAATGTACGGATATATTTTGATGAAGGCTGGCCTGGTCAAGAAGGGAAGGAATTAAGACTGGATATCTATAACCCGTGAAATCATACTCCTGATGACGGTGTCTTAATATTCTATTTCCAATTTCTATCTTAAGGCTCTCTAGAAACCATGACGTACGCAATCATTTGCATCTATAAGTATCACCCGAGTAATTATGTATGTTGGCCAAACGCATTCGAATTGTCTTGCCATTTAAGTGCGCTTGACATGGCTTCGGCAGCTTCTTAGGGTCTAATGACGGTATGGTTCTGGATCGTTTAGCTTCCAGAGGGTCCTGCTCCGGTCCCCGCTGTGGGACCCGTTCCCAGTGCCAGTTTCGGATCCTCGCTCCCCTTCCGAGCACACGTTCTAGACCCGCCATGGAATCTCTATCCGCCCTATCAGACTTCACGTGGTCCTCTGACCGTCCACTTCGTTTCGAGAAATAGCTTCCCACAGGTCGACCACCCTCCCTGATTGTGATGGCAACGTTCACTGTCATGTCTCTTTAATTACCGATAATATTATATATGTCACGAGCTGGATCTACAATCGTAACAGCGGCTCGGACTCCCGACGGATTAGCTAGTCGACCCGAGTTTTAGCATGTATATATTATCTCTCCCGTAGCCGTAGATAGCTTCTGTCCTCACCTTATTATTCTTCGTCAATAATAGTATCTGTTATGCTCGCTCGTGCCTGAAGATACTCGGCGGGACATAGATATTTAGGGCCGAGAATCTATTTCTATAGCCGAGCATATAATATTAGTAGTAAAATAATATCGTTAATACGGCCTTGAGCCTTAGGCCTAAATGTGAGGTTAGTTATACTAGTTAAGGTGTATAGATGTCCCGCCCAAGCACCCTCATTCTCTTCTCCATCACCTGCACCTCCAGCTCTTCGGCCTCCTTCCATCGCCCTTGAGTGCTGTACGTCAACGCCAGGTTGACCATGCTGATCAGCGTGTCTGGATGCTCCTCCCCAAGCACCCTCTTTCTCTTCTCCATCACCTGCACCTCCAGCTCTTCGGCCTCCTTCCATCGCCCTTGATTCCTATACGTCGACGCCAGGTTGGCCGTGCTGGACAGCGTGTCTGGATGCTCGTCTCCTAAGATAATCTTCCTAGACTCGAATGTTCGTCGGTGCAGTTTCTCTGCCTTAGTATAAAGCCCTTGAGCTTCTAAAACCAGTCCAAGAAGCTCTATAGCAGCAAGCGTATCAATGTCGTCGTTGCCGCCTATAGTTCGGCGATCTTCTACTAATCTGCGAATTACTTCTTCTGCGGACTTATATCTTCCTTGGCTTATAAACACTTCGCCTAATATGGATAATATTCCTAAGTGCTTAGAGTGGCTGGTCCCGAACCAATTCTCCGCCCTGGACAATTCTTCTCGTAGACGCTCTTCTTCCCTTTGTTTATACCGCTGCGGTAGAAGAGCCGCTGCACTATCTATCTGGCCCTGGAAAGCGTTTGGGGTGGAGATAGGGTATGGGAGGGAGCTTGGAAGAGACAGATAGGTGGAAGCGGAACTTTGCCCTGTAAAAGTGCTGCTTTGAGGTTGAATTATGCTTGTAATTGAAGGAGCGGGAGAGAACATTTGCGGGCTCCCGGCGATAGAAATAATGTCTTGCGTTGAAAGGATTGGAGTTGCTACTGAAGATACGGGACTATGGGCTAGGGAATCACACTCAGAAATGGTTCGACAATACACATCAGACGGGGTGGCTTCGGCATGTTAGTATCGTATGTAGCTATGTTTTTTACACTTCAACTTACATGCCGCGGGACTAGGGCTATATAAGAGACTCTTGGAAACCCCTTTCCTTTTCATCCATCGGTCGATTTTTCGTTGTTCTACTTTATTACCCCTAACTTCAGTTATAAGCTCGCCCTTAGTGACTTCAACAAGCTTTCTTCGCTGTTGTTTTCTCACGATTGTTTTCATCTCTGTCGGCTTGATATTCTTGTCCTTGCCCCATTGACTAACGCGCGTTCGGTACTGTCGTAGCCTGTCTAAAGTAAGTATATGAGCGTGTTAGGGGGTCTACCTTACTCTATTTAGACATACTCAGCAATAAAGCCAAACTCATTCTCAATCTTCTTCTTAACTTCCTTTAGAGATAGTCTTTGCTCAATATAGAGTTCGACGATTCGATCTTTATACGGCTCCCAAGCATTGGCGTGTAGGGTCGGAGCCTTCCTCTTCCGTGGCCGGGTTGGCGGACCCATAGGAATTACGGGCCCAGTTTGGGAATCACCAAAAGACCCTCCATTTTGGAGTGGATAGTCATGGAATGAATATGGTATATGACTTTGGCCAGTCATAAACTGTCCACCTTGGCCTTGCGTCTGTAAAGTAGAGTCAAATGCTAAGGGGACGTCATGGGGCCTATGAGCTTGCTGTGCGACGTAAGGGCTCGACATAGGATGTGGAAGATTGAGCTCCCCGAAAACGGGGAAATTGGAGATCCAGGGATTCATGTCAAGGCTTCTTCGTGCCGAAGCCGTATCAATCAACAAGACTGCCTTGTGGGTTCAGATCAAGAGTAATAGACCGGCTTGGGAGGAAAAGGAAGAGAAAGGAACGAAGCGATACTGCGTACTTAAGTAGACTGGTAAAGATATAATATATAGTAGAATAGTTAAGAAGCAGAGTTAATCGGTGGGGACTGACCAGCTAAATGACAAAACTCCTATTGTCGCTGAGTTATGGCTGAGCGTCAATTATGGAGGGGAGTAGATGACGCAGTATCCGTGCGCAAGCCTTAACTACCCAACTAGAATATGGCCGGCCCTAGTTAGCAAAAGTACTATCTCGCTAGTAACCAATCGCCTTCGGTCAGGGCGCTTGAAAAACTACAATCATGTTAAGCTTCCATCTCTCCCGCATGGCAATCCAGAAACCTCTCTTCACTAAGCCGAATATAGAGCTGAAACAGGGCGTCTGTGCATTTTATCCCACTACCTAACGGGCTCCTAGCAGCGGAAGCTTCACGCAAAAGTACTATTTTTCGTTTAATGCTCACGCCCGCTAATTATAAAGCCTACTTAAAAGTCTTGGCGTATTACGACCACCATTAATGATACATATAATGGTGCACTGGGTGGCTATGAACCTTTTCATTCAGCGGTTCACCGCACTTCCTAAAGAGACTTGCTGTTCAGTTTTAATATCATCTGCAAAACTACTGAATATCTTTATATTAAGAGGGCTGTTGTCCTGACTCTTACACGTAGTTCTCTACCTAATGTCGATTTCAGACTGTCTAAACAGTACGATTCGTCACCTCACTGCCTGGAACATTACCAGTTCAACTATCTCATCGCACTGAAGCATTATCAATTCAAATACCTCACGACATAGAGCACATCTATTCCCATTTCTAGACATTACGATATGGCTCGAGCAATGCTCTCCGCTGAATTCATTACCTCGATCGTCTTCGGCATCCTTCAGTTAACTATCGGGTTTATTTCTCTCTGGCAACAGCGCCACCTCCGTCAGGCAAATTGTACATTATCTTCTATCCCTACGCACCAACCTCGGGACTCACATGATTACAGACCCAGCACCTCTAGCTAGAGAAGTACTTTCTGAAACCGTGGAAGAGTGATACCTACTACTTGTTGTTGGAGGGAGTTAGCAAAACTAGAAGGAGGGAACTGGAGGTGATTCTATAGGAAATAATGTGAGATTGTGGGTAACTGAATGTAGTCGCTTGATTCTCCGTACAACTACGGATTCTATCTAGTGTTTATATAATGACAGACCACCTTATTGATTAACCCTTTGACGTCACGAAGCCTAGCTACGTAATCTCCAAATCAAGGCGAACATAACGATACTACCTACGTCAGATATAAAATAAGAGATGACATCAAAAGAGTGAGCTAATGTTATAGTTTTGGTGATACTTAACCGATAAGTCGGAGCCGAGCATTTAGCTCTGAAGATCTCCAACACGAACTCCTGGAGATCCTGACGATCTTCCAACATAAGGCTATCGGGGATCAGCTATCTGACACACCCTTCCAGCTCGAGGAGCTTGGGGACAGCTACTCGGGCTGAACCGTAGTCCTGATGGTGTTTTTGATGGAGATGGAGAAATTTCGAGAGGTGTTCTTATGCTTTCTCCTCTGTTCGTGTTCATGGATATGATGCTCGATATCAGCCATTCCAAGCTGTTTGAGAAAGGATTCGTGGTTCTGACGACCAAGAAGCTTTGTGAAGCCGTCAGCTGGCATTTCAGTCGTAGATCTCCACTCCAATCTGATACGTCCGGACTGAACTTCCTGTCGTAGCCAGTGCTGGTGGATATCCACGTGTTTGAGCTTTGTTGTCAGCTGAGGCGTGTCAGCCTTAAGGAGACGTAAAGTCTGTTGGTTATCGCATAAAATCGAGATTTGATGCTCTGGATCAAAAGAGATTCCATTGAAAAGGCGTTGCTAAGCGATGAGCTCTCTGGCAGTCAGAAATAGAGCTAGAAGCTCAGCTTCAGTGCTTGACGTAGTGACTGTATCTTGTTTTGTAGCTTTGATATGCTTGTCTGACGGATTAGTCAGATATTTGGACAGCTCAGAAGCCGCCCTAGCAACGTCTGGTCTCGTGGACGTGGATGGCCAGTTGATGGATCCAACTAGTTGTTGATAGTGGTGAATCTGAGATTGAGATGCTTGAGTCGTAGAGCGTCTCAAAGGCTCAATAGGTAGAGGTGTTGAGGGAAACTTTTGATAGTGAAGGTTGAATTTTGAGTAGATGCTCTCAATATAAGCATCTTGACAGAGCCATAACTTCCTAGCGTCAAGATCTCGGACTACACGCATGCCGAGGAAATTCTGAAGATCTCCGAGCTCCTTCATGGGGTAGACAGCCATCAGTTGTGCTTTGAATTCGTGGAGTTCTTCGCTATACTGTTTTGAGCACAGCAAAACGATGTCGTCGACGTAGAAGAAGACGGTTAGCCACTCGTTTTGAAAGAGACAGTTAACTCCAATCACCTGAGAGAGGCCTAGAGCTTCAAGAGTAGTTGATAACGTGCGCCACCACAGTAAGGGGGACCTTTTGAGTCCGTATAAAGCTCGTTTGAGACGAAGCGCAGTCCCGGGCGAAGAGAATCCTTCCGGTGGGAGGCAAAACACTTCTTCGTCAACAGGACTATTTACAAAAGCGTTAACAGCATCTAAATGCAGAGCTATCAAGTCGAAAGCGGCTGCGATGGATAGCATAGCTCTCATAGTACGCATGGCTAGAGTAGCGGCGAACGTGTCCAGTTCTGTATGGTGGAGATCACCTCTAACACAAAGTCGTGCTTTGTATTTGGTCAAAAATCCCTCCTCGTCGAATTTGTACGTAAAGACCCACATTAGGGGCAACAGTTGTGCTCCGTCTGGAAGCTCAGATCTCCTTTCAATAGTAAACGTGCCACGATTTTGAAGCTCGTTATACTCACGAGTAGCTGCAGATAGCCAGTCGTCACGATACTGGTGGCTCAATACACCCTTCCAGCGAGACGGTACGGGGGGGAGCTGACTTCGGTGAATCCGGTTGGTTGGCTGAATCTCCTTTTTAAGGGAGGTGAGGAAAGAGGTGAACAATGCATGGTGGGTGGTACGACCTCTACGGCGCTTACCAGTCAATATATTTGACTCATCAAATTCAGACGATATCTGATTGGCTCGAGGGGCTTTGTTGTGAGTACGACGAGTGCTTATTGTTATATTTTCACCTATGGAGGAGCTTGGTGACTGATCCCGAGCTTTTTCGGTATCCCTAGCCAGCCCCTGAGCAGTGTCCTGGACAAGCTGGTTTGACGGATCATATGATGGATCCTCAGAGTCCGAAACAGCATCTGGTGTCGGTTGTGGCGAAGGTAGGTATGCTCTGGACTACTTTTCAGTGTCTTGAAGGGGAGTAGTGCTCAACGGTAGAGTAGCTGTAGATAGTGTGGGATCTGTGGTTCCTATCGGATTATCATTGTCCAAGATCACCGGATATTCCGCCTGCATCGCTTTTGCTCGGAGACTTGGTGGTATCTCGAGTATATCGATTACTTCTGTCGTGGATTCCTTGAGCAGGTGACCGATATCAATATCTCGAGGATTGTAAAGTGAATTTTCGTCAAAACGGACGTCTCTGGAGGAGAACACACGCCTCAAGCTGGGTACCCAAATACGGAAGATATTTGATGAGTCATAGCCAACCAAATATCCGATGTGAGCACGTGGATCAAGTTTTTGAAGCCTAGGGATGTTTTTATTCAAAACGTAAGCTTTACAGCCATATACCCGTAGGTGGCTAAGATCGGGCTTCCTACCAGTGACGAGCTCAAAAGGGATCTTCCAATTGAGCCTTTTTGTCGGTGTTCTGTTCAGCAGATACACGGCTGTGTGTATCGGCTCAGGCCAGATATCGTGTGGAAGTTGAGCACCAACACGTAAGCCTCTGCTTCTCAAAATAATCACCCTTCCAGAGGACTCAGCTCCTGCATTCTGAGCAGGAGTATAGGGAGCTGAGGCTCTGAAATTCCTCCTATGGCAGCAAGTTCGTCATAGAACTCGTTAGTAAGTGCGGACTCACCGTCTCGTTCAAAATAGACAACGGTATATCCGAATTGAGCCAAAATCCGGGCGACATAGTTCTTGCAAATTTGAACAATATCGCTTTTTCTTACGTGGGTGACAGCTTCGTGCCATCCAGTGAAGCGATCATAAAAGTGGGTAAGGTATTTACACCCATTGTAAGCTTCTTTCAAGTAAATCATATCAACGGCCACTCTCTCGAATGGTCTCGTCGGGGGCAACGTGGCCCGTGGTCTTCGTGAGACAATCTCTGTTGCTTTAGTCAGAGCGCATGTCTCGCACTCTGTTGTTGAGGGTCCCCTCCCATATAGTTCGGCACCCGTTACGTTGTCCTGGAGATGTTCAAGTATCTCCGGGCTAGGGTGTGCCATGATTTTGTGCCATTTGTCAGCGGTAGCTGATACTGGCGGCCTAGGTTGGCTGGAGCGGGTTACCATGGCCACGGCCTTCTCATTGATGTCTAATTCGACGTAGTGGAGTAAGTAATGGCCGTCCATCTTGTGGACTTTGCAAATTTGCTTGCCTTTGGCATCCTCAAAGATACCTCTCCGAGCGTTGTGAAAAACACCCTTTGCCTCAGCTTTTGACTGAGAGATTAGTGAAGTTCGGAACTGAGGGCACAAATAAGCACCACTCAGGGTGATGAAGCTCCGTCCATAAGGTGTATCCACGGGGACGTTTAAAGCTTCCAACAGCATCAACTGGGACGGATCTGTATCCCATACCTAGAGTCAGTCCAGGGTGTACTGTTTCAATGTTAAAAATAGCTGGGTTATTGCAGACGTGGACATCAGATCCACCGTCTAGAACGTAAGAGGCCGAGAATTTGAATGGCACATCTTCGTGAAAGGTCGTTGCCCTGAGGGTCGCTCCAGGGCTTACGGGTTTGTTTGATTTTGAAGGTTTAGAGTCTTGCCCTTGAGAGGATTCTTGGGAATTTTTGAATTCTGCTCTGATTTTGTCAATGGCAGATCTTATTCGCTCGCTGGAGGATTTATATCGTTCGTTGACCTCACGCTGTACCTTCTCTGAATAGTTCGCTGGCTTCGTTGCAGCCGGATTGATATAACAACACGATCTGAAGAAGTGATTTTGTCCACAAAGGCAAAGAGGTTTCTTCCCATGCTGTTGAGTGGATTTGTCGTTCTTGGTTGTATTTGATTCTCCTTGAAACGTGGCAAGGGCTGTGCCTTTGGATGTAGACACCGCCCCAGTGGCGCGCTTGTAGGCCGCATACTGTTTGACGATCTTGTGGACGTCGTCGACATGATTATGGACACTGACTGTGGCTGCGTTATCAGAAACAGGCACAAGAGGGGGTCTATTGTCAAGCTGATCCATCAGTTTCACCTGATTTGCCACTGCCCAGTGCTCGTCCACTTGCTTGATAGCTTCTAAAAGCTCCACCTCAAACATAAAGATGCCGATAAAGGTATGCTGGATTTGTTTACTCTCTGAGTAGATGGTCTCGTAATCATTGAGCCAATCGTAAATATTCCTCTTCTTGATAGAGGCTCTGAGAGCGTTTAGGCGTCCGGATATCTCGAAGATAGACGAGTGATTAGCTGGACGGAATCTAGATCTAAGTTCAACGAGTTTTTCGTGGACCGATTTGAGGTTTATGATATGCTGAAGCGTTGATGACGATATAGAGTCGTATATAGCGTTCTGTAAATCAACGATAGCTTCTTCAGCCTTATCATAGATCTTACACTGTCGTCTATACTTTTCAAGCTGAGCATTAGTTGCATTATCAGCAAGCTCGCCTGGCTGGTCGATCTCAGGGGGTTCCGCTATATCAGGATTTACGTATTTCCATACTTTGCTAGCTTCAGCTTTTCCTTTGATCAGACCAATCCACGTGTTCCAATCGGAAGACGAGTTCAGTATAATGGAAGACTTCGAGGTAAGGGTTGAAGACGACATATTGGCAAGCAGACAGCTTAAAACCAGAAGAGATAGGAGTATATTTAAGCAAAGATGTCCAAAAGTAGATGGAGCAGTAAAAGCACCACCACAACGGTAAAAGGAGTCAAGAGACTGATAAAGATAATGCTTAAAATATCTGAAAATCTCAGCTGATCTCTCAAAGCTACGTGCAAGCCGGGCTCATAACTGTGAGATTATGGATAACTGAATGTAGTCGCTTGATTTTTTTTATCTATCCACTAAAGGAATTTCTATATATACTGAAGAGCTACTAAGAGTCGTTGAGATAATTGTTGAAATAGAGGAGTCTGTTGAGGACGAAATAAATAATTGTTGAAGAGAGACTTTTTCGTGCTCCATGCTACTCCGTGGCTGACATCTGACAGATAGTTGATAGATCCACCAAAGCACCGATACTCCAACAGCGCCACCATCTAACAATACTTAACTTATAAGTCGGAGCCGAGCACTTAGCTCTGAAAATTTCCAACATAAGGCTATCGGAGATTAGCCGTCTGACAGTTCTATATATAGATTCTAGGCGCTATTGGAAGAAAATTAAGGCATTAGTGGTCTTACGCGGTTATTCTATAATTAATGTAAGAATGAAGTTTGAAGAATCTTGTAAAAAACTTATGAAATATAGGAAACTGAAAACTAAAAGGGGAGGAGGTTAGCGAAGAGTGAAGACCGGAGAATATGCGGTGTATGATTTGTGGCATATAAGCTACATAAAACGTGGAAAGAGACATGTCATCTCCGTTGTGGTCTAGTGGTTAGGATTTGTCGCTCCCATTCGCACTGAAGCGATTGGGCTCCGACAAGGCCGGAGTTGTTTTCCCGCAACGAAAAATTTATTTACACAGGTTTACTCCCTCAATTTTTACTTGGCTATCTCTCTTTTACTCCCGGGATGGAGTAAGTGTAGGCGGTCGGTGTTTTAATACTGTTGCTGTGTTTATTTTATGAGTTTTTATCCATGTATGAAGTAATCCGCAAGATTAGCCATCATGGCCCGCTTCTTCCAAGGGGGAAAAGTAGTGGAATTTAATGTGACTGCTTATATTCTGTAGTCGGTTGGCGCGGAGTACTGATGTGTACGAGTTAGGATTGTGTTTATGGTCCGTGCATGCACAGGCGAGGCAACCTAGGCAATAAACACAACTACGCCAGCGACAAGAAAGTTCAAGTCATCTACAATGAACCTCTTTATTATTGCTTGCTCTCTGTTTTGTCGCCGTTACCCTTAACCTCTTCACCATCTCAGTCATGGAGCGTGCAGACGCATGGTTGACAGTGACGTTCGCTGCAGGCAGCGATATCGAGCCACCGCCTTTGCCTAACATACCCGCAGACTACCTGGCGAAGCCTCGCAGGAAGCGCCCAACCTCTGCTCTTCTTCCCTCGTCCCATCCTCGCATCATTTCTCTTCCTAAACGCAAACACACGACGCTCGCCGAGATTGACCTGCCCAACGAACCGCTCCCATCGCCGACCGAAGAGCCGTCTCCTTCCCGCTCCAAGCGTCAACGAGTAGTACGAATACCCAATATGAGGCATCAGTCTCAGTCACCGTCAAAACAGAAATACCCGGCAAGGAACAAAGCACAGGCTGGTGAAAATGCCTTCGATCTTGACGCCGCACCAAGACGACCTCGTCGTACCAACCCTAGACCTGCCAAAGTCTTGAGCGAGACAGTTATGCCAAGACTGACGCCAGGCGTATCTGAAGGTGAAAATGAAGACTGGAACCAGCCAGATTCGTCCGTCACTGAATCAGCCGACTCGAGAACTTCAAAGCGATCCGTTAGCCCCACTAAGAGAATGGTTGACCTCCGGGTTGCAGACAAGAGGGTTTTACAAAAAAGCGTCCGTTCGCAATCGGATGTGCCGAGAGATGTGCAAGAACTCTATAGAAAGGTCCTAAGTTTAACCACATTTGCACGTAGCATTATTCCTAAGGGAATTGAGGTACGAGTTCTCTTCAACTTTGTCCACCCACTTACTCACATTTAGTGATCAGGATGAAGTTGAAAATGCTTGCGGTGGTATTGAACCTTTTGATATTGTTTTGGTCTCGGAGCAAGAGGAAGATATTATAGACAAGGAACGATTGCTGAATGAGCTCAAAGTTGTCAAGGACGTTCGGGATGCGACTTCATTCTGCAAAGCTAAGCACGTCCATGAGCCCACATGGAATGAGCGCGTTCACAGTCGAATTCTGCAGCAAGCTGTGAAGCACCTCCCGGGCCTTGAATACCACAATATTACCACCGCACGGGTGATCAAGGGACTTGTGCCTGCCAACAAATACGGTGAGGAGTTGAAGAAGAAGATAGTTGATTATGCCATCACGCTTCAAGATCCTCTTATCGCTGAAGAGCATATCACCCGCCGATTGGCCTCTTCAACTGGAAGACTCTATAGAACGATCAACCCTTCAGATTACTCTCCGCTCTGTCACGAGCCTATTGCTGTTAGCATCGAGACCAAAACACCAGATGGCTCCAGAGAGAAAGCTTTAGTACAGCTTTCTATCTGGGTAACTGCTCACTTTAATCGCTTGCGTGCTCTTGCACCTGATCCCATCACCGTTACTCTTCCCCTAATCTTTGTTTCTGGCGAGCATTGGGAGCTGATGTTTGCACGGGACCTGGATGACTGTATTGTATGTGGGCCAATCGTTGTCTGCTTTGTCACCAACTAACACAGCTATTGCAGGAGATTATTGATGGTATGATTATCGGAAGTACGGGGACCATCCTTGGTTGCTACAAGATTCTTACTGCTTTACGTCACCTTTGCGGTTGGGCTTTATCAACATTTCAGCGTTGGTTCGTCGACAACGTTCTCACGCCGGAATGAAATGCATCCATTCGATACTCGCTCATCACTTTGCTACTCCAGCGGTGTCGCTGAGTCAGATCTTAAAACCACGATTTACTTACGGGTTCGTGCGAGATAGTCGAGATTTTCGCTTTCAGGTGTGTAACATCGTTGTTGTACAGTAGAGACGCTTCAGACTAACCGCATCCAGTTGTTAACTGTTTTAAAGGGGCCGGGTGGAAATAACACCTTTCGGCAGTTTCCACAAGGCTTCTCAAATTGGGACCCAAGTCTTATACTGTCAGAACATCATGATGTATGCTGATTAGGGTGACCAGTTATTGTTGTTCTTCAAGACAGATTTTCTGTAGTCTTCTGAAAACTATTTGGCTATTAATCAATGTTCGGATAACTTGGGAGCTTGGATGTCCTTCTTCCTGCTCTTTTCTCTCCCTTGCCAAATCTTTTAGTACTGCAAAAATCTATGCGTTCATGATCTCAATACCGTCTCCTATATCCCAGTTCCAGGAAGAATCTACGATATGTACCCCTCTACGGCTGGCGTAAAATTATATGCTTGCTCTTCTAAAGGCTGAACCGGTACGGGTCCGAATCATCGATGTATTGTGCACATCACAGACATCCAGCCCCTGCGATTCCCTAGGACATTGTTAAGGTATTAATATTATCATTCTCTCCTTCACTCCATATGCTCCGTTATTATCGATTCAAATCTGTAAGGTTGGTAGCTGCACTGAAATATGGGGTAATATCACTTGATTGATAATTGTAGAGACAAGTCCTATCCATATACTCAACAACGTCAACTGTATCAACTTAGAGGTTTGAACCGTACTGTTGGAGATACGTTTTGTACTCGCCAGACGAGTGATCCAAAGCTATTAGTTAAACATTCCGCTCGAATGCAATACTGAACACTAACACGACCGCTACGCATGGAGTGCTTAGCTTTACGACTGCCATCCCACTCATGGCCGAACCTCACTTCTACCATACCGCAGTCGCTGCTTAACCCAACCGCTGTTTTTTCCCAACCATCGAGTAGAAAGCCTACTTAGGAACAAAGACCCCTAGAACCTATTATACTAAGGTTTTATCCTCCTTCACTAACTACCAACCCCCTTTTTCCATCTACGAGCGGCCCACCTAGCTTAAATTCTAGTCCGTCGACTATACACGACGTTCGGTTAAGCTGGAATAGTACCTCGCTTACTATAGATAATGTTGTACCGTACGAGCTTAGAGTGGAACCTATCCTTACCGTAATGAGGTGGGCGTACTTCCAAAGCGAACCGCTGGTGGGGCGTTAACATCTGTACCAGCAGTAAGAAGGGTTTGGACCACCTCATGTTAGGTCTCCCGGAGACGTGCTGTAGAGCGGTGCTTCCTAGTAGCGATAAATTAGGGTCCCCTTTTGCATTCTGACACTCCCGCATGATAACATGGAAATCCGGATTCTATTGCGCCCAGAAAAAGCTTTTCTGTAGATGCTTCTACTTTCGGACTCCGCATCGGTAGTAGGGGCCTAAGTGCATCAGTGCCAAAGGCTATGATTGATCACAAATTGTAAAGATGGCAATAGATTGTAAGTTGAAGGAAAACTTGTGTATATAAGGAGGAGTATCCTCCAGCATTGCACATTAGAATAGTAAGTCAGTCAATATATTTTATCCTTTGCTTACAGTACCTAATCATCCATAGCTATACTCCCTCCCATCTTATTCTAAAAGAACAAAATACTTCTCTACGTGGCTTTATTCAGTATTTGGCAACACGCTTCTAGAACTAAGTTTTAACGTGTATGAGAATGCTTCTTGAAGTTAGTCATTCACTCTTCAGCTCTTGCAGCTAATCCGAGCTGAGAAAGCATTATACTTGGTCCCAGCTCCTTCAGATGATCCAGTTGAGTTTCTTTCATCAGCCATACAGAACCCATCATACCGGCAGTATTTGCTGTTGCACCATGGTATTGAATGTTCCTGCGGGGGATTGAAATGATCCACTCTTTTGTTAACATAACGTTGTGAGAGCAGATCGGGTTCTCGTCCAATAACCCTAAGAGCTCTCTGGTTTGCTTAAGTAATCCTTCATAGACTTCAAACAGGTCGCTAGCGGTGATCGTTTTCTCTGAGTGTTGCTCCGAAAAGTATTTCAAAGAGTATCGGAATGGCACATTTTCCGGCTTCACTTGGTCCGTGTCGGGAAAGAAGCAAAAACCGCTCTTAGGATCAGGCATAGGGATGATATGCAGGTGTTTATGATCCCTGCTTGCCCCAGCTACTACAGTGCAGTTAAACATAGCATAATGAGGTGACTTCAAGCTATTCAGAACAGTCCATGCGGCATCGATGTCCTGGAGGGATAGCGGCTCATGTTGACGACGGTAAGAATCCGCCGTGAGGAGCAACAGATGCGGTCGGAAGAGAGGAAACTTGTTGATTACGAGTAAATGAGTATCTCTCACAGTAGTGATAAGCAGGTCCGGGTGTGAA
Organism: Patellaria atrata CBS 101060; assembly: GCA_010093705.1. NCBI lineage: Eukaryota > Fungi > Ascomycota > Dothideomycetes > Patellariales > Patellariaceae > Patellaria > Patellaria atrata. Next base: position 295,308 of record MU006110.1, read on the forward strand.
TTAGCAATATCACTTCCCGGTCCGAAGCAAACCGGCCTGGAATCAACAGCATCCGGCAGTGTCTTCTCGGGAGATTTGAGCTCCTCTTCTGCCTGTGGCTTTCCGAGCAAAGAATGACTTATTCGGAACTCGAACTAGACATGCAGTTAGGCTCTGATCCTATTATTGTTTCTCGCTACCAGTATGTAAGCATGGGGGAAACACACAGGATATCCCCCGTCAACCAAATGTAATATGTTTGGAGGGCTGTAATTGATCACGCCCTGTGCGGCTAATGAATCGAATTTCAAGAGAATGCTGTCGTAGTCAACAGTCAACACCATACTTGACAGAGAACGTGATGTTCGAGAATTTTAGAGAATCAAGATGGGAAGATGGGGGTTGTTGTTGTCGGACGAGGCTGCGAGACTGTTGGATGAGAGCAGCTTAGGCTCGCTTACGGATAAGTGTTTACTGACCGAGCTGAACGATGGGACGGAACTCTAGATTGGAACACTTCTCAGACCTTACGAGACCTATCTCCGACAGTACGGAAGGTACTACCGTTTCGGTATTGCTTATTGTATATAATGTAGTGATCTCTCAGTGTTTTGCCAATCAAGCGACATACTCCGTGTACCTGCAGATCAATTATTCTCCCAGAGTCCCGATAGAGGGGTTAGGTCCACCTCCCCCAACAACGGTTGGTTTACAGTATCGAGTCCAAGACATCCATTCTGCACAGAGTCTTTTTCCCAACTTTATCTTTTCATTTCAATCGTTGCGGTGTTTATCTACGACACTGCGTATGCAGCCTACACATGTAGGGTTATGGCGCTACTCTTTTATCTACATAATCCTTTTCGTAGGGCAGTAATATGTCTACTGGGAGCTATCTTTGACTTGTGGTCAAACATTTGTGAACCCGAATGCAGCTGGATCACGGGCAGAGTTCCCCTATTCCCTCACAACCCCCAATTTCATGCGAGCTGAGACCAGAAAGGTGTACTTCGTCCCTTACTGGTTGATGACCGTCAGTATTACCCCTTGTTGTAACTTTGCGAGCATAACAACCGGGTCTAGGTTCTTTTTGGGGGGAAGACCAGTGACGAGGCTTCTATTGACACACATGTTTTCGCTTATCCTCTACTCTCTTTCTGCAACCCTCCTCTCTCACAACACCTTGGCAATTGAGCATTGGGGGCTAAAACTCTCCATCCGGTAATACACCCCCTGCGATACGCCTCCCGCGATACGCCTCTGCGATATCTTACGCGACTTTCCAGCAAGGAGAGATGAGGCTCAAGCGCGCGCAAAAATACATAAAGAGATGGGACGCGGGTAATCCTTCTCCATTATTAATTATCCTTGAATGTTCTATTTCTACTAACCATTATCTGTTACCTTACTTTTCGATCTTTATCTCTCCATCTTTACTTTATCTAAAAGTTCATCATGAGTACCTCAGAAAAAAAAGGGGTTGATGTCCAGACAAGTGAAATAACCTTTTCTCGCCTAGAAGCATCGCTTGCGAAGGCTGAGGTGGTGCCACGACCGAACTCACGAGAAATGAAAGATGTCAATCGTCACGCGAAACCAGAAGATATAGATGTGAATGAACTTGACTTTGATTATGATCTTGATTCAAGTCATTACCCACTTGGGAACGTGCGATCTTTGCAGCAGGTTTTCAGTGCTGTTCAGCATCAACAGCACCTTTCCAAGAAAGAGAACTTTTCGGACTACACAGCAATTGAATGCTTCAGTATAACTAGCAGTGGTGGAGGTGAGCTATATTGCTTAGCACGACAAATGTATTTCTCAGTCCATAACGAAAGACAGAATGGCAAAACTTAGACGAAGCGCGTCTTCGAGATTTCCTTGAGGTGTGAAATGCCTTTTCTTTTCAAGATAAAAGCCTCTAGGTATGAACAACGTCATGATACCAACTTCCACACTTCTAGGCCACTGCAAAGGTAGAAGAACCACGCATCTCACCCACTGCCAGTATGAATCGGAATGGAAGGAGGATGCTGCTCTTGTAAGGCCCTCATGCTCTCACACATTTTTGGGTCTAACCATCTAGCCTTGTTCCGTTAACGCCAACACCTCACACGTCTTTTGGAAATCGAATTCCGATGACTCAAGCGAGTGTATCTCATCTCTTCCACACGTTAGGGATTCATTCATTGTTCCTTTTGAATTTACTGGGCCGACCAGATTACTGGGCACCCCAGACGCACTGGGAAACAGCCGAAGGAGGAGATTTTGTAGCATGCGGTAAGTTGATATATACTTCTCCAGTTCAAGGATATGGGTACTAAGAGAACCTCTATGCTAGACTTTTTCTGCCAGCACCCGCGATGGAACCTGCAGGTGCAAGGAGCACCGCTATCGGTCTATATGCGTTTTGATGCTACTAGGGAGTTGATAACATATATCGTTTCGCACAAAGTAGGAGACACAAGCGTCAAAACGCTTAAGAATATTATCGACATCTCGATGCGAACGGCTTCTGGGAGTACAAAGAATGTTATGTTCCTAGATGATCCGTTTGACTTCCACACCATTCTTTCCGTATTATCATTTGAAGCGTCCAAATTTCACGTAAAAAGATTTCAACGGTTCATGTGGACACAGGTAAGTGATTGCATCAAACAAAATTAGTCCTTCAGATGACATGGGCTAATCACGCTTTACCACACAGATCAACAAAGTTGACGACCATCTCGGAGGCCTCGAAAACAGTGATAGAGCTAAGCTGCGAGATTTGACGAAAGAGCTTCAGATTATCTCTCAGAATGCCGATTCACACATTGGTAACGCGGATGTGGCGATTATAACAGCGAGGGGGATCCGAAGTGCCCATGCTAGGATCCATGTTGCCATTTCCAGCTCTGCATCAACATACCAGCGAGTAACAGACTCCATAGAATACATTATTAAGTCCATGGAAAAACAGAAGATTTGGTTCCTGAACTACAAGAACCGTAAAGACAGCACCATGAGTCTTGTGTATAACCTTGTCACTCAAGAAGACGCTGCCAACAACATCCGGCTTTCGCATGAGATGAAGCGCGATAGTACAAGTATGAATGCAATTGCTGGTCTTACTATGGTATTCCTACCTGGGACATTCACAGCGGTAAATCCAACATATCTCTCCTAGTATAAAAATCGACGCTAATATACATAGACTGTCCTGGGCGCGGGAATTTTCTCCGCGGTAGCTGGGACCAACAATGTCCGCGTTTCGGGTATCTGGTGGCTCTGGATTGTGCTGACCGTCCCACTCACTCTTATCGTGATGGCTTGTTGGTGGTACTATAAGTATACAAAGGAAAGACCGTATAAGGCCCAAATGGCTGCGATAGCTGCCGCAAAGCGAAAAGAAGAGGCAGGCGATACTGAAGAACAAATGGGAAAGAGCAGCGCAGTTTCCTTTCTTAATGAAGTTAGAGCGGCCCGGCCCATCGGTAATTTGTCATTAAGGGGCTGGTCTTTTGCGAGTTCAAGGAAGAAATCTGCAGGTGAAAGTCTTCAAGATAGAGTCTAGAAAAAAGCGAAATTCGGTTCGATATCAAAGCAATCGTTACAACCGTCTCTTATTGTAACAAGACCTTAATACCGAGAGGTATATGTCGCAACCAGGTCTGCATACTCATCGCATCCTACCTATATGCAGCATCAATCTATTCTTTGAATACGGATTCAATGGCTCTATCTATGAATAGTCTCTAGTAACTATATTCTAGCTATCCAGCTATCTAGTCAAGATGCTATTTGCACTCAAGACAAAAGCGAGATAGGAAAGGTTTCAGTGCTAAGTTAAGTTTGAAGACATTCTGCAGCGTGGTCAACAATTCTTCTTCGGTATTAAAAACTACTTAAAGAATACTTTGCTTATTTTTAGACGTTTGGGGAAGATTTGATTATACTGCAGACTTGCCACTCCTCATACATTTGATGATTATAATACTTTGTTATAATTTTTGTACTACTTACGCAAACCTCCATTACTTAAAAGAAAAATCAATATCTCTTACCAAAAGAATGGAATTTTTAAAATTAAAAAAATTAAAAAATTAAAAGTATCGTCACAGTCACGACTTCTAGCAAAATGATGGCCGAGCCGCGCCACCGGACACGCCATTACGGGAGCATCCTTTCTGCGGCTATGAAATAGAGAAAGTAGCGAGAGTTGATAACACAGTTGGCGTTGTAAATCATTGCCCTCGGTTGTGGCGATGCTACCGAATTGAGGTTCCCTCACCATGTGCTGTTACTTGGGGTACAGTGCGTGAAGCTGGGGTAATACCCAACTTGCGGCTCGGCATCATCCCAGCCCTCACGTCTCTCACCAGAGATCCACAGCTTCTATCATGACGGCGCATACGTCTAAACTCTCTATCGAAAAGTGGCTTGAGACGTTTTCCAATGAACTTCCCGATCCTCTTTTGACACCTGCGCAACTGTTTACACCGTCGTCATTATGCTGGAGTCCGTCGACCTCCACTTTGTCAGTCAAACGAAAGCGGAAGAGAAACATGCCCGAAGATCGATCATAGAGCTCTAAACAGCCCCAACGGAGGTCGCACGATGACGATGACATATTTCGCAACGATGGTGCTTCAGGTGTAGGAATAACAGTATTATTGGAGAGGACAAAGCTATCAGGGCCATCGCATTTTGCGGGATCAAGTCCGAAGCGCGGAGCAAGACTTACTGCCGCCGATACGGGAGATATGTATGGAGATTTCAAGCTGTTGCGATAGCGAAAAGAGCAGCTGAGTTTGCGTCTGACGAGTATTGGTCGTGGCTGAATTACGAAGTATTGACGCCTTTGCCTTAGTTGTGATAAAATCCACACAGGTATGAGCTAAGGTAGTAGATAGAAGGGTAAGAGTGTTCATTGATTGTCTACTATCTGGAGTGGGTGCCTGTGCTATCTTATAGTATTGCCTGCTTAACCATCTCACTTATCCTGGTCCCCAACCATCTGATATCCAGCCATCTGATATCCAGCCACCTTGCGTGACCCTCAATTTCACCAAGTTGTGATGGCTGAAATCCGTACTAAGAAAGAAGTCAAACGTTCCGCCGTTATAGTTGCACGTCTCAGGACTAATTTTAGGCTTAATTGCTGAGGATCTGTAGGTGCGTTTATTGTGCTTTTCTGCTCTTGTTCTCCCGTGGATTTATCTTATCGGGTTCTCAGCGCATCCGTCGGTCGTGATGTGCACACGGCTCCCTTTGGTGAATACGCTTCCACGCCAAACTTCTCCCTCGTCCCTGCCCATGGAAACTGACGATATCGCTTCGCAGCTGCTCCAGGTGCCGGCCTGAATAACTATACTATAAATTGTTATTACTCCATAGAATAGTCTAAGGTTTTCTAGGTGTGAGTAAGAGTGCGCCTCCCAGATTATTTTATTATCAATATATCCTGCGCAACTGTAGCAGAAGTACTGTCGATCCGGTATTGTTAAATCGTTCGGAATATAGTGCTCGGTTATTAAGTGGGCAATACGCTTTTGCCGAGCATATAAGAGTAAGTGCTTACTCTTTCGCGCTTTTCCGGCGCTATCATAGCTTGATTAGTTTTCACGTGCTATTGGCGTGTAGGAGAGAAATTTCACCTTGCCAAATCCGTATCGCAGTTGAAACAATTACCCTTATCATTAGGCTTCGCCTCAGGGTACCATACACCTCCGTTTAAGGGAGAAGACATCACTATCATCGGTTCGAGTATAGACCTCTCAGTAACAAGAGGAGCCCCTTTTAAGTTATATAAGGCATCGATGAGCTTAGCCCGTTAAGGCTCGTATCTCAAAACTGTCTGCATAAGTATATGTTCCGTTCGTGAAGGGAGAAGTATATCCGAAGCTTCGATATCCCCATCAAACTGGTGGTCATCTTGAACCATATCCGACTGAGGGATGCGATTGAAATGGGCTGAACGAGCTTCACGGAACTGGTCTCGGCGCATGCGACTAATATCTGCACGCCTCCTTTCGGCGGTGGTCACGGTAGGTATCGCGATAGGCCTACGTCTCGGGGCCGTTAGGTCGGCGCCGTGGGGTGGCGGTGCGTTAATATCCCTCTCCAGAAGCATTGTTCTTGAGAAATCGAAAAGTTTTGCGCGCTGAGGCAAACCACGCATGATCGATTGGCCATCCACTACCGACTTTCGGGAAATATAGGCCTGAAAAGTGTCATCATTTATATGTCCCATGCGTTATCTCCTTTGGGCTGTAGTTGCGGCTTAATCAAGCTTATTTGCGAAACCACGTCTAAAGTAGTATGCGGATATAGGGTCTTTATATCCTGCTCTCTACCCAAGGGCTCGGAGTTGCCCTCCACAGCTTTTATGCTTCAAAATCTGCGTCTCTGATATAAGGCCGGACGGTGTGATAGCTCGTATAATAGGAATATCCCTCATTCAGGTTTAGCTTCTAAGGTAATTGCGGCTCGGGAGGCCGGAACCTAGATCGTATTAAAGGCCGCTAGATTCGGAAGCGCAGTATAAGCTTAATCCGCAATCGCTAGAGCTAAGAAATGTGTGAAGACGCAAGTCGCTTTATCGGCTATTAGAGTTAGAGTAATCTCTAGGCTACTTAAGTTATTAGCTTATAGGCATTTACGAACTATGTTTAGGATCTAGCAAGATTACCTATCTAGTTTGAACCTACGACCCTTCTAATTGCGAACTACTACACTTATAGTCCAAATTGCTCCTTTGGACGTAGTTATAGACTTAGTGAGAGTGATATCTTTATAATATAAACCCTCATTACTCTCTAGCCAGCATCTCGACTCGATTAGTTCGCCAGGGCGGAGGCCTAAATCACTAAGTAGAAGAATTATAAAGTGAAGCTGGATCCGACAGCGAGGGTGTACGTACTCGAAGGTATCGAATATCCATAAATACTTGAGTAGATCCTTCGTGACGGGATACGATGCCATAGGTTTCGGTTAACATTTACTTAATACCCCTAATCTTTCTCGAATATCTATGTGAATATAGTCGGTGATTAAGTCGATTTCTTTCCGTCCAAATTTATAGTTATGCTCAAGGAAAAGGAGTAGTTATATCTCTCTCCATACCCTTTCCAAAGTACGGATGGTGACTTTCTATTCGATTTGCCCCGGGTATTTCGAACCTAGAAATGGAGAAAAGCCTTTATTTATGAAAGTGCAGGAACTTCCGAGAGAGGTACATCTATATAGCGCGTGTTCGGTAGATATTAAATAGCATATCTATTCTATATATTAGCTATAGAAACTATAACTTAGAACAAGAATATACTATTGAAATCGACGGCGAAGAAGGTCGAACTTCTCCTTTAAGTAAGGACGAATAACGGGCTATACATTATCGTCGTTCGTAGCTTCCGTCCTGAGGATCTCGTTGATAAAATTATCCTCGTCGTCCATGTTAGGTAACACACTTGAGCAGATGAATAGAGAAAGAAACGATAGAAAGGAGTAAAATAAAGAGAACTTCAACGAAATTTATCAGAATATAAGGTAAGAAAGTTAAGGAGACGAGGAAACGCGATAGAGAGATATAGCGAGGGCGAAGTAGGCACCCCTATCCTTCCTGAGAATTGCTCTAGTTCCATATATAGATTCTAGGCGCTGTTTCAAGAAAATTAAGGCATTAGTGGTCTTACGCGGTTATTCTATAATTAATGTAAGAATGAAGTTTAAAGAATCGTATAAAAAACTTATGAAATACGAGAAACTGAAAACTAAAAGGGGAGGAGGTTGGTGAAGAGCGAAGACCGGAGAATATGCGGCGTATGATTTGTTAGTGGGATATAAGCTACATAAAACTTGGAAAGAAGCATGTTATATCCGTTGTGGTCTAGTGGTTAGGTCTTTTCACTCTCACCTCCTATGCCGGGATCGGTGTTCTAAACTTTTAAAAACCAAAACCAGGAATTTCAAACGATAAAACATGAATCTAAGAGTATCGAAATAAATCAACCAGAATATTGGTAAAAGTGCCACTAACACCTATAGAGTCTGTTCTTATGGGCGAATCAACCCAATCCTCCTAAGGCATTCATGGCATCATGCATTGCCACAACTTCGTAAAGGGGCGAACCAGAATAACTCATTCCCTGGCATATATTGTAACAGGCTAGAGCCTAGTGGTATGAGCGCGCCCTGCATCCGAAGATCAGCCAGTAATATTTTCCTCAAACCTGCCTTCAGACTCTTCTCTTCTTCTTTATCTTGATTGTAGATAGCATCTGGACTAGATAGTTGGAACACAATTACTAGAGGCCGCTCACATACAATCAAGATCATTCAAGTTACTAAGGATGGAACAGAATAACGAGCCTAATACTTTAAGCATCCTACTCGCAGAGATACAAAACCTTAGGAGCGAGTGTACTGAGCTACGTCGTCAATTTAACGAACGACTCCCTTCCCTAGAGCATCAGCAAACGACTTCCCAATTAGATCCCACAACAACCCCTGAATCTGATACCCCTCCCCCCTTCGCCGCGATCACACCTGTCGTCACGAAGCCGCGCTATAGCCTCCCCCATCCTCCGAAGTTTAGCGGTGACAAGTCACAATGGAGGGGCTGGAAGTTAGAGATGGAAGGCAAGATAGAAGAAGACGCTATAGCCATTGGGTCCCTCCAAGCCCAATTGCGTTATATCTATATGCACCTTGAGAAAACCGCTAAGACAAACACGACAACATTTTATGAGTTGGAAGTTAAAAAGGATTTACCGAACCCTTATCGGTTACTTGAACGACTTGAAATCCTCTATGGAGAGCGGAACCGTAAACAAAAAGCCATCCAAAACCTTCATTCTATTCGCCAACGGGATAACGAGACATTTATGGCTTTCTATCCCCGCTTCGAGAAAGAGATAGCTAATGCCGATGCTGAAGATTGGGATGATGACTCAAAGATATCCTATTTGCGTAATGCGCTGAGTGAGAGGATGAAGGATAAGCTTGTGGGTATTTTAGGAAAGAAAAAGGATACCTATATGGAATTTGCTCAGAGATGTGAAGAAATCAGCAATGATATGGAACTATTTGGGCAGTGGACCAAGGTTAGGAGTAGTAAAAGTGCGCAGACCATAGATACTGAGACACCACATCGAGACATGATGGAATGGGAACCCACCCCATCAGTATCTACTTTAACCCAAGTCAATAGCACACGCACCCGTAATAACAAGGATGGATACCCATCTAAAAGACCTGAAGACCAAGCGCTTATAGGAAAACGGGCAAAGTGGGTTGATCAGAGAGAGATAAATGCTCGTATCCGGGAAAACCGTTGCTTCCGTTGTGGTAGAGATGATTGCAGGGTTAGCACCTACCCACTAGCAGCACCAATTCGACCAAAACAATCTACTCATGTTAGCACAGCGGTATCTCCTCGGCCCACTATCACCCAAGCCATGGTGGAGGAAGATGATGATAACACTAAGGAAGACGCAAGCCAATAGGGACGCGCGGCAGCTCGAAGAGAATGGAAAGAAGTTGGAGAAGCAAAGATGGATGGAGACCCCTTTTTAGTGGATATTAGACTCAATGGAACCAAGTTTGTTACAGGACTCATTAACTCTGGCTGTCTTTGCTACGCTGCAATTAGTGAACAACTTTTCAAATCTTTAAAGCTGCCTCATCTCCGGATTGCACCAAGAAAGCTAGAAGAAGCTGCTGGAAAGAACGCAAGGCCCTCTACAGTCTTAGATACTGTGACCTATGCTTCAATCGATATAGATGGCCACCAGCAAAAACGTATCTTTTTCTATGTTATACCAGGCCTTAATCACGAAGTGATCCTTGGAAATCCTTGGTTAGAAGATACCAATTCAATCATATCCGCAAGGAAAGGGTGCTTAGACATTGGAATATCTAATACCCGTGTCTGGAACCGCGCTAAGAAGTCATACCAGCCACCCCAACTCAAAGCAAAACAAGTCATGGCCACAGTATTTATGGCAGACGTAAGAAGGAATAGAAGAGAAGCTAAGCAAAGGGGAATTAATATCTATACTAAAGTGCATGCTATCTCTATAGCAGATATTGATAAAGCCTTAAAACCACGTCAGAGGTTAGACCCTAAGACAAAATTACCACCTCAATATTTTCCTTGGCTGAAGGTATTCGACCATTTCCTAGCAGAGAAGCTACCTCCTTGTCGGAAAGGTGTTGATTTGCATATTGAGATTGAAAAGGATCAGGATAGTAATGAGAAGGCGGTCCCGTGGGGCCCACTTTATGGTATGGGTCGAGAAGAATTACTTGTTTTAAGGAAGACTCTTACTGAATTATTAGGGAAGGACTTTATTAGAGCTAGCAACTCACCCGCTGCGGCACCAGTGCTAATGGTAAAGAAGCCTAATGGAGGTATCCGATTCTATGTTGATTATCGTGGACTGAATAACATTATAAAGAAAGATCGCTATCCCTTACCATTATTCAGCGAAACCCTAAGGAACGTTGCAAAGGCTCGATGGTTTACTAAACTCGACGTTATTGCCGCTTTTCATAAGATACGAATAGCCGAAGGGGAAGAATGGAAAACCGCTTTCCGGACAAGATATGGACTTTTCGAGTGGAAAGTTGTTCCCTTTGGATTAACTGGAGCACCTGCGGCATTTCAAAGATACCTGAATAGCATTCTTCAAGATTATCTAGACGATTTTGTCTCAGCATATATAGATAATATTCTTATCTACTCATCAGGAACCCTTAAAGACCACCGAAATAAAGTTGGAAAGATTCTTCAACGGCTAATGGACGCCGGACTACAGATCGATATTGAAAAGTGCGAATTTGAGACTAAAAGGGTCAAATATCTTGGGTTTATTATTGAAGCTGAAACTGGGATCCGCGTTGACCCTGAAAAGATTGTTGCAATACGGGAGTGGGCCACACCGTCATCCGTCAAGACAGTTCGAGGGTTTATAGGGTTTGCAAACTTCTATCGGACTTTTATACCTGAGTTCTCGGATATTGCAAGGCCTCTTACAGATCTTACAAAGAGGGACGTCCCCTTTCGATGGGATAAGCCTTGTGATGAAGCATTTAAAAAGATAAAGGAGTTACTTATCACCGCACCTATCTTAGCTCACTTTGACCCAGATATGGAGACACTAATAGAAGCCGACTCGTCTAGTTATGCTACTAGTGGTTTACTTTTGCAGAAAGATAAGGCAGGTATCTAGAAACCCGTTGCGTATCATTCAAAAAAGCATTCTTCTACTGAAGCCAATTACCCAATTCATGATAAGGAATTACTTGCTATTATAAGGTGCTTAGAAGCCTGGGAACCGGAGCTACATATGGTTAAGCACTTCACCATTTTGACTGATCATAAGAATTTAAGGTACTTCTACACAGAGAAGCAGCTATCCGAGAGACAAGTACGATGGTCAGAGTTTCTTGCAAGATTTAATTTCACTCTGGAATGGAAACCAGGAACAAGTATGGGTAAACCTGATGCGCTATCACGTCGTGAATAGGACCTTCCAAATAACTATAACGACGAAAGGCTACGATCACGTTTTATACAACTCTTCCAGAACAAACATCTTAAGAGCACTAGAGTCCTAAATATAAATGCTCTATCAGCTAAAGTTGACTTCTCTAAAGAAGTACCACTCTTTGAGAACGAAGAGATGCAACAGCTCTGGCACCAAAGCCGATAGGAAGACCAGCTCTACTAGGAGTTGACAGTTCTAGTGGCAAATAAAGGACGAGACCTACCAACAACGCTTCAAAAGGAGAAGTCTGTAAGTATTACCGAGTGTACTTTAGAGGATAGAGGCTTGCTACAATTTCGTGGAAGAATCTGGATTCCTGGTAGTGAACCATTGCGTACTCGTATAATCCAAAACATTCACGACTCTCACATTACTGGACACCCTAGAAGAGACCTTACTTATACCATTCTATCAAGGCAATTCTTCTGGCCAGGTGCTGCAAGCAATGTTCGACAGTTCGTCCGGAATTGTGAAGTATGTGGAAGAAACACCATTTGGAGAGAGTCGAAGAAAGGGCTCCTCAAGCCACTACCGATACCAGAACGCATTTGGGGAGAGATCTCAATTGATTTTATCACCGACTTACCACCGTCTGGACGGGACAATGCTACAAACTGCATGGTAGTCACTGATCGACTAACGAAAGGAGTTGAGTTAGAAAGTATGCACGATATCTCCTCTGAAAAGGTTGCACAAAGACTCTTTGAACGCCACTACCCTGTTCATGGTATCCCCAACGCAATCACAAGCGATAGAGGCCCACAGTTCGTTAGTGACCTATGGAGACATTTCTGCACGCTTTTGAAGATTAAGCAGCGCTTATCAACTGCATATCATCCTCAGACGGATGGCGCAACAGAACGAATGAACCAAGAGATTGAGAAGATGATTCGCATTTGGGCAACTTACATGCAGGAGAATTGGTCGGAACTACTACCGATTGTCATGGGAGGAATCAATAATCGAGAGTCTTCATCGACTGGACTGAGCCCCTTCTTCTTCATGCATGGATATCATAATGAGCCAATCCAACTTGTAGAAGAACGCACTATCCGGGATCGAACAAGGAAAGATGGTGAGGTGCTAGCAGAAGACTTTATTAAAAGACTTCAAGATGCAACAGAATGGGCTCAAGCTGCCATAGCGATGGCACAAGAAAAGCAACAACACTATGCTAATAAAACTAGAATAGCTTCCCCGAGATATAAAGAAGGCGATTGGGTGTTTTTGAACTTGAAGAATGTCAAAACCCCAAGACCGTCAAAGAAGCTGGATTGGTTGCACTCGAAGTATCAAGTTGTTAAGCAGGTGAATTCTCACTCATACCAACTCAACGTCCCTGGAAAGATCCACCCAGTATTCCATGTAGACCTACTACATCCAGTACCAAGTGATCCCCTACCATCACAACAAGTTAGTGATTCTCAGCCGGGCCCACTATTGATAGATGGGGAACAGGTATGGCTGGTAGAACGAATTATAGATGAAAGACTTACAAGAGCTGGAAGGAAAAATATCAAGGAAGCTAAGGTGAAATGGGTTGACTACGTAGAGCCAACTTGGGAACCAGTTGAAAATGTCCGCAAGACAGATGCCTGGAAGCTATGGGTCAAAATTCAAAAACGTCAAAAGGCCAGGAATATAGACAAATCTTAGAGAGAGAGAGGAGGGGGGTAATGTAACAGGCTAGAGCCTAGTGGTATGAGCGCGCCCTGCATCCGAAGATCAGCCAGTAATATTTTCCTCAAACCTGCCTTCAGACTCTTCTCTTCTTCTTTATCTTGATTGTAGATAGCATCTGGACTAGATAGTTGGAACACAATTACTAGAGGCCGCTCACATATATTTCTTGGGTTTGAGTCACTACGATCGTTACAACACTTCTGTGGAGTAATCTATAATGCCTCTATGCCGTGAGCCGCAGAAGTATTCGAAAAGGGGCATCTTATGGCAAAGTAGAGATGTTGATCAGGAAGCACCCTATTTTCTATATCACTATGGCACTTCCTATGACATCTGATTACTTGTTTAGGAGGTTTATAAATTGAGAGATACCGTAGATGAGTCGTAGTTCTTTGTCAAGCCTTAACCTTACCCCCCTATCATCGATCCCAAAATATCTAAAGAGGACTCGAGCAGCATTCTTTCAGCTGAAGAGTGGAGCAGGCTTCTTCAAGTCATACTCCAAGAGAATTGGAAAGGATACTGAAGGGGAATGTTTTGGAGACTGCAGGTTTATCCGAAGCCCAAGACACCTGATTCTTCACTGCAAACATTACTCCAAGGAACGCAAAATCATGGAGAAGCGGCTAAAGTCAAGAATGACATTAACAAAACTCTTTTGTACAGAGAAGGGGAAAGAAGTACTCTTCCAATACTTACACAAAACGCAAATCTCAACAGTTAAATGGCTGCTACATAAAAGAGAAATAAATGAAGAAGAACAAGAAACATACTAAAAATGATAGCATACAGGGGAAAAGCTAGATTGATTATAACGCAGGGAATTGAAGAGCAAAGGATACAGTGGAGTTGGTTCAGTTTTTCTAATGCTTGGATTAGACTGCAAAGTTTGGACAACTAGAGAGCTTCGCTCCTCAGACACTCTCACTAGACATATTATTGCCCTAGGATAGGGATTTATGTAGATAGAAGAGCAGCGCCATAGCCCAATAGGCTACATGCGCAGTATTGTAGATAATGCAATACAATGGATTAAGAAAAAAAATAAAAAAAATAAAAAAAATCTGCAGCAAAAGCCATTTCTAGAGTTTTGATTTTGATTTAAAGAGCGATGGACTGCTCTTATGCTAGGACCCGAAGTAATGCAACGGTGGTTACGTGAAAGCCAAGGAACAGACAGTTGATGCTGCTTTAGGAATGCGTATTTAGAGGACTTACTGTGGATTTTAAATGCAGGTCCGGGTGTTGGATAAGTGTTGTTGGAATTAGCAAGGCGCTTGCGCAAAATTTACTCGGTTAAAGTTAGTTTGCCAGAACTTGAAACCACAAAACTCATTTCGTTAAACGAGAAACTTTAACTGTTCTCAGTATAAACGCGCTTAATTACAACAATGCGTCCAACTATTAGATTGAACTGTAGCACCTAAACCAAGAGCAAAGGTAAAGATGCCCAATAGTGCTACTAAGAAGAAAATCATCCGGTGCGCAACTTGCAAAACTACATTTACAAGATAATGGAATCTTCGGCAGCACGAGAAGATTCACTTACCCAACCGTACGCGATATAAGTGCGATCTACAGGACTGCACTAAAACATTCCTTAGAACAGAGGAGTTGACACGACATGTTAACACAGTAAGTGATTCCTATCGAGATAAGTAGTAGATTGTGAGGGACTGGCAAAGGGCTGGAAACTAGTAGTTTTGAGTATCAACGAATATATTAGAACTGGGGATTTCCAGTAGCTACGGATTGGCAATATGATTGTTAAGAAAAGCACAAGTCATCATGGTAAAAGTCAGTTGGGTTTTTCCTAGGTTCTATCTACGGTCAAACAAGATGGTATACGTGAGCCAAGCTCACGTCGGGCCGATCAATCCCCTGCTGGTTACCATCAACGGTGTCCGTCAACCAACCGATCCGTAACAATGATGTTGGTGTTAGCCAAGAGGTCTAATCTACAGATAAGATATGGTCACGTGACTAGCACAATAATGAGTGGAGCTAAGGAACCGTGACATATATCGAATATATAACATCTTTCCTACATAGGTCCATCTGGATAAACAATTCCCTTTTCAATGCCGAATTTGTGGGAAGAAATATAATGGAAGCGATATTCTAATAAGGTAAGGTTTGGTATCAGGTTCAATAGTAATAGAAATTGCTAACGGCATAGACATTTCAGAAACATCTGCTCACGTATAACCTTACCTAAGCTGGAAGTGAAAAGCGCACTAGACGAGTCCAAACTTTTATTAGGTCTTGTAAGGGCACGTCAACGTAGTAGATAAACTAACAATATTGAGTATTAACGAATATATTAGAACTGGTTATCTACAAGCTACGAAGGATCGTTGATATGGCCGTTATGCTAAGGGATCCTATCTGTTAAGATAAGGTCACGTGCTCACGGGACGTGTGTATGTAAGTACCAAACCGTGACAGGCCTTCCTCGCAAAGAGAGCCTTTTTTTTATGGTTAAGCCAACCGTATCTATGGTTATTTTATCTCTCATGAAGAATGGAATCCTTCCCTACTTTGGGTAGTTCTTGTTACGACGTGCTTCTCGTCTACATCACGTGATCTCCCTACCACTTCCACTGACTGCGCCTCTCTATGATCTGTGGCTGTAACAAAATCTTTTCTTAAGAGTTGAATTCTCTTATTATATTAAGTAAATAGTTGAATTAATCTAGCGACTTTTACGCCACACTAAGACCTTTCGATTACCTTACTGTACTTATCCAGCTAGTTAACTCAGCCACTTCGAGTTGGGTAGAAATTCAAGAGTTGGGTTAAGTTGAGTCATATAACATGGTTCCGCCCTGTGCGAGGTCTATTAAGTATCTTTTATTATCCAGAAGCCCCATTACTTATTTCCTCGTTCGCAAGTGTTTTACGCCAAAACGTTGGCGCAAACTGATCCAGGAAGGTGGGGTAGCGTCTAAACATCTTGTGTCGGGCCTCCATTTTAAGGCCAACTACAGACAAGACAACACCACTTCGACCTTTGATCTCGAACAGGGCCGAGTTATTACATGCTGTATATGCGGTCAAGCAGCACTTGAAGGGGTATGTTGTGTATATGGCCTTACTGCCAGCGATGTGCCGAGGCTGACTTGTATTTAAGCTTGATACTCACAACTCGACCTCCCTCTCGAATACGCAGATTGCGAAACTGCAATAGAGATGAAAAAGGATGTCACAAACATCACGGATGATTGCGAGCTTGAGGGGGAAGCAACAGCACTTGTAAGAGGTTCATAACACCTGGCAGTCGATATGCGCTAACACTTCATAGCTTGACACGCAAAAGTTGATATCGCTCGAGGCTGGCCTAGAAAGGACGGGGAGTGGCACATATGAAGTTGCACCGCCCGAAATCTGCGCAGTATTGGTCATGGAACGGAGCGGAGATGGAGCCGTCAGGGTTACAGGTGGTAGTGAGGTAGATGATAATATTGTGACCAGTCCAACAAAGTCGCCTCGCAAGTGGATTATCATAGTGAAGGAGGGGCAGACATGTGTAATACTTGGACGGCCTGGATTTCGCTACTTCTATCAAAGATAGGTAATTATAAAGCTTCTTGCCTAATTACTGTGACGTTCTTTAGTATCTCGTTGCAAGACCTGTGAGAGAGTTCTAACTTGATATCTGGTTCCCCTGACGACTTAAATGTTAATGTTCCAGATAGCAATGGAAATGCATTATATAGGCACGACAGTTCCACTGTTTTGCAACCTCCGTCGTATCTTAACAAGAAGTCAAATAAGTCCTTAGTGTGCATTTTTACTTTGAAGCCTTTCCTTCTGTCTGAAAGCAGGCCATCTAAATTTGATCAGCCTTGATCTGATGACTCCTCGAATGTATATATTCATGAGCTCGTTTTACTAATTACTTAACTTTAATGATGATTTCTCATTTAATCCACCTTTAGAGTCTATCTTCTGCCGGCTCATAACAGGGGTCGGAGGTTCGACTCCTTTCTTTCTCCAGAGTAAAAATAATTTTCGAAGGGTTTGAGACCTGTATTCTGTCGTAGATGTTGGCAAAAGAAAAGATAGGATGGGCGAGGTGAGATGGGGTGAAATAGGGTGAGATAGGGTGAGATAGGGTGAGATGGAGTGAGATGGGGTGAGATAGGGTGAGATAGATAGACAAGCAAGTTTTAGCAGGAAAGTATCCTAAGGTAGAAGTAAGTGTATCACGCTAACCTTATAGATATCGTACTTCCAAGCCGCAACAATAAACCGATTGCATGTTACATTATATTAGTAAGGGTGGGTTATGAACGGCGGTATAAGATTGGGTGAGATTGTGTGAGATTGTGTGAGATTGTGTGAGATTGGGTGAGATTGGGTGAGATCGGGTGAGATTGGGTGACGGACTTCCTACTAGGATTGACATTGCACCTGGTTGAATAACAATGATACAGTAAATGCACTGGTAATCAGAACATACTGATTGTATACAGTGTGATTCATATTAAACATAACTTACCTATGTTGCAGGCGAATGGCTCACATCTTGAAATATCACAACCATTGAATATAAAAGGGGCGCTGCGTGAAAATAATAAGCTTCATTAACCAACTACTCCGCGAAAGAAGGCTCAGACTACACTTACTTCAGCCGAAAAACTAAAAAAGCACAGTACGTTTCATTCTATTCGTTTAGTAAATTCAGAACGTTTACTAATTTTTCCCTGTCTAAGATGTGTGAGAAGACAGTGTCCCTGAAAAAATGGGCGTGTGGCGATGAGGAGGAAGAAGAAGTCAAATTTGAATCTTGCGGCGATTTGAGCAAACCTGGTCATACAGTTAAAATTAACACTCTGGGCTCTAAACGCGTTGGAAGTAAATGCGGGAAGTTCGGCTGCCGCAACCCCTAATGGAATCAATAATCCGTGAGCACCTTCTCTCCAGAACGGTTCTCAACGCTAACAATCGCAAAGAGAGATCTGGATACCTTACTTGGTGGGGTGATAGGATTGAGCGATTGGGGTACTTTTACGCATGGAAGACATGCAAGGCCACATTCATTAGCAAGCGATTATTGGACGTTATTGTTCAGCTTGTAGTCACTCTCCTTTAAAGATATAAATGCTATAAATAATGTAGTATTTATCGCCTAAATTCTCATGCTCTTGTGACTTTCTTACCATCTCGGAAAAGGCTAAATGGGTTGGTATGATGCGCACGTGATTAGTGAGACGTTCCAACATCGCATTCAAAACCGCAACTCTCTTCCTCATTAACTACCACAAACCATTCCATTCTTAAACACAAAGTACTCTCACACCACAGAATGGAGTCTCTACCATACCACGGTTCTACCTCGGACTTCTTCCGCTTTGATACCGGCCGGATCATCAAATTGCCTATGAAGGTTTGGGAAGGAAACCCAAACCACCAAGAGTTAGAGGAAGAAATGGAGAGAGCTATATCCTTCGAACGAAAGATTTTAGAAAAACTAGGTAGCCATTCTAGGATTGTTCCGTTTGTTTTCCCCCCAACCATATATAGCCGCGAAGCTAAGCGTCCTTCACAGATATCTAGGAGCTTATGATAAGGGCATTCTGCTTAGAGAAGCAAGCCATGGAAACGTACAAACATACCTCAATTCCAACCTCGCGGTAATCGATAATTCTCTACGCTGGAAATGGTCTCTGCAAGCTGTTGAAGCTGTTGTATATATACACAGCGCGGGCGTAATACACTCGGACCTGCGACCCGAAAATTTCTTAGTACATGCTACAACTGAACTATCGCTAGACCTCTGGCTCTGCGACTTTGGCGGAGCGAGGTGTGATAAGCTGGGATTGAATGTCCACCACCTACCCGACGATCCGTTTTTTGACCCCCGATTGCCGTGGGTTTCCACACCGGCAGTTGATATCTTCAGTTTGGGGTCTATCATTTACACTATCCTCACAGGACACTGGCCGTATAGAGAGGGGTTGCCCCCGGTAACTATGGAGGAGAAATGCTCATATGAGTCCAACGTGAACAAGATGTTTGAAGCGGGTGTCTTCCCAGATGTCTCCAGGCTGAGAGGCGGCAGAGTGATCAAAGGATGCTGGGACCACCAATACCAAACGGCTGAGGAGGTACTATTAGCTATTAAGTCGGAGATGGCAGTGCTGAATTGCAAGTCAGCCAGAAGGGCGGAGATGCTCTAGGAGCTAAGAGGGTTAATAGACTAGTCTATAGTCTGTCAACACTTGATCAAAACATATTGCAATGGGAGGAAGGGATATAAGCTCAATTACAATCACTGTAAAAATTAGGATGATGGAATAGGACCTTAAAACACTTTCTAGAAACTATAGGTTCGATTCTCAGAAACTAGGGCGCATAAATCGACCAAATCGGTCATTTAGAGAACTGGAAAGCGGAATCACGAATTGTGATCTCTACGGCGCTTAAGTAGTTCCATAGTCAAATTAAATCCTAGTACAAACCTTTATAAAAAGGAAGGATTCTTGTACCTAGGTGGAGTCATCTACCCCAAGACAATGCTTTTTGCAACTCTGATTCGAGTCCTTACGGTATATCTTCTCGTCCGTGTCAGCATCCTCTCATATTTCTCAACTTGACCCCATATTCTGATCCTAGGAAAATGGGAACCATCGTTGTGATTATTGTAACCCGACACGACACATGGCGAAGCACTTGTTCATTATGGGGTCATCTACGACGAATCTCCATAGTCCTAAAACGTCGAGTTGATATAAGGGCCGAGGGTCCGCCGCCATCTGAAGAAAGACTCCCTATAGAACTATCACCCCCGCCACCATACGTTGAGAACCCCCCACATCACCTAGAGCATAAAGATAACCCTACCGGAATTAGCGGTTGTTGCAAACCACTTAATTCTCACCAGCTGGACTAGGTTGAGAAGGTAACTGTGCCACTGAGACTATCAATCGAGCTTTTCGGAGTCTAACACGTTTAGATCATATTCTGGAGCCAGGTCCAAGATGTATACCACTATTGGCGGATGAGGTGGATTTCATGTAGTGCAAATACATGCACGTTTTCAATATGTCTTGTCCATGTTAGGGTTTCTTCGTAGATATTCTGGACTATCATCGTCACAATTTTCGAACGTTGGAAGCGCCATTATTACAGTGCACGTGAGTGCGAATACTCGAATGATCATACTACTGATTTAGGCCAAAACTTGTAATAGTTTGCGAAAATCGAAGTGAATCTGCGGCACACGGATCTCAATTTCAATGCTTTGCGTATGCCCACACTACTGTGCAGCTTTTCGGTTGAGTATTGAGAGTAGGTAATTCCGTGGGTAACACGAAGTATCGGGCACCGCCGAGCGGTGGGTGGTCAGGGTGGTAGGATGCCCGCAATGTGGACCGTCGATTGTTTAGTCTCGCAAACGCCAAGACTTATTCCATAACCGTTACCTCGAAAGGAAAATCAGTACGGAGTACGAAAATGACGTTCCTCTCCGTACCTACTTTCTTCAGATACTTCAGTTTCACTACGTTGGAAGAGCACGCAAGTTTCTAAGTACATAGCAAAGAACACTTGTACAGTACCCCCTCACCCAAATCGAAATAGGACCAAGACACTTATCCACAGAGGGTGAGATACTAAGATGGGACATCCGAGTCTAAGTGATAAATGACTACAAGTACATTATAGAAGGATCAGCAAATATTACGATGTATATAACTAAGATGAAGTATGGCCTAGCTACAAAGTGTCATTTCAATCCCCTTGCGAATATATAGACGAGCCACGGTGTTGATCCAGCGTACTCGACCCCGAAGGGAGTCCCAGCACAATACTGCCTGATAGGGATCTTCCCTTAGCTGATCACTTTGTCTCGCAAGCTTCCGTCGTAATACTCGAACCTGTCGTGTCTTTGGGGCGAGGGGGTCAAGAACAAACCGTGCCTGGGTGGTGTTCTCATATTGACTTAGTAAAACGCGGCGACGAGGTATGGAGTTTGACCAACCTGAGACATAACCCGTGAACTCAAAGATGCGATTTGGTCCTGCAAACCAATATTTTGCTTGCATAAACAATCATATTCCTCCATATATCTGTCCAAGTCCGCTTTACACTCCTGCCACGCGTTGTACCACCCAAGGAGATCGGCGCAGATTTCCTCTACCTTTTCCTCCGCTTGTTGGCGATGTCCCTTTGCTTTCTCGAGCTCGTCTTTAGTCGTATTATGGGCTTGTATCTCCGTTTGTAGAGCGAGAGAGCATTCAAGTAGCGTAAATCTACTCTCTGGTGTACTCTCCACTTCTGATTCGTTTGCGACTTCTGTCTCGGGTGACTCTACTCTGCGGCTGCGGCGTAGATCCCGAAGGAAAGGATGCTTAGGAATTGTACAAGCTGAATGACTCATTTTAGGGGCTGGGTGATAATTCTCTCAGAGACTCTAGTTCTACAGGAATCTATCCTGACTTTATGTGTCCGTTACACGCCCGTGTCCTGTTGCTCGTTTTGGAAGTACTAATATAAGACTTTAGCGCTGGATCAATTTACCTCTTGCACTGAGATGAGTTCCTGATTTATATGAGCGCTAAGCAGCGCTTATATCTTCAGTTCCCAGCCTCATCCTTCTTTGAGACAGGAAAAATGTCGTTCGCAATGGACGGTGTTTTCAATCGACATCCTCGTCCTCAAGCTGCGTACCTGCCCGTCCCAACTAAAGCGGCATTGTTGACCCAGAATATTATGAAAGACAAACCTCACGATGGCCTTGTAACTCTGGAAAAGCCAAAGCCTATCAAGTCTCGTCTGTCATACCCTACCCGGCTCATAGATAGCCACCGGCCCAATACCAATGTCCAAACTATTACTATCGAGCAGAAATTTCCTTCCGATATACTCACACGAATGGGAACCTTGACCCAAGGCCAAAAACTGTGGATGGTTTGCCGGTGTATCACTCCTAAGCATAGTGGCGAATTGATAATGTTTAAGGATTGTAAGCCAGGAGAAGCATCGCGTGAGATCGGAATTCTCAAGAAACTATCACATCCGAACATAGTCCAACTAAAACAAGCATTCATTCATCAGAACATCTGCTATGTAGGAATCACCTATCTTCGTTTTACCCTTAGGGAAATACTCTATGTCCATATGAGCCTTGGTGAACTACAAGTTAAATATCTAGCCAAGGAGGTAGGTTGCAACCCTATTGATACAGGATATCTACCCTAACGTTTTTACCTGTCCTGCATAGGTCTTTCAAGGGCTTCAGTATCTCCACGAGAAAAAGTGCACCTATACTGGATTAAACCTAGACTCTGTACGAATCGATGGAAAGAAAGGGAACGTTGTTCTAGGTAAGTTCGATAGTGCGCTAAGGGATTATCGTTAACAACGATGTAGAGGGCTTCTCTCAGGCATTTCTAGATGATGATGATGCTGATGCTGATGAACATGGGACTTATATAATGAATTCGCATGATAGTCTACAAGATCTCGGATTCATACTCCTTGAGTGTATGGAAGGACGGCCGGCGGAGACTAAGCGTGACATTGATTTCATAAAGAAACAACGGGAACAATACAAGGTCTTTGGATTACATAATGCTGAGGCCTGGAGTGGATGCAAGCAGCTTATCGACTTTCTCGATGAGTTATTCAATGTGGATAAAGAATTTACCGCGAAAATACAACGGCCAGTAAGTTGTCTAAGTTTTACGCGATACGCTCGCTTACGTATTGCAGCACGAATTCATCAAGGAAGATGGTGTAGGTCCATCATGCCTAATGCATTACCTGGAGTTGGTCTCGCTAGAATGTTTCACTGAGTGGCAGGCATATATAGCTTAACGCGCGCCTGTACTGAGATATAAGAATACTAAAGATGAAGTTATTGGAAATAAGTTATTATATTGTGACTATATGATTAAGGAATTCATAAACTCGAAGTGGAAATTTTCGCCGCCGTGCTAATTCTGAACTTGCTCAGACAACTGCCTTACAGTAACCTACTTTAAGCGCAATCGTTCAATTTAGCGCCTGCTAGCACTATAAAAGATACATAGAATTTCTACCTTATGTACACTATCGCAAGACAACCACAGCACCTTCTAATCACTATGGCTTCCGTGCAACACCTTGAACAGCCTGCATCTGATCTTATTCTTAATAAACCTAAGGATTTGAGGCCCGAAAGTGAGGAGTTCTTCCCTAATAGTTCGATGAACACACCCCAACCAAACCCAAAGGCCCATGGTACATTGGCTAGAGACTGCTTAGAGCTTCCTCCTATCCTACCAAACCCATCTGTTCCAGTCAATGGTCATCTTCAAACATATTTTCACAATTTTGGGCCCACACCTCTATATGCTCCTATGCAACCCTCGTTTGGACATGTTCTCCCGTCATTTCCCCCGAGCCACACATTCCTACCAGAGTTCCACAGCGTACCGCACCCCTCATTAGGGCCACAAATGACGATGGGTTCTCAATTATCCATACCACCCCCTTTCTTACCAAGTGTGAACACTCCCCGTCACGGTGAATGTTGCATGGAATGTTGCATAAAGCAACGTGCTCGAGTAGTTTCATTGGAAAATGAAGTCACAGATCTTCGAAGGTATATAGTCCACAGTAATCTTGAGCGTATCGCTTATGAGTCAATAGATCCTACGATGATTTGCACTCTAAGATCCATAAAGAATCGAGAAATCTTGAGAAAATGGCGATATGGAGTAAGGAAGTCGGAACCTGGGCTATATTCATCAATAATCTTCTCCTTCCCATTACAGAAGACGAGTCGAGTGAACCGTTCCGGGGATTAGAAGTAGTGTCTGAAGACACTGAGGAGCAGTTGCCTTAAAACCTGGGATCTCTTTTATTCACTTTGACCCGTTGTAATTATTTTTCCGTGAATCTCATTCTCGTAGCAATAGTTCCCATCTTAGAATAGTGATAATTACTTTCTTGAGTTTAAGAATTCTTAAATCTATTAGTCTCTCAGAATAAGCGCGTATAAAGGAAGATAAATTGAGGAATACACCCACTAATATGAATCCACAAGCAAAACATGACCCGAGTCCACTTTTCATACCCTCTTGTGACCATGATCACGCGTCATCCGACGGAAATTGAGATGCGAAATATGGATGACTTTCAGATTCACCTGGAAAGGTGTCCACGTTGCTATCATTTGTCTCTAGACGACCCTCGAGCGTTATGTCCCAGAGCTTGGAACCTCGCAAACCATCTTCAGGAATATTTATTCATGACCAATGGCCGACTGTTCAGTACATCATCTAGACAATTTCTTATCATGGTAGAACTACCAAAATACTTCGACTTTGTAGACTGGTTTTTCCGGTCTGTAATAGGTCAGAGGTACCGATATCGATATAGACCAAATGCGAGCATGCCCATTCATCGACTTCGATAGGTGGAGCGAGCGAACGATCTTACTGAGCAATTCTAATATTCAAAGATGTTAGAATTGAGAGTCACGCAAGGTGGCTGGATATCTGAGATGGCTGGCACAGGATAATGGAGATGGCTGGCACAGGACAATAGAGATGGCTGGACAGGCATGGATTTAAGATAGGACAGGCACTCACATGATAGTTGACAATGAAGGAACATTCTACATCATTCTATTTACTCTCTTAGCTCATACCAGCATATATTTCAACACGACTGTCCTCCCTGCTAGCGCGGGCGACACAATGTAACACACTATTGTTCTAACCGCTGCTTCAACCTATGAGTATGCTTACGCATCTTGCTTTAACTATAACACTACACTATGACTATGAAATCCATTAGGAAGTAGCATTAACTTTATATTAGGAATTGATATATCATGCTCACTGATTACTGCGCAGTGCATCCAAGATCTTGGCAATACTGCGATAACTGTTGCTTGTACGCCCGAAAACTGCTTCAACACTAAAGAGAGCCTGTTCGCATAAGCCCTCTGCTTCCTGCATTCTACTAGTCTGTTAGAAGAGAACTGCCATATCCTCAGCTATGTTAAGTGCCGATATATACGTCTTCACCCCTCAGTCAAGTGCTTTTCTTATAGCCTTGTTATGAAACGAGAATAAAGCTATGGTAAAAGTGAGTTGAATTGGTTACCGACCGGTTGGTAGACCGTTCCGTAACAAGCCTTGCAGCGCTCGCCAGCACATCTCCGCCGCCTCGTCAAGCCGTCCCAGGCCTGCGTAGAGCCTGCCTAAGTTATTGACCGTCTTGAGTGTTGATGTATGATCCGGTCCCCATGCCTTCTCTTTGCCTTACAGCGCTCGCAAGCACATCTTCTCCGCCTCGTCAAGCCGTCCCAGGTTCGCGTAGAGCGAGCCTAAGTTGTTGACCGTTTTAAGTGTTGATGTATGGTCTGCTCCCTATGCCTTCTTAAAGCCTTGCAGCGCTCGTAAGTACATCTTCTTCGCCTCGTCAAGCCGTCCTAGGGATTTATAGAGCGAGCCTAAGTTGTTGACCGTGGCGAGTGTTGATGTATGATCCGGTCCCCATGCCTTCTCATAGCCTTGCAGCGCTCGCAAGCACACCTTCTCCGCCTCGTTAAGCCGTCCCAGGTTCGCGTAGAGCAAGCTCAAGTTGTAGACCGTAATGAGCGTTGATGTACGGTCTGGTCCCCATGCCTTCTCTTTGCCTTGCAGCGCTCGCAAGTACATCTTCTCCGCCTCGTCAAGCCGTCCTAGGGATTGGTAGAGCGAGCCTAAGTTG
>MU006110.1:321795-332670 GCA_010093705.1 Patellaria atrata CBS 101060
TCCGCCTCGTCAAGCCGTCTCAGGTCCGCGTAGAGCTTGCCTAAGTTATTGACCGTCTTGAGTGTTGATGTATGATCCGGTCCCCATGCCTTCTCATAGCCTTGCAGCGCTCGCAAGCACACCTTCTCCGCCTCGTCAAACCGTCCCAGGTCCACGTAGAGCTTGCCTAAGTTGTTGACCGTGTCAAGTGTTGATGTATGATCCGGTCCCCATGCCTTCTCAAAGCCTTGCAGCGCTCGCAAGTACATCTTCTCTGCCTCGTCAAACCGTTCATGATCCGAACACACGTATCCAAATATATGCAGAATCGAGTTCTTCCCATCCTCATCCAACCTGCCGTCGTCAATAAACCCCCAACACCTTATCAAGTGTCGCAAAAGCCGACGCTGGGTCAGCCACGAGTGCTGCACATTATCCTCGGGTGCATGTCTGCCTACACACTTTATAGCCACCCCCGCCATCTCTGAATCCCATTCTTGGTTCACTACATGCACCGTCCATGAGTGAACACAGCTGTGCATCCCGTACCCCTGAGACTCGACCACATTTCCTTTAGAGGACTTGTCCACATCTATCAACCCGTAGTCACAGAGCACCCTTACTGCCTTGGTGAAAGTCAGCTCATCCTCTGTTAGTTGATAAAGCCACTGTGGCCCACCAGTTCTCCCTTCTCTCAGAAGCTCAAACCAGAGGTCCTGGTTGTCAAAGTATGCCCATAGCTGAAGTAGCTTGGATGCTATCTCGCTCTGCTGCTTGATGTGATCTAAAGAAAGCTGCCATGTCGAGTACAGTTGTCGGTCTTCGTATGTGCTTACTTCAGGGCTCATTTGTTGTAGCCTTCGCCATGACGCCCGGTACAGACAGAGGTAGTCGGCAAAGCTTGTCGCCACCTGATAAAGGTAGGCGCCTGCCGTAGCCAAGGCCAGCGGTAGTCCATCCAGCTCTCTAGCAAGCTCGGCGGCATTAGGATCTGAAAGGCGTTAGCGTTGCGTCTACAGCGCAGTACAGCGCAGGAATTCAAACAACTCACCGTCTATCACACCCTCGCGATGCGATATATTAGACAGGATCTGCAGACTATGGCGGACGTCTTCTAACTTGCCCACCTTCACGCGATAGCCCATATTGACCTTCGATGACCTTGTCGTGATGATTACCGAGCCGTGGTGCGCTTCAGGCAGAAACTGCCGGATATCGACTGCACCAGGATCCACGTTGCCTGGCACCTTAGGGTTGTCGTAGTTATCGAACACAATTAACCACTGTGTGTTCTTAGGATGCTCCAGCCACCGTTTAGCCGCTGCCACCACTTCATCTTGCTTCTTGTCATCTGTGAAAACACCTAACCGACTGGCTGATGGGCAGTCCTGTAAGATCCGCTTTACTAGCCGCAAGTAGCTCTGCTTCACCGACACTTCGTCTTTAATGTTCAGCCAGAATATCGCTGAATAGTTGTCTCGATGGGCCTTGATGTATGCAATCGCCAGCTGCGTCTTCCCGATCCCGCCTAGGCCATGTAGAGTGACTGCTTGACGACCGGTGCCCTCACTAAGCGTCTTGTGCATTGCAGTGAGCTCCGCTTGTCTCGCAACAAAGTGATTGGTCTCAGAGACCTCAGATAAGCTAAAGACGACAGAAAAGCTCTTTTCAGCATTGCTTCGAGCTATAGACAGTTACTGTTATCGCTATTATCGATAACTATATACAAGGGCTACATACCCGCATCAATCCTAATCTCTTCTTCCCATCGTAGGCTGATGACGCTGCCTGCACTTCTAACCATAGTAATCAAATGGCCTGAAACTTTCTCATAGTCGTTATTCTCTTTCGACTCGAACTTGACCATTTCTTTATGGTCCGCATGGATCATGATCTGCTCTGCGTCGGTTGCACCTGGAACGACTGCGGATGCTTTTGGCACCACCTGTATCATCAGTACTTGCGATACCTGCGGTCAACGTGAAGGCATACCATGATTGAACGACCTAGCGCCGTCGGAGTCTCGTACTCCTCGTAAACAAACTTCGTCATAAACTCCCCACTGATCGGCCCGTACTGTCTAAGCTGCTGCTGGAGCCATTCCGAGTCTCGCTCCAAATGCTCTAGCAGCCGGCTGGTGGTGGCCTTGTATACCGATGCCGCATTCACCAGCAGCTTTCCGAACTGCACTCCGTTGCCGCCCTGGTGAGGTGTACCTATGAACATGATTCCGTACGTCGACGTCTTAATCGACCGGTGCTCTTCTAGTGCGCCTTTCCGCGCCGCGTCCGAGTGAATGAGAGCCTGGGCTTGATCAGCTGTGTATGCGACAGAGAGGAGCAAGACTGACGCCTTTGACGATGATGCCACCCAGGCTGTGCGCCACAAAGATTATCGGTCGTTTCGTGGTCTTCTGCTGTCAGAACCACATCTTATGAGTGTCCGCTCTTATCTCACATTTGTACGTTTTCTCCTGAGGCAGAGATCTGACACTAGCTGCTCTGCATGATCGTGGAGGAATTGGTGGCTAACACGCTTGCCGTGCGTGTTCGCATCGTATCCCCAGCAGAATATGCGTGCATTTGGAATGTCCTTTGGTAGGAGATCGCGGAGCCAGTGGGTGCCGTTCGCTGCCGTCCAGGTCTCGTCGCGGTGCCCGTTCAAGCCATGGACAGCAACGATGCTGGGCACTGTCAGTACGGGCTCTTGTGATGCTACGGATGGCTTACTCCACCACCGGCTGCTCTCCCTCCGCCACGACCTTGAGACCATGGGCAGATGCTTTAGACGGTTCCCGTGGCTTCGATGAGCTGCCAGCCTGCTACAGCGTCAGCCTGACAGAGGCAGAGTATCAGGGTCGATAATTACAGAGTTCTGACGATTCTTCCGGAATGGATTCAGTCGCTGCAATCTAGAGCCCATCATGGTTCGAACGCAGGATTCAACGATATCGCCAATGCTAAAAATTCGTGAGAACTGCTGGGTTCCATCGTACTGGGCAGCCTGTATTAACATTTAACACTGTCGGTTCAGCTGCGGGGCGCCGCCAATCCATGGCGCGGACGCAGTCAGCCCCCAGCGCCGCCTCTGTCACGTCCGCGCCGCGAGTGGGTGGGGGCCGAACTGCGCACAACAATCGTTCCATCGAAAGTTGTCGACGTACATTCACCTGAATATATGGTAACGATTATGTACGACGTGAGGGATGGTTTTGCACTAGCCGGGATTGGAAACTTCTCTGATCGGAAGTACCAACTAGGGTGACGACCTTACATGATTTGCGCGCCATAGTAGACACAAGGCTAGTGATGACTTCCCAACATCGTAGTAAGGTTCTAGGGACTAGATAGGACCGCTAATAAACATTATGGAGTGATAAGAGCTTAACGGTGGTACTATAGGGAAGAAACTCTATTTCGCTATCGAAGGAGGTTCTCTGCGAATCAGGCACGGAAGTAACAATACGTAACGTTATTTTAGATAGAAGGGGTCCTAGATATCTAGGAGTAGTTATAGCACATAATTCATGTAGGATTATAATGAATATCAACATGTAAGGAATGACTAGGCGAGTTGAGATAGATACCTAACTGAATTGATCCCATAAATGACTAGAAAGTATCCTCGAATTTACGCTTACTCGGAACAGTTGGTAATGGCTTTTGAGCTACATGATCAGCCGTCCCAAATGGAGCGTAAAGACCTTGAGCTTCGATAAGATTCGAAACACTTCTTGGGAGGCCACTTAGCATCCGTGGTTTAGAAGTAATACCTAGAATCGAAATGCAGATTATATCATTCAGAGTAGCCACAGAAAACCGTAGACGTCGTCCGTATGGAGGAGCGCCACGTGGAACCCGTTCCACACATGGAAATGAAGAGCCCATGAACAGAAAGTATGAGGAAGTTCTCCGTAGCGCGTTGTAAAGAGCGACCGTCCCCTCTTTGTTCAATTCCATGCGGCAGTACACCATACCCTCACAGAGGTATTGTCCATCGCTAAAAGTCGGAGTCGAAACAAGTTCAAAGTAGAACATAGAGGCAAGTATAGAGTCCAGGATGCGAGGAACCTCAGAGTCTACTTTAAGTGACAATGAAACTTTGTCTTTGATGCCCTCCATCGATTGTACATCATCTAAAGTAGGTTCCAAATCGGTAAACGTTACGTTAAGTCGGTGGTAACGCCACTGAGATTCCCTAGGAAGCGAGAGCTTGAATCTTCGCCATGCATCCTCACCATCCATTGTCTTCATCAATGTGTCCAGGAGGCGGTACGCAAATCTACGGTTCACAGGTGATTGTGGACCGACAGTAATCGAGTTAGAGCACATACCAGTCCCAAGGGACAACACAAAATCGGGATCAGCTTTGTCGGGCCACAAACATCTGGTCTCCCAGTATCCAATATCAATCGGATTATTGTGTCGAAGTCCACCATCTTGATACGTGCCAAGGTTTCGTAGAAATTTTGGCCGGAAGTACCAAGGCGCGGCGGATGTGCAAGATGCCCTTTGAAAAAAGTTAATGGACTCATGCTACTATGAGTTGAGGATTACTTGCGCGTCACTAATCGTCATGTCATGTTCCGAATCTAATGCTCGGATAACTTGATAACCTAAATGATTTATTAGAGGCGATACGAAGAAGACTGTGGAATTTGGTGACTACCTTTAGTAGGAGACCTGGGTAGCCCGTTGTAATTCGCTATGAGACAAGGCATGGTGCCCCGAGCCGTTGTAGTTGTGACTGCTACTTTAGTCTGACAGCGCAATGGGTTGAACATTTTGACCGGAGTGTTCTCAGTCGAACGAAAGATTTGCTCAATAGCGCTTGAGTCGTATCTATAATCGTTAATATATGAGAGCAGTAGGTGCTGTATCCCTGCTAGAGACAAGAATGACTTGTTGCCGTGTTTGAATGTTTGAAGTGCAAGGTGTTCAAAATTCTTAACGCATTCCTGGATAGGCCACCGCATGGTCATCAAACCAAGGCTGATCAAACCACCAGTAGACGTTCCACAGACGTAGTCAAATGCGTCTCTTATACAGCAACCGAACTCATTAAGGGCGGAGTCGAAATATTCCAGGAACTTTAGAGGAGCTATGCCTCGAACGCCTCCTCCATCAATACTTAGCATTCGGATGCCTGCAGTCGGAGGTATGAATTGGAACACATCATCTTGATTAGAATGCCCGCAAAGTGGACAAAGTGAGATGATGAATTGAAATTTCGACGTCCTGGAGCGCTTGCCGACGGTCTTTATACAGGTATCACACACCGCGTGTGCGCAATCGAAGACCTTCTCTGGTGAGCGCATAAGACAACAAAAACAACTCTTGTTGCTCTTGAGCTCAGGAAACCGGGTATGTAACGAGCGAAGGCACTCTAGGTGTAGCTCAACCACACTTATGGGGGGTTTATTTGAGTTGTAGAGACGGATGAATTCACTTTCCGTCTCCGTGAGAAACTTAACATGAACATCCTCGTGTATAGTGTAACTACGAATGGCTTGCTGACAGGCTTTTCGACACAATCGGTCGAATAAAAGAGCAGGGGGAAAAGCTACATGGGATAGCATTAGTATTACGAATGCAAATGAGAAGCGCCATATATACCATGAGAATTAGCGGGATAGTTGGCCAAGAAAAGACACGATGCCGTGAGCGGAACAACGACATGCCAGAGCCAGGCTTGGCTGGTGTCAGATTTGTGATGCACAAATCGATGGGGGGATATCGCTTGATTGTTTAATGACTGTTCTAACGAGCGTTTAAATACATGAGAACATGCAGGCAACAGCGTTGATACCTACTAGGCAGCTGTGTCAAAGGAATGGTGCTAATAGCTAGCGTAAGGCAGTAGGAAATATACTTGATTATCCGTTACTACTAACTTCTTCAGTCTGACACACCCTTCCAGCTCGAGAGGCCTAGAGAGGGACTACTCGTGCTGTATAACCGTTTTGGGTCTTCTTTCTTGAATCGAGCTGTTCGACGTGATGCTGGATATCCGTCATTCCTAACTGTAGGAGGAAGTGTTGATGCTTCTGTGGAGGTAACAATTTGGTGAATCCGTCAGCTGGCATCTCAGCTGTAGGCTTCCAGTTGACGGCAATGGTACCGTTTTGGACCTCTTGACGTAGCCAGTGTTGGTGAATATCTACGTGTCGAAGTTTAGTTGTGAGTTGAGGCGTATCAGCCTCAAGAAGCCGTATAGTTTGGCGATTGTCGCAGAAAATTGAGATCTGTTGTTCTGGATCGAAATCAATATGATCAAAAAGGCGTTTCCACGAGATCAGCTCTCTAGCTGTTAAAGAGAGCGATAGCAGTTCAGCTTCCGTGCTTGACGTGGTGACCGTATCTTGCTTTGAAGCTTTCCAATCAATTGGTCCACCAAATAACGAAAATAGATAGCCCTGACTACTTTTGCGATCTATAGTATCATCAGCAAATGATGCATCTGAGGCAACTACGAAGATCGTGCTATCCTGTGGCTCGTTGCTATACCCAATGGAGCAAAATCTAGTATGGTATAGGTAACAAATAGCTTGTTTTGCCGCTTTGATATGTCGTTCCGACGGATTGGTGAGGTATTTCGACAGTTCTGAAGCTGCTTTAGCTACGTCAGGTCTTGTTGTTGAGGCTGGCCAAATAATTGAGCCAACTAACTGCTGGTAAAGGCGAATTTGAGAAGGAGATGCCTGAGTTGTGGACCGTTCTAAAACACCAGATGGAAGCGGTGTTCGTGGAACTTTTCCGTCGAATTCGATCAGTTTGAATTTTGAGAAGATATTCTCAAGATAGGCATCTTGACAGAGCCATAGCTTACGTGCGTCTAGGTCACGTACGATACGGATACCTAGGAAGTACTGAAGATCTCCAAGATCTTTCATCGGATACTGAGCCATTAGTTTGGATTTGAACTCTTTTAGTTCTTCAGAATAGTATGCTGAGCAAAGTAAAACTATATCGTCCACATAGAAAAATACGGTTAGCCAGTCATTCGTATACAGGCAATTGACACCTGATACTTCAGATAGACCCAGATCTTCAAGGGACCTAGATAGTGTCTTCCACCAAAGTAGAGGAGATCTTTTAAGACCATATAGGGCTCGTTTGAGGTGAAGAACGGATCCAGGGGTTGTAAATCCGTTAGGTGGGATGCAGTATACCTCTTCGTCAAGTGGGCTGTTTACAAAGGCGTTTACAGCATCTAAATGGTGAGCTATTAGGCCAAAAGCAGCTGCAATCGATAGCATAGCTCGCATAGTACGTATAGCTAGAGTAGCAGCATAGGTATCCAGATCTGTGTATTGCAAATCGCCTCTGACGCAAAGTCGCGCTTTGAACTTGGTTAGAAATCCCTCCTCGTCGTATTTGTATGTCCAAACCCAAGTCAGGGGAACTATCTGAGTTCCTTCTAGCAGATCGGATCTCCGTTCAACAGTAAACGTGCCACGACGCTGTAGTTCAGTATACTCCCGAGTGGCTGCTGTTAGCCAATCTTGCTTAAAAGGGTGATTAAGAGCTTGCTTCCAACCACCTGGTGCTGGGGGAAGCTGACTTCTATGTAGCCGGTTCGTTGGTTGGATTTCACGTTTTTGGGAGGCTAAAAAGGAGGTAAATAGCGCGTTATGGTCCGTTCGGCCACGGCGACGTTTAGAAGTTAGTATATTTGATTCTGAAAAGTCAGACGAGATTAAATTAGCTCGTGGGGCCGTGTTTCGTGAACTTCTAGCATGAGCTGTGGTGTTTGACGAAGTGGAGGGGCTGGGCTCGTTTTGAGCCAAATCCTGAGTATCTTGAGTATCCCTTGCTAAATCTTGGGCAAGCTCCTGGGTGAGCTGATGGGACGGATCCTCAGGAGCCGAATCTAAGGCATCATAAAAGTCATGATACTGATCCAGAGGAGTTGCTACTTGTTGCTGGGGGTCAACACCATCTGGTGTAGCTCTCGGGCTAGGTAGGTAAGGATTGGGTGACCTTTGAGCGGATATGGCGCTACTATTGGCCGATGGTATGGGACCATTTTTGGTTGTATCCTTAAGAGTAGGAACAAGCTTAGGGGCAACCCCTAATTCCGAAAAATCATCGTCATTGTCTAGTATGGCTGGGAAATCTTCCTGCAAGGCCATAGCCCTGAGTTTGGCTGGTATCTCGATTATGTCGATGATATCTTCAGTGGATTCCTTCAAAATGTGACCAATGTCGATGGCTTGAGGCCTATATAGCTCGTTTTCATCAAAACGAACGTCTCTTGAGGAGAAAACGCGTTTACGACTAGGAACCCAGATTCTGAAGATATTTGATGAGTCGTATCCAACTAGGTAGCCAATATGGGCACGTGGATCGAGTTTTTGAAGTTTGGGTATATCTTTCTTCAAAACATATGCTTTGCAACCGTATACTTTCAGGTGGCTAAGATCTGGTTTCCTACCAGTGACCATTTCGTACGGTGTTTTCCAGTTGAGCCGTTTCTGAGGAGTCCTATTAGCTAGATATACAGCTGTATTGATTGGTTCAATCCAGATATCGTGGGGTAAATTAGCACCAATTCGTAGAGAGCGAGCCTTTACTACCAACACCCTTCCAGAAGCTTCAGCACCTCCGTTTTGGGCCTGAGTGCCAGGGGCTGATGGTTCTGATATGCCACCTTCTGAGGCGAGTAGGTCGTAAAATTCTGCTGTAAGAGCACTCTCACCGTCACGTTCAAAATAGACAACTGTATGGTCAAATCGAGCTTTGATACGAGCAACGAAATATTTGCAAATCTGGCTAACTTGGCTTTTCCGAGTGTGAGATACGGCTTCGTGCCAGCCAGTGGCCCTATCATAGAAGTGAGATACGTATTTGCTTCCGTTATAACCACCTTTAAGGTAAATAAGGTCAAAAGCAACTCGTTCAAAGGGTCTCGTTGCGGGTAAAGTGGCCCTTGGTCTTCGTGAAACAATCTCTGTTGATTTAGTCAAAGCGCAAGTTTCGCATTCGACTGTGGTAGGACCTCTGCCAAAGACTTCAGCTCCAGTCACGTTCGCTTGGAGATGTTCGAGGGTCTCAGGTCCTGGATGTGCGAGCATTTTATGCCATTTCTCAGCAGGGGCTGATATTGGCGGCCTCGGCTGAGCGGAGCGAGTTACCATAGCGACGCGCTGTTGATTGATGTCAAGCTCGACATGATGGAGTACGTATAGGGTGTCAATCAGGTAGATTTTACAAATTTCGTTTCCGTCTAAATCCTCAAAGATCCCTTTCCGTGCGTGGTGGAATACTCCTCGTTTTTGAGCTCGAGACTGTGAGATCAGAGATGTTCTGAATTGTGGGCATAAATAGGCGTCGTTCATAGTGATATAGTCCCTTCCGTATGGTGTATCTACAGGGACTTCAAAGCTTCCGATGGCTTCAACTAGAACGGATCCAAAGCCCATTCCGAGCGTTAAACCTGGTTCTACTCGTTCGATCTTAAAGATGTCCGGATTGTTGCAAACGTGGACATCAGACCCACCGTCTAGCAAGAAACTAGCTGAGAATTTGAAGGGCAAGTCGTTAGGGAGGCTCGTGGCCATCAGATTGACCTTTTTGCTTGAGGTTTCAGAGGATTTGGAGTCGTTTTGCTGTTTTGACCCCTGAGAGGATTCCTTGAAAATTGACCGGATATTGTCAATAGTATACTTAACTCTATCGCTAGATTTCTGATACTTCTCTTCGACCTCTCGTTGAGTCTGATCAGAGTAGCTATTAGTCTTCTTGACAGCTGGATTGATGTAGGAACACGTATAGAATAGGTGTTTTTCTCCACAAAGGCATGTAGGTGGATCCCGCTTATCACCAGTGTGAGATTTCTTAGATTTCTCCTTTTTGTCAATGTTAGCTGTTGGGTTATTTGATTCTCCCTGAAAGGTGGCAAAAGCTGTGCTTGATGAGCCTGATCCAGAGTTACCCCCAACAGCCTAAACGGATCGGTAATAACTAGTGAATT
The DNA here is from genome assembly GCA_010093705.1 of Patellaria atrata CBS 101060. Classification (NCBI taxonomy): domain Eukaryota; kingdom Fungi; phylum Ascomycota; class Dothideomycetes; order Patellariales; family Patellariaceae; genus Patellaria; species Patellaria atrata. The sequence goes on from MU006110.1 coordinate 331,750, forward strand.
CTGAGATAAGGTCATAGACGTCGTCGACATATTTCACGGTGTCTCTGGTTGGTGTAACTTCCTGAGTAATAGGTTGAGAGGTCAGTTTTGGTATGGATCTAATCTGTCTGTTAAGATCTTTCTGACAGGAAGTTGCCCATTGTGGATCTATCTTTTTGAGGCCTTCAAGTAGTTCGAACTCGAGCATATGGCCCTGATAGAGGGGATGGTTGGACGTTTTGCACTCAGTATAGACGGTTTCAAAACGTTGGAGCCAGTCAAGAACTGAGCTCTTTTTGATAGTTGATCTCAGACGGTAGATCCGGGCCTGAAGATCCAAATAGGTGGCTCGATCGTCTGGTTGAAGTCTCTTCTTTAATTCAACAAGCCTTTCGTGAAGGGTATTCAGCCTGATGATAAAAACAAGATGTTGAGTTGACACAGATTCGAACACAAAGTCAGATACGTTATCTAACTTGGTCTGAGCCTTTTCGAATTCTCTATACAGAATTCTATGATTTTCGACAGCAGCAGGGTCCTTATCTGTCAGTTGATCTGGTGCGCTTAAAACAGGGGGTGAAGCATCATTTGGATCACAATACTTCCAGGCCGTGCCTGCTTTGCCCCTTATAAGGCCAATCCACAAGTTCCAATCCGTCGAGGAGTTGAGAACAACAGTAGATTTGATAGTATTTGAAGACGACATTGTGGTAGCGGTTGGTATCAGAAAACCAGATAAAAAGGGAGGATATTTGAGCAAAGATAGGATCAAAAGAAGGTGAACTTGATACACCAAAGATCTAAAAGATAGACAAATATCCGATATAAACTGATTTTAGAACCTAGGGCAAACCGGGCTCATAACTGTCAGATTTGTGATGCACAAATCGATGGGGGGATATCGCTTGATTGTTTAATGACTGTTCTAACGAGCGTTTAAAT
>MU006111.1:0-261323 GCA_010093705.1 Patellaria atrata CBS 101060
ATGGAGTATATGGTTGAACGAGATTTGCCATGTTAGAAGAATAGAGTTCTTAGCTTCGTGGTCTCTTCGAAGACGGCCTCCCTCGTAGTCTAATAAGCTTGTCTTTTTCCTGTCGCTCTTGTAGAACTGGTCTAGATACTGCCGTACTGAACATCTTGGTGCCCGTTGTCGGATGTATGCAGCCGCCTGCACAAGAGCGAGTGGCATGAATTCGAGCGCTGTCGCCAACTCGGCTATACCGTCGTTGTCTATTCCCTCCCCAAGTTTCTTTCGTAGGAGACTTTGCGCACCTATAATACCCATCGGCTCGATGGTTAAAATGTCGGGGTCTTCGACCAACTCCAGCGCCGTACTCCTTGTCCGACTAGTGACCATAACCGCGCCGTTCTTACTCGGGGGCAAATAGGATGCGAGGTGCCGTTGACGAGCGCGATCTCCGCCGCTAGCTTGTATCTTATGGCCATTGCTCGCTTGTAGAGAGAGACTGACGGCATCATCGGCATTATCGAGGACTAACAGCCACTTGCCGTTCTTCTCGTTGCGAAGCCAGCTAGAAACGAGCTCGAATATATCTGCTTGTGGGTCTTTCCGACCAGCCAGCTTGACTTGGTCCGCGATGGCTCGGTAGCCTTGCTCGACCCGGGCCGCGTTGCTGGCGTGAACCCAGAATACCCACGTCTCCGGCGATCGATCTGCGGTTCGATAGCAGTGCTCGATAGCAAGTTGCGACTTTCTATCCCTGCGTTAGGTGCGAGGACCAGGGCGAGTGTTTTCTCCACTTACCCCACGCCACCGAAGCCGACTAATGCTATACGAGATGCCGGCGTGGAGCATTTCTCGTGTATCTCATCGAGTAGCGTGCCACGATCGACGAAGTCTGGGTCACGGCAAAAGGGGATATCGCAGGAGGGGCTCGGCGGGGTCTCTAGTCTCTCTATTACAGCGGGATTTTAGTATCCTTTCTCTATGACGCAAAGTTACTAGCAACGACTCACCATTATATTGGATGTTATAGGTTTCTGTCACGGAGCCTGACTGAAACTTAGCATGAAAACCATATCGCTGTAAATAAGAGACATACCGATCAACTGTGCATTGCCCGAGATATAACCGGCTACAGTGCCACTGTTGCCAGAGATAGGGCCAAGCTCGATTCCCATCGGGATTGCTGTCACGTTGCTAGCCATTACTGCCGCAGAGGGTTATATATACAAGGCCCAGACACTATACTAGCGTGTTTAGGTAAGTAAAAAAATTATAGGGTACTTTGAATGAGTCGGCTAAAACATCGAAAGACTACGCTCGAGTGCGTGGGTATATTTCCTTATAAGCTCTTCACCGGTTAACCTCTCCTAGCTTAATATCGCACAGCCTTTCTCCAGAATTAAGCCCCTACAGGTTCAGCTGTATTTCAACGTCGCTCTTAGGCTTAAACGAGTGGATATATGCACTCGCGCGGGCTTTAGGTGCGACGGGGCTACATGTAGATTGGAGACCGTCCAGCTTTCTAGCTGGGCATACGTTGGACAAGCCCCGTACCCGAAAGCTAGTAGTAAATCGGGGATGCCCGACCTTATACCATAATTTTGTATTTCTAAGACTGCGAACCCTTCCTATATCAGCGTGTTAGGTGTGCATGCTCAAGAGTATATAACAGGCCACAGCCGCTCCATCAGCGAGGCTCGTCTATAAACATCGGTTCGGCCTAGTCAAAGTGAGAAATAGAAATAATCGCATTCACCATCTCTCCTACTTGTTCTAACATGGCCGAAAGTGTAGGATTTGGGATACCTTTACATAACCCAAATGATGCCAAGGTCGAGTACGTCTATCCTAGAGTAGCAGCCTATGTCCATTCGACTTCTTATTCAGTCTTACTAACCAAAAGTTAGTATTATATTTGTCCACGGTCTGGGCGGCCATAGATCTACGTAGCGTATAGCCTCGGCGGCCTTATTGTCGCAAATGTACTGTGGTAGTGTTTCGCCCGCCGGGCGTCAATGAAACGGCGCAGAAACTCACAGAGAATACCATAGGCATGATCTTCTTGGGTACGCCATTTGCGTAACAGGCTAGAGCCTAGTGGTATGGGATGCCCTGCATCCGAAGATCAGCCAGTAATATTTCCCTCGAACCTACCCTCATGTCGGATTGTTGCGGTAGCTGAAAAGATGCATGCTTGATTCTTACAAAGTAGTTCTATCTAGCTATTATATACTACAGGTGTGTACCAAAAAAGACGGAACAGTATAAAATCTACGTCTTAAAAAATAACGAAATTAGTACCAATAGTAAGAACTAAAAGATAGTGCTGTATCAGATTAGTAACCCTGGTTACTCCGACACGTGATACTATAGTCCGTGGTGTAATAAGCGAGCAGCACATTAATCCTGGTTGCCAATATTCTAACAGAACAGCATATGCCGTCTCAACACTTTTTTTCCTTAAGTTTAAGCTTCATGTACATGTAGTAATATACCTTTCAGCTTCCATCTGAGGTTGAGCCTTGACACACTCCAAGGCCAGTCTCTCGATAAATCAACCACACAAGCTATTGCTTCCACGGCAAAGAAGACATCTAGAAATGACTGTCTTAAGAAGTGCCTTTTGTGGAAAAGACGACCGTTGGAGAGTCTGCTCTTATATCAATCCACGAGCTACAAAGCCAATAGACTATTCTGAGACCACCTAAAAGCTCGTTAATACCAAGATTTTAGAGCTAAATGAGTGGCAACGACTCGTAATCCAGAAGATTCGAACATCTAAGCCAAAGAAGGCTAAAGATGAGAAAGAAGACGCCTCTAAATCTAACGACAATCGAAAAGGAGATACTGGTATATTCGTTGGAGCAAAGTTTTCGGGTCCTGCAGCCGCTTTTAATCTCGAAGCTATACAGCTAGAAGCAGTCAATGCCTTTGTCAATAGTGATCTGGACGAAGAAGTATACTGCAGATATCCGGACGGGTTCCACAAACCGGGGCTTGTCATAAAGCTTCGCAAAGCGTTATACGGACTGAAGAGATCGCCTAAGCTCTGGTATCAGTTGTTTTCGAAAACACTATAAGAGCTGGGGATGATGCCGGTTCCTAATATCAATTGCTTATTTACGGACGGGACAGTATTAGTGTTTTTCTACGTGGACGATATAGTGCTATTAGCACGTTCTCAGTTTGCAACGAAGCTCCATGAGTTTGAAGATAAAGTGATGGGAAAGTTTCCAATGCGAGATCTTGGAGATCTCCAGTATTTTTTGAGAATACGTATCATACGCGACAGGCCAAATTTGAAAATACGGTTGTGTCAAAACGCCTATATTGACAAGATTGTCAACAGATTTGAGCTTCAGAACTGTCTTGCGAGGCATACATTCCTTCCCACCGAAGAGCTTGTTCAGAACGTGTCAGACGAAGCACCACCAAGCCTAATATCAGTATACAACACTCGGGTCGGCTCTATTGGCTGGGTGAGCAGCATAACCAGACCAGACATCGCCAAAGCCCACAGCAAGCTGTCGGAATTCCTTAAGAATCCGTCAAGCAAGCATCTTGAGGCTGCAAATCAAGTGCTGGCTTATCTGAAGTATCACAAGCATCTGGCAATTCAGTACGATCGAATGTCGACTGGAAGGGTGTTTGCAAGCTCTTCTGACGCCTCATTTGCAGGTAACCCCGACCGGCGAAGCTCTCAGGGGTTCCTCTTCTCATTATTCGGTGGACTAATTGACTGGCAGACCTTAAAGCAGAAGACAGTGACCACCTCAAGCACAGAAGCTAAGCTGTTAGCTCTCAGTTTTGCTACCAGGGAGATGGTAGCGTGGAATCGCTTCTTTGAAGCGATCGACTGTGATCCAGAGCACCGGAGCTCAGTTTGGTGCGACAATCAACAGACGATACGGCTTCTCAAAGAACCTGAGCCTCAGTTAACAACAAAACTCAGACACGTGGATATCCACCACCTCTGGCTGAGGCAAGAGGTTCAGCATGACCGGATAAACGTAGAATAGAAGCCTACAGCCGAGATGCCGGCAGACGGACTGACAAAACCTCTGCCCCGGCAAAAGCACGAAAACTTTGTGAACTTACTAATCCTTTCGACATACAACACCTTATTTAAGTGTATAGAACGGACTGTGCAGCTACTGAATAGCATCAAAAACCGCTCTTGAGCAGCTGGAAGGGTGTGTTAGATGGTAGAGCTGTTAGAGTATTGGTGCTACCGGCGACGAGGGGTAATGTTGAAGTATGGGTCCTTTGGTGGTTCTGTCAGCTATCTGTCAGATATCCGCAACGGAGTAGCATGGAGCACGAAAAAGTCTCTCTTCAACAATTATCTGTTCCGTCCTCAACTGACTCCACCATCTCAACAGATATCTCAACGACTATTAGATATATTGAGATTTGGGTACGTGTTCTCTGTACCTCTTAAGTATATATAGAAATTCCTTCGGTAGATAGATAGAAAATCAAGCGATATATTCAGTGCACCTGCAGATCCAGTTTATCTAACAGGTGGTGTTGAGTTTTTCTCTCTTCATTTTCCATCTCTTTTGCCATCAATAACGCTCCTGCCTGAGGACTGCATTGTCAGCAGCCTTCAGATGAGTCCTTTATAGATTTTATATTTGAATAGTGGGGTTTTTGACGTTGGAGGCTCGGTGTTATGCAGATACACAGCTGCCAATGGTTACTATGCAGGTCGAGAGTTGATAGAATTGATCTTATTTAGCTGTTATATACTGCAGGTGTGTACCGAAATGGACGGAACAGTATGAAATCTATTGCATACGTATTCAGCCATCACGTAAATTCATCTTTTGCTTATAGTGCTTCTGATGAGTACCGCCTTTTTCATCTGCCCAAGCCGTCGAAGCGCGCAAAATCGCCTGCTGTCTCTGCATCTTTCTTTGAACGGTGGTCAAACTCCGCATTTGTTGCTTAGAGACACCAACAAGACCCATTGCGTCTCGCACGGCGACTGCGATATCTTGAGTTCCTCCTTGGGCTCTTATGAGTGATTCGGCTTCAGCCGGGTCAGTCGAAGAAGTTATGTCAGTGTTGTCGATTGGACGACCCTCAATAATTGTTCTGTTGGAAGTCTCTTTGGCCGTCGAGGCAATTCGACGAGCAGAAAGGCGAGCCTCTCGAGCTTTGCTCTTGGATTCAACAACTTTCCCAGAGGGAAGTGTGTATTCGCCTTCCGACAAGGCTCTATATGACCCCGCCGTATCAGCTTTTAGTGCCCGTGATTTCGGCGTCGCTTCGTCGTCACTGTCGGAAAATTCCCAGAATTCGAGAAGCTCCGGTTCGCGCTCCAAGTTGATCATACAATGACCCTTATCGAGCATGTGCCGCCGAATACTTTCAGGGGAATGCCTGGTCATTCCACAGTATAGGCACTCGTTGTACTCGATGATAACCGTGCGTAGATACCTAATGATTGTCTCGAGACTCGAGAGATGCTCCATCTCAGGAATGTAAAGACCATGCTCTGAGGACATGTGCTCAAGGTTGGTTTCCATGCTGTCTGAGTTCCTGGGACAAAATAGACAGCGGTTGATCTGAGCCTGTTCATCGATGAGATCTTGAAAATCGTCACTCTCATCCGCGGGTTTCTTTTCAGTCGCGGGTATCACTATTGCTGAGGAAAAGGGAGCATCCGATGGTTCTTGTTTGCTCGATACAAGACTCGTTGCCACACTCTCGGCATAATTAGATGCTGAAATTGGCGGCAGAGATGCTATTCGACGTCTGAGATTATAGACACTATGAATTGGTAAGCCATTCATTCTTAGTGGGTGTTGTTCGCTTCTTACTGCCACGGCTCTCGCATGTGTGTTCGTTGACCCGGAGAATTTTCGAAAATAAGGTCGCAAGTATTGCATGGAAAAACCTTTTTGAACGACATAGTGTCAAATTCAGATGCGTAGCTTATAGTGTTACTTGACGATTCTCCGAGTATGAATGATATCCAGGGATAATAGGTTTTGAATGTCGCAACCAGTTCAATTGCATTTTGTCAGATCCTGGAGGTCTATTTAATATCGATTTTCTCCTTTTCGGTAGTTCAAATGCATTTCACATATTGTGTAAAAAGTGCATGGGATCGTGATGACTCGGACCACTACAAATCAGTGAGTCACGAGAAATGGGTGAAGAAGAGAGAAGAGAAATACCCCTTAGACGTTTCTTGTTAAGGGCTAGAACTAGTGTCTTGGCCAAACCTTTGCCTTTGGGCTGTGCAATCATGCCTACCTCCCTCGCCCCCAGTACATACATCACATTATATACATGAGTAGCGGTTGCAGAACTAAGCAACGTATGCGAATAATCACAATTAGCACTGTCAGTTCAGTTATTTGACTCATCCTGCACCCAGCAGTCGTCTTCGAGCTCTTCGTCCGTTCACCCATAACTGAGCGATCCGTATATCTCTAATTTGGGGCTTCAGATACGGCTCTGGATCCTCTATCAGGTACGCTCTAAGCTGAGCGATCGGCACGGGCTAGATCCGATATCAGATCAAGCCTCAGTCGGACGTGTGTACAGCCTTAGATTCGGCATCAAAATTACCTCTACCTGGCGTTCCATAAGGCGATACGGTATCATTTAAACCCTGAATAGCTTAGATTCAGTATCCAATTCAGCAACAGATTCTCCCTAAGCACACCTTAGATTCGGCATTAAACTCCGTCTTAAATTCCGCGTCAGAGGTAATAACCTCATCTTCCTCCTCACCCTCATCATCATCATCCTCCATTTAGTCTATACCATCTCCCTTCTCCTTCTCCTCCTTCTTCTCTCCCTTCTTCTCTCCCTTCTTCTCTCCCTTCTTCTCTTCCTTCTTCTCTCCCTTCTTCTCTCCCCTTTCTTCTTCTTTTTCTTCTCTTTCTTCTTCCTCAGCCTCTTCCTCGTCTTCGTGGGTTAAGCAACGATTCCCTTCTGCCGCGCGGTTGCTATGTCCCGGCGTTTCTTTTATCACATCGATGTCCTTAGTATAGTATCTCCAAAATTTAGTAGCTGTAGTCTCCTTGTCTGCTAGCGCTTAGGCTGGCTTTTTATATATATTGGAGTATTGGTCCTACTCGTAACCAGAGTTAGCAAAAAAAGAATTTTACTGCCTTAACGTTAAAAGCCCCACCGTTCAAATTAAAAATAAAGAACTCAAATCTAAAGGTTGCTGATAATGTAGTTTCCAGGCAGAAGTGCTATCGATAATAAAAGAGATGGAGCTGTTGAAGTATTGGTCCTACCGGCGACTAGGGCTAACGAGCTACTCGCTTATTAAGTATTAGCGTAACCAGGGTTACTAATCTGATATAATACTATATCTTTCAGTGCTTACTGTTGGTGGGAGCACCGCTCTATTCAGGACTGTGAAGGAATACTTAAGGACGCTCCTTTGCACATGTATTTAGATTCTTCGTAGTTCTTCTTACCAGCATATCTTACTATAAGATTGGATGTTACGGTCTACGACTTAACTCTACCTTATCACGCTGTTTTTATACAGTATACCTTGTCTCCGTTGTGAGCCTTTATGAAAGAGTTTAGGAGTCAGCAAGTTGTATCGTCAACTTGGAAGGGCAAACGTTCACGTTTTCCTATTATTAGCGAGACCTACCCTTCTTAGAGAAGGGTCACGTTAGTGAGAATCCTGACGCGTTTCTAGACTTGTCTTGTTCTATCTCGATAAGTATAGACTCGCGTTGTAACAGTTGTCTTGAAGAAATTAAGTGTCACAGTGGTTTACAGCGTTAAGGGATTCCTGCAGGTGTTGGGGCTGTTTGGATTGATTACACGATTGTACTGGTTTGGTGTTCCTTGCAACCCGTAAGCCGGCTTCGCGCCGTACATCAAAACTGCTGCAAGGAACCATCTTTCCTTTCTTTTTAGTTTTAACTTTCTCTCTATTGCATCTAGTGCAACGGTCACTGAGCACTTCATACTGATAGGTCAGGTGTAACTGAATATATTATGCTAAGGAGTAAGAGTATCTACAACAGCTACTCTCTAGTAAAGTTTCATACCAAGAGATTAGATCTGATTGATAGGAGATGGGCGTGAGCCTCGTCCTACCTGCTCACGTTTACTCCGTGAGGTCCAACTTAGTAGCAATTGATTAATATGTTACAACGGGAGTCTACACTTATCGAGATGGAACAGGATAAGTCTGGAAACGCGCCTGGCTTCTCACTTAACGTGGTCAACCACTAGGGTAGGTTTGGCAAAGTGATAGGATACGTATAACAAAGGCACTTCAAGTTGTCGACACAACTTGCTGACTCCTTGACTTCTGGTTAACGCTCACAATGAGACAAGACGTACTGTATGGAAACAGTGTGACAAGTGAAGTCAAGTTCAAAACCGTAACATCCAAATCTATGGGTAAGATTGATGGTAAGAATAACTACGAAGTATCTAAATACATGAGGGAAAGACCGTCCTTAAATATTCCTATCCTTCATAGTCAATTTGGTGCCTTTGGATGTTTTGGACTGGACGTTCACGTCCACGACGTCCACCGCGTCCACTACTCTTTTGGACATTCTGGACGCTCTGGACGTCTACGTCCACGACGTCCACCGCGTCCTCGTCACGTGACCTCCAGTCACTGGTTTCACCCGTAGTTCCTCCGAGTGGTGTTCTACTTTCCTCTCACTCGTGGACTGCATGCTTCTACAACTTGTGGCCGTAACATAATACTATCAGTTCTCTCTAGTGCACCGTGACAATTATAATAGTTATATTATGTATTAAAGAAAATAATATAAGAAGAAATAAATTAATTAATTTATAAAGATTTTTATTTTTTATTTGAATATATGTAAAAATACTATTGAAAAAAAAGGAGTAAATCTTAAAGGGAAAGGGTGTTAGGATTTTTAGTCTAAAAATCACGTCCGTACTCGTGCAACCCAATCGAGAATTTCAGGTCCCCACCTTTATAATGGCTGTGCCCGCGAGCTTTAAGGTCCACATCTTTACTCGTCATGATCCGGTCATCGCAACACTATTCCTCCGAGATCTCTATGCCGACTTTCCTCACGGGAAATGGAATCTTGCGCCTATGGTTCCAGATACTGCGCAGTCTAGTGTCCTATCAGATCCACCTCAGCTTCCGAAAGAGCTATGGCATCGCAAAAGAATGGGACGTTTTATCTTACACACGGTCCAGCTAGCGGAAATGTCCTTAGGCGGCTTGCTTTCCGTATTTGCAGCAGTCTATGGCTTCGAGCTCAAACATCTCGCACAATTCACGATATTTCCACAGTCCGCTAGAGCCCGTAGAGATAATGCACCTTGGTATGACCGTTCACTTCCATCAACAATGTCCCTAACCGAAGCCTGGAAGCTTGACAATGATATGTGGTACCAGAGACCGCCTGAACCAAGTCCACCGTTGCACTTGGTCCTGGAGACGAAAGCCGCTGCACTTGGTAGAACTGTGGGTGATGATATCGATGTTAGTGAAGCCACGGCGTACGAATTACGCGATGCTTGGTCAACATACGAAAGTTTCTGGCGTGATTATCAGTATTGTCAGCAGGATACTCTGTCTGGTGTATTGGCTAGGTTCGAAGAAATTAGACTTCGCCTGAGTGAGCTGAGTTCTTCAGAAACAGCACTGACGTTCTCGGACGAATTGCAGCTTGGCGAGAGACTGGCCAAAAGGAAGCAAGATTTGTGCCATGCGAGGGAGGTTCTAATGACCATTGGGTCGAATCACCTTGAGTACGAAATTGAGCACGAGATATATATACTGAACAAAGAGATTGAGCAATTAGAGCCTAATCTAAGCGCCTTGAAAGAGCTGAAAAGCATGATGGCACTGCATGTTTATCCGTGGGAGCAATGGGTGATGAAGGCGAACTACAACGCAGCTTTAGAGCCACCGAATCTCCAAGAGGAGCAGATTGAAGACGAAGCCAAACGGGCATTACAGCAAATCAAAGATAAAGCTGCCAATTGGACACCCTAAAACACGTCTGGAATTTTTGCAATGGTAAAGTATAACCACATGACCCTAATTGAACGCTTGTAACTATCATAGTTAAATAACGTCAACACCAGACTAAAGAATATTCTAGGGCGGACCTCAATAATGGAATAAACCCCAAGCTCGCTCCCGTTCGTTTATATGAACGACGCGTCGAGAGATCAGAATCCGTTGGCGGCGTACCCGCAGGCTGACTTAGCCAGATTGAAAGCTATTGCAAGAAAGTATGATCGTACTACAGAAGGATAGCTTCTTGTTGTCGAAGTTGTAGTTCTGGGATGGGATTGTCTGGCCCAGCTCCTGATCAATCAGATTAGATCTCTTGGCGTAACACTCATTCAAGAACTCCTCCTATCTTTTTAGTGTTTACTGTTAGTAAGTTACCTATATTTGCTGTTCTCTAAGACAGAGATTTCATACTGTTCCGTCCATTTTGGTACACACCTGCAGTATATAACAGCTAGATATGGCCACTCTTTTGAGAATCAAGCGACTATATTCAGTTATGAGAAATCTCACAGTTTTAGGGCCATCCTAACATTTGATCACCATGCTCGGTTAGCAATACACCTTTAGTAAGAAAGAACTTTTCGCACGTATAAAGTTTCTCTCCAGATTCAAGCGATCTCGTTTGAACACCCCGCCGCATCGATCATTGTCACAAAACCAGCCGCAAACATTCCTTCGTGCGATCAAAAAATCAATCCTCATCAGCTGTAATCACTCTGAACTGCAAGGAAGAAGACTTGGGTGAATAGACGTTCAGGGCGATGGATTTAGAACGAAAGAGAGCAGCTTCGTCGTCGTCGCATCTCGTTCGATGTAGAACAACTGTCGAAGGTAGCAGCTAGATCAATCGATGCAAATGCCTGTATTACTGTAACAAAGCTTCCCGAAGGAAACTTTAGCAAAGTTGTTCTTTTGAGAATGGACAACGGTAAGGGGATTATTACGAAACTACCAAATCCCAATGCTGGGCGCCCACACTATACGACTGCCAGCGAAGTGGCAACTATGGATTTTGTACGTACCTCTCTACCACCCTGCTGTCGTTATCCAAGCCCTGTATAGGCCTGAAATATTCTCAATATACCGGTACCAGAAGTCTACGCTTGGATTCTTCGAGTAAGAGTCCCGTAGGAACGGAATATATCTTCATGGAGCGAAGCCCTGGAGTCGAGCTAGATAATGTTTGGGAGAATATGTCCGGCCCAGCACGATTGAAGATTGTCGAGGCGCCCACCGAATACGAGGCATCATTTGTGACTTGCAGTCTTTCCATGTATGGCAGCCTTTGTTATGTCAACGACGTCCATGAAGTTCTACCCAGCCAGATGGTCCATTTACCTTCTTCCACATCTGTCCGCCGCGAGCCGCATAGACAATTTGCTGTTGGTCCCACCACAAATCGAACTTACTTCGATGATGGTTGTGGTGAAGTTGATTCTGATCTCGGACCTTGTAAGTTGTTCATCATTGGTTTAACCTATTCTCTAACGAGGTACTTTGTAGACCAGACATTTGATGACAATATCCGCTCGTGAACAAATCGGGAGTTCAAATATTCACAATAAAAGATTTTACTATCATGATGAGTGGGGCAGACTAGTCGATGCTTCCACGCCGTCACCGCTGTCATTTACGGCCGAAGACCGCGCGAGGCAGAAAATTGAAGAGGAAAGTTGGCAGCGAGGAGTCGAGTTGATGGCGGGTTTTTTTGGCAGACGTCGGGGCGTATCAGGGATGGGATGGCTGGGTCAATCATGCAAACTATGGGTTTATGAAGGAGCGTGTTGAAACTTGCAAGGAGACTTTTCTCGATCGATATGCGAGGAATACTGAGGAACGTCTGGCCTGGCTAGACGCGTGGCCTTTCAAGAATGACGATGGATCTAGCTAAGGATCTTACTGCTCAATATCCGGCGTGTTCCCGAGTTAACATGGAAATCGGACGGATCGTTGTGGCAGAACTTCAGCGTACATCGAAACATAATCATCTGCACATTGGATTGCTATGTCTGAATGGGGTAATGTATGTTCAAAAGGTCCGTTAGTCGAATCTATTATCGAGGAACATTGAAGCACACAAGGAGACCGCACCACGAGTAGGATCTCTCCACCCTTTGGAAGAGAAGAAATTACTTTAATAGAGCCATAAGCAATTCTTTGTTATCCCTATTGAGAAAATTCTCGAAATCAAGAGTCAGGTCCTGTGAACAGTTCCATTAGATATAGCGATCATTCTACAAGTTGCCCTTACAGAAACTTCAAATTAAAGCTGCCGCATTCCTATTCTACTACAGAATTAAGCTAACGTAATAGAAGAAGATAACACATTCATTTCTGTCAAGCTAAATCCGTTTCTCCGACCAATTCATACTATTATATCGTTGAGAAGAAAGTAAGCAAAACTTAAATATAAGGATGAAAGGAGTTAATGTCCTGATCTCGTTAGGTTCAGCTAAGCCCGAGACAAGATATATCGGTCTTAAGGCGAAGTTTTCTGCTCATGATCGCTCGACCCTATGTCAATATGACGAAAATAGCATGAAAATCCGTCACAATAATTGTAGAAGCGTTATCGCCGAGTTCGGCGTTAGAGGTCGGCCTTCAACTTCAAGGGGTAATAACCAAACAGTGACATCTAGGATACCTATTTAACAAACTCCCGCAAGTATTCTGAAATATTTTGATCCCGGTCCCAACTATTCTCAGACTCCTTTGTTATATCTCCGTAGCTGCCTCAGTCCTGACGAGACCCTTTCTAAGTAAGCTTTCACTATTTCCGTGTGGACATCTTCTAACATAAGATAGAATATAGGACGAATGAAAGTCCTCATCAGCGGTGCGGGCATCGCCGGAACCGCCCTTGCCTTCTGGCTTTCAAAATTAGGCCATGATGTCACCGTCATCGAGCGATTCACTAGTCTGCGAACTACTGGGCTTCAGATAGATCTACGCGGTCATGGGATCGAAGTCATGAAGCGCATGGGTCTCGAAGAATCATTTCGTTCGAAGGCTGCGCCGGAGCAGGGACTGCAAGTAGTCGACAAATCAGGCAGACGATGGGCATATTTCCCGGCGAATAAGCCAGGCGATGGACTCCAGAACTTTACAACAGAGTATGAGATTATGAGAGGAGATCTTTGTCGCATCATGTACGACGCCACCAAGGAGCGGGCAAAGTATATATTCGGGACGACTATCGAGAGCTTCGAAGACAATGGCAGCTCCGTTGAAGTTCGATTTACGGATAGCAAGACGGACAGATTTGATCTCTTGGTTGGAGCAGATGGTCAGGGCTCACGGATCCGTAAAATGATGCTTGGGCATAATTCCCAGGATACATTCTGTCCTATTGGGCGTGGTAATAACTACATGGCGTACTTCACAATATCTAAACCGATACAGGACGGAGAACAGTATACTGCAACATCGTATATAGCTACGGGAGGTCGGGTCGTGATGACCCGGAGACACAGCGCAAGTGAAGTCCAGGTGTACTTGTCCTGCAGCACCGATTCGGAAAGACTTAAGAATGCACGCCGGGGAGACGTCGAGGAAGAAAAGGAGGCCTTGACAGAAATTTTTCAGGGAGCAGGTTGGCAGACAGATGAGATCTTGAACTCACTAAAGGGCTCCAAAAACTTTTACTGCGAGCGGTTAGGCCTTGTCAAGATGGAATCTTGGTCCAGCGGCCATGTGACACTCGTTGGCGATGCTGCTTACTGTCCAACGGCAAACACTGGCATGGGCACAACCTCTGCCATTGTTGGTGCCTATATCTTAGCAGGGGAGATTGGGAGATATTGCAGACGATCTAACAGAGCGGATGTCCACGGAGAGAACACTCTCGTTGCCGCGCTCAAGGAGTACGAGCAAAGGTTCCGACCCTTTATGAACCAAGTCCAGGAAGGCGTAGCGGAGGATTCCTTTACTGATAAGGTCCCATGGACGCCATTCACTATTGCAATTCTAAACTTTCTTTTGGGTGTAGCATCCTTTTTCAGGGTGAATATTTTCAAATGGCTCCTTAAGGAGAACGTAAAGGGTTGGGACCTCCCAGAATATGAGGAGATGCTACGGAATTAGGTGATTGTTGTGGTTGTTCATATTTTACAATTGAATTTGAAATTTGTTCGGCAACAGATATTATACTTACTAGTAGCCTCACTCAGGTAATGAAGTATCAAGCTTTCTGCATTGTGCAAACTTCCTGAATTGGTTATTCAACGGCTACTGATAGGTTCGTTGTGAAGCGTATGTTGTTCTCTTAGTTTATCGGAAGGATACGTTTGGACCCATTTCAGCCTAGTATAATGAGTCCTGTGCTTGATTCCATCCTACGGCTAGCCGCCCCTATCCTTCATACCCAAGAAAGTCCATAGTATGAGAAGATCATAAGACGCTTTAAGTGCTCCAGCGCCTCCTAAACTCTGGACCCATAGAGTTTGTTTTACAAGAACTCCTGCAGTCCCAATTCCACCAGCTTGTGCAAGTGTTTTGGTGACATTGACGATTCCCAGAATCGCAGTTCTTTCTGTTGGAAGAACAACAGCAGCAAGGAATGCTTGTCTCGGTGCCTGGTCCATGCTTTGCGTACAGGCACGCAAGCTTAGCAAGGTCACCGCAAACCAACTCCCGGTACGAGTTGGAGGGGGAAAGGGAATTAAACCAAGGAATATCGCCGACGGCAGGTGAGTGAAGGTCATTGTTTTCAGAGGCCCAAGGCGTCGAGCAAGAGGTAGAGCAAGAAGGTTTGAAAACGTAGCGAGTACGTTTGTGTAAAAAAATAGAGTTCCCAATGTTGAAGGCTGAAAAGAGTGAACTGTTGTAAAGAAGTATGTCAGCCATGATGGCGAAGCGAGGCCTGAAGCGAAGGAATCGAATGTAAAGAGGATGATGAGTCGTGAAAGGATTGATATAGACGCTGACGAGATCTTTGGGAGCAAAGCCAATACCCGGGAAAGCAAAGGTGGATTTTGGAATGCTTGGAGGGGACCAAATCTCGTAGCGGACGGGTTATTCGCATCTTCATGATCCAAGTCTGATGTGCTATCGGAAAGGAGCCCTTCATTTTGCAGTTCCATGGCTTCTTGATAATGAAGCTCAGTACGCTCTACCTCAATCCTTCTACTAAGAATAAGTGTGAGTACCAACTTCACTATGCCTAGCATTCCATAAAGAACAAAAATAAAACGGTAGGCAGAGGTGTTAGTCCACCCAGGTAGACTTTGTAAGGCTTGGACAATCCAACCGGTTGTTAGAGTACCAAGTGCAGCACCTGCAGTTCCACACATTGTATACCAAGCAAATATATCGCTACGGTCGTCCTTGTTCGTGAGTTGCGCCAATATAGATTCCTCAATAGCACGAAAAGGTCCGATCTCATTTCCACTGGAGCGAGGTCAATGATACAGCAATAAATGCTACTCCCGGGCACAAACAATCGCACATACCTTGGGCTGATTACCCCTATGACACTTGCAAGAACAAGGACCCAGTACGTGCTGGTGAAAGAAAAGACTGCTCCGCTCGCCGCCATCAGGACAGCACCAGTGGCTAAGACATTGCGTCTCCCTACCTGATCCGTGATGAGTGTTAATACAAAGCCGATGACAACATCTCCCAACATGGTAAAGGTCATGAATAAACCAATGCGATCATCGGGGATCCCAAGTTCGGAAAGGAAATGGACTAAGATGAGGAAAGTTGCTCCATAGGCAAACAGGCGGACAAACCGCTGCAGAAAAAGAAGTTTGGCATCGCTAGATACTTTGATAACACTCGAGAAGCCTGAAAGGGTTGATAATCGCCTTAGGAAGGAAGACCGGGCCATACTCATTGCCGTAACCTTTTGTGCAAAGTCCGATGCTTGGAGAGTAGCTGAGCCACGGTCCCTTAGTCCCTATATCATGTATAAGTGAGATCCACAAAAGTATGGCTGGTCAAGTTCGAGGTTCCATTTTGTTGTACGTCAGGTAACTTACATAACGTAAAGACCTTAGGTTAAGTTACTGTAGACCTAACCCCAGTCGGGTACGTACTATACTCCATGCTGTACAGTACGTCCCCTTGATCAATAAAGGTACAAATAAAGGTACAGGGAAATAAAATGTAAAATGTCAACCCCGCAATGCCAAGCGATATGATTGATAATTACAGTATTACAAAAGTATCACCATGAGGTGATTGATATCATGATTCGATATGATACCCACCTGGACATAGACGAAGTAAATATGCACAGCATTTATACAACACCTATCTTGTTGTACTCATCTCTCTGATATTGTCAATTGTACGCAAGATGCTTCAGGCTACGAAAGTCCGAACTGAAAATGTTGAAATGGGTTTGAACAGCTATGAGACTTGCATTGAGACACCAATTGATGGGCATGCATCCTACTGGACGATGCCACACAAGGTATTCTACCTTTTGTACCTTCATAGAAGCTTGAAATACCGTAGTATTAAAGCGTTGATTCCGCATTGATTTAGCGTTCACTACTCATATTGATGCTTGCCCGTCTTACCGAACCTTTGGCGATGTCCTCGATTCAAGTGAGCTATCTCTTCTTCTTATGGTTGGTCGTTTGCTCACTAGTTGGTATAGTCATACATGTTCTTTCAATTGAAGCATTTCAGTCCCAAAGCGAGTAATGCCACCATCGCTTCCCAATCTGGCATTTTGATCAGTGCTAGGACTGCGTCCCATGTTCTCACAGGTTTGCTTTGGGGAAGATTAGCTGACGATGAACGTATCGGGAGGAAGGTGGTCCTAGTTATAGGCCTCCTAGCCTCCGGGTTGGCGATAATAGGATACGGGTTTGCGGAAACCTTCACCACAGCGGTCATATGGCAGACTTTAGATGGCCTCTTGAACGGCACAATTCCCATTGTCCGTTGTATGACTGCCGAGATCCATCCTGATAGACAGTAAGACCGCTTTCCTTTGCCTCTATAAACTGCGGTTGATGATTGCTTCTGTAGGTATCGAGCACGTGCGCTGGCATTGCTTCCATTGTGTGCTAACGCCGGTACGCTTCTCGGTCCTCTCATAGGCGGCTTTCTAGCTTCAAGGGTAGATGACTCTTCTTTCTCCTCTTTATCTGAGTACCCCTACGCTGTCCCCAATCTATGCGTCGCAGGAATCCAGGTCATTGTCGCCATTTGTGCTATCCTTGGACTTGAAGATCATTATTTTCAGAGTCCCAACGGAAGTCAACCTGAGGGACACGTTGAACGCAGTGAGATATCCAATTCGAGCGAATCAAGTGAATGCGCCTCTTCAAATCAACATTCTGACGAAATATCCCCATTACTCATAAATAGGCCTAATGGTCCGCGTTCACTAGAGGAGCCCGTGCCTCCTGGGGCGCCATCAGCATTGCCACTTTGCCGGATGTGGACCTCCAATGTACTAAGTACCATGATAGCTCAGTTTATCATCTCCGGTCACCTGGGAACCTTCTCTAGCCTTTGGGCAATTTTCCTCAGTACTCCTGTTGTCGCTACCCAATACCAACATCCGCCTCTCTGGTTTTCGGGGGGATTGGGGCTATCACCCAAATTTGTAGGGGTCGCAATGTCTTCGCTTGGTTTTGCTGGTATCATACTCCAAATCGTGGTTTATCCTCCGTTAAGAGATCGAACCGGTACTATTCGGCTCTGGCGAACTGCACTCTACCTCTTTCCTGTAGTATATGTGCTTGCTCCCTTCTGTGCTTTAGTCGCTTCGTCGATGTCTACGGAAGAGAAAGAATCACCATCATCTGGGTCCGTCTGGATCGCGCTGCTATCCATCACTATTCTCTACGTGCTAGGAAGGACAGGTGTAGTCCCTGCTACGAGTCTCTTGATCAATGATTGCGCTCCACATCCGAGTGTTCGGGGGACAGTGCATGCCACTGGTACGATCGTGAGCAATCTAAGCAGGTCTGTATTTCCGACAATCGCACTCGCAGTCTATGCGGCAGGCTTGAAAATCGGAGTTGTAGGACTTGGCTTTTGGGTTGTTGCTGGGTTAGCTATATTATCTTGCATTGCAAGTCGACGTGTGAGAGAAGGGAAGAATGGAGGCCAGAACTTGTAGAGCTGAGAGGTAGTTCTAGTACTAAGTTCAAAGACCAAACCCACGCACCCCTTGCGCGTAAGTGACCTTATGATTTCTCGAGACGACTAGTGCAAGTATGAATGGAACACGAGGGCCTTTACCTTAGTTTAAATGATGATAAGTATTATTAATTCCCGTGAGAACTACATTTTTCAAATGATAAAATGTATTTATATCAATTCACGTGATAGCTAAATGTAGTTAGGTAGAGACCGCGACCGCATACCTTTTTCACAGTTCCGCGACTTCATTTCCATCTACTTTTCTAGTATAAGGAATACTTCTCTCATTAGAACTATAGTTAAAGCGAACCTAAAATGTGTCTCTCCCGTTCACAGTGAACATTTTCAACTTAAGCCCCATGACTATCAAAATAACTTCGCCAAAGATTCTCATTAAGGATTTTCGTCTGATGGTTAGCAGAATAGATTATGCATCTGGGATAAAGTTTCCAAGGATACTGTTCTCTACTTCTGATAGTTATCATGACCCACTTCCGGATTCAGTTTTTGTTTAACCTCTTACCTATATGACCACATTACAGTTCTATACTCGGTACTCATATGTCACGGGAATGTGGACAGCGAAACGATTATATTCCCTATTCCTCCATAGTATCCTTTTGCGCATCTAATAAAGTACTAAAAAGAATAATATATAGACTTAAAAAAGGTTACGAAAACAAAACTAAAAAGAGTTAGAGGGGAAAAAAAAAGAAAAAAGTATTCCGCCATAGCGAAGTTGGTGTTGCCTGGATTTGAACTGACACTGAAAGGCAATTTGATAGGATAGCCGACAAAGGAGATATCTCATCCAACCAACACCAACTGCACCAAGGTGGAATGAAAGAGCAGTCGGTGGATGCGGAATATAAAGGGGAGGCTTATCGCTGGATTGGGGGGAAGATGGGGAGTTCTTCTCGACCCCAATGAACAACTTCACCTCACGACGTACTATTAACTATTCACCGCTCTGCGCCGGGAATGTGCATCATATTACTTTACACCAGGTTATATTCTAAAACTTCGGAGTTCTCCATCCAATCCATCTGGTATAAGTCTAATAAGGTACCTGAAACTCTACCAATGCCCACCCTTTCCCATAGGACGCTTTGAACCACCGTTATGGCGCCCTTGGACCCAACGGAATTTCCTCAGCATGCCTCTGAACGACCTTCTTGGCTCATCGGGCGTTCTTGGGATATAATTTGTAGGCTTAATGATCAGTGTAATCTGCGGGTGGATCAGAAGCAACGTAGCAAAGGAACTGTCCGGTATTTGTCGTGAGCCTTCATTACCCAGTGCATAATCAGCGAAAACTTGTAGTTCGGTGCCATCCACTTCCACTTTGTACTTGTAAGGATCATGTCTCTTTGCAGTTTCATTTGCCATAGAATTATATGTATATCGAAGAAGTGCAACTCTTGAATACGACTGGATGGTCAGAGTTGCTGAGGAGACCTCACCAAAAGGGTTATTGTCTGCAAGTTGGACATCAAACTTACAACTTACTGGCCGTCTCTGAGATTCACGTACTGTAAAAGCGCACGTAGTGAAGCTATTCTGTTCCTCGGGATCGAAAGGTAGTGGACCAAGCGAAAGAGTCTTGATATCATCCCAGTAGGTCACCGGACTCTGCGTTGAGATCCAGGACCATGATGGGCGTCGTAGCTGTGAGTATTGTCCTCCTTCTATTTCAGGACGAAGCATGTTTACTCTCCACAAAAGGTCCAACCAAATCGAGTCAGCCCATAAGCCTGCTAAATAGCCACTGCGCAAATTTTATGCCCGTTTGCATAAACCTGAGAGAGCTGGTAGTCGATCAGATCTTTTGGTGAGCTATAGCCCTGAGTATTGTTCAACGAGCATGCGAAAATGTTGCGAAAACTCTGAAGGCTCCTTTTCATGCCCGAGTGCTTCTGTCACGGTCTCGTAATGTTGATAGATTTGCAAAAAGCGTCAAAAGTTTCCTCGGCCTGATTCCTCAAAACCTCAAGTTCATAGGGGTAATGTCCTTGTCTAATGGCCATATCTCATTCAATGGCGTAACGTTCGACCGGGTGTCGTTTCAGTTCCAACATCGAATCTAGTGGATTCTTGACATCGATAAAAGGGTAAACACTTTCTTGGGCTTTACCTTCGCTCTCCCTCAGAATACGATGGTACTCTCCTCCGCGACCTCCCATGTCAATGAGGGTTCCGCATTCACAGGTCGTCCTTTGTCTACATTTCCAAACAAGTTCCGATTCACAGAAGTGGATCATCCTCGGGAAGAGTAACCGCTCTTGAAAGGCCCATGCTCTAGACAGCAGAGGATAATCATGTTTCATCATAGCAGGTGTCAAGGTGTCCCAGTGACGCAGCGGTTTTCGAACGGTAACGCGGCATGAGTCTGTCAACATTCAGGGCACAGGTACTTCCCACATGGTCGTATCACTTGCTCGCACCGGAAAGTAACCATGTGAATCACCAGGAGAAGCTGTGACTGCTAGAATCAGATGAGAATGCTCGTAGATATCGGCCGTTTCGATAATTCGACCTCCCAATCATTGATGTCATCTTGATCAATACAAAGTGAGTCAACCCAAATATTTCCGATACCTAACTTCAGAGCGAATAGAATGGAGTCCTGAAACGTCTTTGGAATTGACTGCCATAGAATTCCTTTTTTACGCTCTTGCAGTGTGGCTCTAGTAGTAATGAACTTTTGTTCTTTGCCCCAGCAATGTAAGAGAGCCGCATAAGGGACAAATTGATTAAGGTTTTCAACAAGCTTAACGCTGACTGTATTCTCTGAAGACAACTTAATGGCAACGGCGCGTTTCGAAAATTGGGCAACCTCTGGATTTTTACAAGTCCCATGTTCTCCTCTGCATTTTTCTATCAGCGAGGAGACCCAATAAGCGGTTGTGGGAGCCAATGGATGGACGCTAATAGAAGGTCGTGGTAATACTGCTTTCTATGCTGCTTCTCTGTGAGAGTTAATACAGCAAATAACCATGTGTGAGCGTAATACTAGGGCTGCATAACTTACCAGCATGGCCGAGGGAGAAGAACTCGAGTTCAATCTTGGGGCGCTCATCTTTGAAATTTATCTCCAAGGAAGGGGTATCAGTAGTTTGGTTTCGTCTCCCACGACATCGAGCGTGGACTCGTCATACGTCCTTTTCAACGGTCCAGCCTTGAGCTGAGAGACGAATGCCTTCGAGGACTACGGTGCAAGAGGAGCATCGACCAGATGAGATAATAATTTGGTCGGGAACGAAATCAAATCCAACACGAGCATTGATGAAATACACTTAGGTATGAGCTAAGGTAGTAGATAGAAGGGTAAGAGTGTTCATTGATTGTCAACTATCTGGAGTGCGTGCCTGTGCTATCTTATAGTATTGCCTGCTCAACCATCTCACTTATCCTGGTCCCCAACCATCTGATATCCAGCCACCTTGCGTGACCCTCAATTTCACCAAGCATCATCTTCCTGCCTTTTCTCTTGATTATTACAAACGTTATATTTAGACATTGTAATAGGGCATTAAGTGACTGACAGATGGGAGTTGAAGAAGCCAAATTTACCTTGTAAGGCTACGGCATGTAAAGGTAATAGATTACTACTGCAGAACATAAGGTAGGTAAGGATAACTCCCCTCGCCCGTATCCTAGTGTTCTTACACGGTCCCGCCATTTTCCTAAACTTCACCAGCATTGATATAGCATTTACAAAAATACCAATCTTAATACCTTTGCAAGCGGGATTGTGGGATAAAGGGCAAATATTGGAGTAAGAAGAGTATGGATGCTTAAATCAGCTATGTACACAACTCAGTTCCATCCATCAACACCCCTTCTCATGCACACTGGGAATACCATTCATTCTGCCTTGTACATACCGTTCCTGTAACACATTCTGTAGGACCGTTGTATCCCTGTCCTCCACACTGATCCCATTTCCGTACTGTGCCAGTCACGCTCGTGGAAATTGGAATGGTACCTGAACTGGACTCCATACTAGTCCGGATAGACGAGATAACAATTGTACGAGGAGTGGTGATGACCTTTGTCTTGGTACTTCTCGCTGTAAGCACACTCGACAATCGTGTACTAGTCTTTAGAGTTGCAACAGCAGAAGAGACTGAAGTAGCAAGAACCGTACCAGACCCTTGGAAGACACCACGGCCGTTGGTACCGACAAAGACAAGGCCAGCGGTGTCTTTGCTAGCCGCGAGTGGGTTGGCATCGATGGCTCCAAAACCTTGGCCGCCTTGGATGTCAGTCCATGAAGTCCCTACATCACCGCTGGCATACAGCTTGTCCCCGTTGGGGCCTGTCGCAAAGGCGTAGACATTCCAGTATGAGCCAGAGCCTTTGCCCAACGCAATCTGATGAACATTGGTGAGAGACTTTGATACTTGAGTGAAGGAAGTGCCGTAATTAGTACTGTGCAGTATTCCGACGTCTGTTGATACCCACACATCACCCGCAAGGGTAGGGTTCGCTGCAATGTCCCGTATAGACGCAGCGCTCCCGAGTGCAGTTGTTTTCACAAAGGTCTTACCCGAGTCGGTGCTGATATAAAAAGTTCCACTCGAGCCACCGTAGAACACCGTTGCATTACGCTTGTCGCTAGCGATGACTGCTCCGCTAGGCAAACTAGATACTTCGCTAAATGTGCCACTATCGTGAGAAAGCAGGACACCAGATGATGTTGTGGACCAGATGACAGCATCAGCTCCAGCTGATAAAGCAACTTTTCCTCCATACTGGCCAGTTTGAGCTCCAGGATGGACTGACCATGATACACCGCCATCGGTAGATATTGCAGCTTGAGGTTTACCCTCATTAGAATTCCCTACTCGAATAACCGAAGTAGGGTTGTTCCCAGCGTAGTCTATACAATTAGTGTCGAGATAAAGGGGGGTATCAGAATACAACACCTACCAACACCGGTATTCGTTGTTAATAGAGGCGTAAGCCAACCCTCCCGTGGAACAGTACTCAAGCTCTTTTTGAAGGTGAAACCACCGACGTCTCCAACAGCAGCAAGCAATATGGTTTCACTCGGAATTGAGGCGAGATCTTGAACCGCCTCTTCTTCGATTCCGTCTGCAAGGCTCTCAATAGTCACTTTATGGACCGTGTCCCATTTGGTCAGATCATGTCCTCCATAGATAGTAAGGCCGGTGCCGTATAACCAATGGTCACTATCAAAAGGGTTGATCTCCAATGCCTCGATCATCCATCCTAAGACCTTGGTGTCATCTGCTTGGCGAGAATTATCGATCCATGGCGCTTTTGGCGTCTATACAATGTTAACGCCTAAATAGCAGTAGACCACGATCTTTTGACTTACGCTGTAGCTATAGTAAAGGTTTTGGTCAGGCCATGCGGCCCATTCCCATATCGGAGACCAGGTGGCGCCCTGACAGATTTAGTTGTCGGCCTTGAGGCACAGCTCTTAGATGCTCACCGAGTCCGTGGAACGAAATATCTGTGCATCTGGGTACCAACTATTAAGACTAGCTACCATCAGCGTCCCGGGCTTCTGCAAGTCAACAGCAAGACCACCGAAACCATAATACAGATCTCCTCCTTTGACAGGAGTGATATCAGTCCACGTCTTGGAAGTAATATCATATCTGTGAACACTGCCCGTTCCCCCATCATATGGGCCAGTCGTATTGCTGTAGGTAAGATACAGTACGTTCTGAGCAGGCTGAAGCTTCGCCTTATGGGGAAGGTTTCCTGTCGGTTGATCAGGGATGGCCCTCCAAGTCGCTCCCGCATCCTCTGATACGTAGACTGATGTAGTTTTGTCAGCTGTGCCTACAAATATGCGTGAGGTTGCACCCTCAACTGTGCCTGAATTTGAGTCGAATGTGATAAAGGCAAGACCCTGAATGTCGTTGCTGTAGCCACTATTGTCTGTTGGATCTGCTACGTATGTTCCTATTTCGCATTAGCTGTTATTCAACTTTGGATGCTAGTAAATCTTACCGACGGCAGTAAATCCAGTCACCTTACTGAAAGTAACGCCCTGGTCAATACTTTTCCAAAGCCCATGTCCACTTCGAGCTCCGTAGTATATGATCTTGTTGTTGTTAGGATCGACTGCAAGACGCTCACCCATACCCCGACCAGGCATATTACCGCCCACTTTGAACGTGAGGTTGAAAGAGCTCCAGGTATTACCACTATCTGAACTACGGATGATAGCCCCATTGTTTGGATCCCTAATAAAGAGCACTAAGCGAATGTTCTTCCTTAACTAATCGAACTCAGTGAATCTTACCAGCTATTTGTATACATCCCAACAGCCGCATACACCCTTTTGGGGTCTATGGGATCCGTGGCTACTGCGTCAATACCCCATCGGTTCCTAATCCAATGTTTTCAGCTCATTGGTGTCGATACGATTCTGGCAGAGACTTACCATGATGCACTTTGAGCAATTGCATCAGTTAATGGTGTCCAGGAATCATCCGCGTTTAGTCGATACAGGCCTCCTATATCAGTCCTGGCATACGCGACTCCCTTTGCCTTCTCATTAAAGACAATTCCAGGGACAAACCCGCCACCTCCGCCAATTTTTACATTGCTCCACTTGTGAACAGCTTCTGCAGTACCTATTCCGATCGCGAACACAGACAAAACAAGTGAGGAATACATGTTTAATCCTCTGGTGGGAATCTCGCTTGGACAAGATCAGAGAGCGACATGCTAAAGTTTATACTTGAACACATGTCCCTATTCCTGTATCTGTTTTCAACCTGAAGTTACATAGACCCCGGAAAAAATCAATATATTTGGAAAACCCGGGAATGCTCTCCAGACGGTCCTCAAAATCCATGCAATTGTCCGATATGTATAGGGTGACCGAGGGGACATCTTCAGCTTAGCTCTTTTTTCGGTACAAAAGTTCCTGGTTCTGAAGGTTTCTAGTACAGTGGTGGGTTCCTGCATTGATTTAATATATTTTTAATCATGCGGCCGGGATGGAAGAAATAGTCGAGCCTCTTATAAACGCTTTGAGGAATTCGGTGATGCGGGCCGTGCGGAGAAACACCAAGTGTAGATAGAATTTGTGCAAATCCTCCAGCGCAATGTATTCGTCTAACGGTATACCATTAATACGATAACATATTCTCGGGCGGACTTGAGCCTCTGACGACAATAATGTACTCCGAAGAGGACCAAAATTCGTTTCCGTTCATCTAAACGGCCAAAACATCCTACTTACATCTCCTCCATCATCACTCTACCTGTCCCATGTAATACGCCATATTCAATCCATTTCGCTCTTCTCCTCCCCTCAACTATTTTTCCCGGATTCAACACACAACAACCCTCATATTTGACTACAAAAGGTGGCGCTTCCGCATCCGCGAGCACTAGAGCCGTGGGCAAGGGGTAAAGGTTCAACACATGCGCGTAATCCCAATGCACAGGACGCGTATGTAGAGGAAATGGTGATAGATGAGATTGTGATAGAATAGTACGTGTAAGGCGACGTGCGGTTATCGTGTCTGGGTCGAGCTGAGATTCTTTGTCCGAAGTGGACATATCGACATCCATTCCTGCTTCAAGTGCTCCGTTCGACTTCTCATGAGTGTCCTCTTCATTTTCAACTTCCTTCTGTGTCTTGATCCTAATTGCCGTTCGCCTAAGACGGCCTAGTAAGTCGTCTTTCGTAAGGACCATCTCTCCCTTCCCCCCAAACCAACATAACCGTGATGGATTAGTCGCCCATATCACTTCCCCTTCTTTCCTCTTTCCTAAGCTGTTACCCACTTCTCTGTTGGCTTCCGCTATAACTCTCCTTACTCTACTAGTAAACAAGTCTGGTATGCTTTTCCTCGGAACAGGTACACTCGCCCATGCGTCGTTATCACCGGGTACAAAGACAAACGTTGTCCTCGCGATCAAGTCAGGGAAATCGGCCAATACAGCGGCCAAATCGTTAAAGATCTCCTTATACTCGATGCTTCCCGTATTTGGCGTTCCAGCCATAGTCGCACTCGAAATAAAGTTCCCTATTAAAATAATCGTCATCGGGAACTCCGTGACTGGTCCAGTCGCATAAGTCAAGAGTAGAGTTCTCAGCGCTGTTAACGTGGTGGGATTATCTAGATTAACCTCCGCGGCTATAACAATCTTTCCATTACTATTATGTGCTGATTCCGGACCTAGGAGTTTATTCTCAATCCTGCGCATACGTGCACCTGTTGCACGTTCCGAACCCAGGCCTAAGAAGTCTGTCCACCCAAATACAGGGCCCGTAGCAGTATTGCTTTCTTCGATCCCTAAAGTGGTCGTCCGCCGCTCGCAAGGCGGATGAGCAAGAGAGAAGCTGATGAACTTCCCACCAATTGTTCCACCAATCCCGCCGGTATTACCCAAAGTTGAAGCATCCGAAGCTCCGTAATCCTCTTCATAAACACCTTCTACGAGTATGATCATGCCAGGAGTAAACCATGCACTATCCTCTGGGATCTGAATAGCGTGCTGAACGTCCAATGCGATAGTACCAGTAAGATCCGAGAGAGCAAGAGTACCGGAGGGAAGGATAGTTAGAAGAGCTAAAAGGAGATGGTTGGAACCACTACGGCCCAGCAAATTTGCTATTGGGGTTATTCGATTAGTTGAAGTTGCAAATGAGGCAGATCGATGAAGACTAGACGCTTCGGCAGAGAAGGAGGGCGTCTGAAACGATTCGTTGCGAAGCACTCGCTGATGAATTAATTGGTATCGTTGGCGGAATAGGTCTGTTTTATGGGATGGTGGAGGAAATAGAGACGGCTTAATGGTGGAGCTTTCCCTATGATTAGGTATTATAATTAAAGGGCAAACAAATATGCTTACTCACCTTTCAAACCCCTTTTTCTGAACATTGTAGACGAGTTTCGGCTGGTCAAAAGCTCCAATGACTTTTATCCAATGTCTCGGATCATCTCCTTCCTCCTCTTCCTCATCCGCTTCACCATCAGACGCAACGGTCAAAGCGGACATCCCGAAGCTATTCTGCGCTTCCAGACCTGGTCTCGACTGACCTGTATCGGATGTTCCAGGGTTTGGCCCAAAGTTGAAACTTGAGGTTCTACTCAGCGCAGGAGTTTTGCTCTGTACGATCCTTCCACCGCTCATGCTACCCTCGAGCGCTTTTAGGATACCCCTGAGTGTATCTCCATCTCCATCCCCATCCACGATTACCTGAATGCTGCATTGTTTCCAACTCTTAGCTGCTTCCTCTAGCACACGCTCAGCGAGACCCTCCTCTCTCCAACCAGAACCGCAATGACGTCCAATAAACGCTGCCAACGAGGATAAAGCAGCTGACGTGAGAGTGAGGTTATGCTTTTTAGTAAAGGTTCTGAAAGCAAGTGGTCTTAAAGTCGCAGGTGGAAGTAAGATCGGCAGTATCGTAGGCTTTAACGCTGCTGGCGCTGGTATAGGAGCTGTTCGTCTATCGAGGATAGGATGGACGGGAGTGCCGAATGCGGGCGAGGACGATGGTATTGGGTTTGAAGGAGCGGCTGTAGCATCATCTTGTCTTCTCTTCGTAGTTGCCGCCATGTTTGAATACTGTAGAGTTTTGTAGGTGTTCAAATTCTTACTGTATGTTGGTGGTGGCTCTTGAGACGGAGATCAGGAAGTCGCGTTCACGCGTCCTTTTGGCGTTCCCGGTGAGATCATTCTCAATCTTCTCCAGTACAGTTTGCGGACCTTTGCGACAATTTCAACAACTCACCCAAATTCATCACTCTACTTTTATCGCAGTTGTTAGAGAATCTATTCCTATAGTTACCTCTCTACACCCGGTGATCATCAGAGCCACAATCATCGGTCGTACCATAATACAATCAATATGACAGACACCTCCGAACCTGCCAACCTCGAGGAGCTCATCACTTCAGCGAACTTAGCTTACGGGCTAAAGAAATATGATGAAGCATCAGACATATATTCACGTGCAACTGAGTTACAAGCTGAGAAAAAGGGTGAAATGGCGCCTGAGAACGCGGAACTCCTATATTTGTATGGACGTTGTCTTTATCATGTTGCAGTGAGCCACAGCGACGTTCTAGGCGGAAAGGTCGCAGGTGAAAAGAAAGATGCGCGCTCAAAAAATAAGTCCCAGAACGGAGAAGCAAGTAGTAGCAAAGCGGAACAACGTTCAGCAGAAGATGTCATTGAAGCAGCCGTAGAGACGAAAGATGGAACCAAGGGATCTAAGGAAGAAGAGCCAGAATCGAAGCCGTTCTTTCAGTTTACAGGGGACGAAAACTGGGACACCACGGATGACGAAGAAGAGGAAGCTGGAGGCAACGATGATGCTGCTGCGTTAGAGGAAGAAGACGACTTCGCGACCGCTTATGAGACCCTCGAAGTCGCACGCGTACTATTGGAACGGCAGCTCCAATCTCTGCCCCAAGACGAGACCCCCGAGCAAAACATCAAAGATAAAGGAAAGGCCTCAGATTCTACTTCAGTACAAGATGCTCCCATATACATGACCTCTCAAGCAAGACATCTTTATGAACGTCTAGCGGACACCCATGACCTCCTTGCCGAAATTTCGCTGGAAAATGAACGATTTAATGATGCTATCCCAGACGCACGCGCATCCTTAGCTCTCAAAACGAAGTTGTACCCTCCCGAATCCTCCATCCTTGCGGAGGCCCACTTCAAGCTTTCCCTCGCCCTCGAATTCTCCTCTGTGACTGCTGTCCGGGAAGCGGAACAGGATCCTGCTGATCCCAACATCGCGGATGGCGGCAAAATCGACGAGGAGATGCGCGGTGAAGCAGCAAAGGAGATGGAAGAGGCAATCGCCAGCTGCAAGCTACGGGTAAAGAAAGAAGAAGACTCGTTAGCCGATTTGTCGGACACGGAGATTGAGAAGAAGGAAAAGGCAGAAAAAGAGATACAAGATGTAAAAGAAATGATCGGTGATATGGAACAAAGAGTATGTGTTTTGCAATTTTGATCCTAACATGCCATATGTCCCTTTTTTTTTTCACTCCCTAAGTCCCAATTCCATCTTATCGTCCTTCACTTCTACAGAGATACTCTAACAAACCGCACCGGTACAGCTGAAAGACTTGACTACACCCCTCCTCCCACCTTCATTAATTCCGGGTCCGGCAGGGGGTCCCGATTCCGACCCGCTACGAGGTATTCTCGGTTCGCTTTTGGGCGAGTCACCCGCGCAACAGAAAGCTCGCATCGAAGAGGCAACCAAAGGCGCGAACGACCTGACGGGTTTGATCAAGAAGACCAAAAAGCGAGAGACTTCAAGCGGCACCAACGGCAGCACTAATGGTACTAGTAACGGGAAGCGGAAAGCAGAAGAGCTTGATGATGGGGAGGAAGAAGCCGGTAAGAAGGTCAAGGTAGACGGGTGAAGGTTTCAGGAAAGGGATTGGCGTTAGTGGCGTGATATCTCCTTTGGTCCACAAGTCTATAGTTCTAACTTAGAGATGAAACTGGGAGGTTGGAGGTTAAAGTGTGGTCTCCGGAGTTGGGCTTTTATTCATTTATAGCATTAAGGCTTTGAGGATGCCAAATGTAACGTCATCGATATTGCGGGAATACAAATATCATAGTATGCCAGATATCGGTACTTCTTAGGTCAACCACCGGAACCCTTTAAGTGAAGTATACAAGATAGCATCCATCCCTCGAAAGCTGCTCGGTATCCTGGAAGCTAGCGAATATGAACCAAACACCCAACACCACGAGCAATGCAAATGCTTCCATAATTCCGCACATACACCTTTTCAAGCTGCCAGTTGTCCCGTCATTAATTATCATGCGAAATCTTCATAGGCAGCCGGGTCCATTACAACAACTCACCTTCACCCTCCTCTTCTCCTTCACTCCACTCCAACCCCTCGGCTGCTTCCTCGGCCTTCCTCTGCACCTCCTTCAACCCACTAACCTCCTCCACCCAGCCCTTTTCATTGATCGCCCGCTTCACAAAATCCCACCCCTCACTCTTATAAAGATCTACAATCTTAGCCGAGCACGCCGAACAGCAGTCGTAAGGCTGGCCTTTGATGCTAAGGCTATTGAAGTTGGAGAGGAAGCCGCGGATCTGGTGCGGTACGACACCAAGTGGGTGATTGAAAGAATTGCTGGAAGCAGCCTGGAATGCTGCGGTTGCCGGTTGTAGCGTGCTAGAGGATGGAGCGGATGTGGCAGGTGCGCGTGCTCGCAGAGGGTGTTGCAGGACACTGACCAGGAGCTCGACAAGGAGAGCAGACGCAATGGGGGCAATACCCGGGCGAGTGACGGTACATTGTTGGTCCAAGGTTGCGTCTTTGAGGGACTAGAACATGACAATTGTCAGTGACCTTATGATCAAAGGGGAGGAAGTCGAATAGTAAGATATGAATACTTACGTCTGCCGGTGCTACCACATCATTGCAGAAATAACAACCTAGCTCTTCACCCTCTTTCTCATCTGCTGTGACCATTACACCGTGTCTCATGACGACGAATGTGTCGAAACCCAAAGCAGCATTCAACACCATCTTTCCAGCAGCCTTTCCCATGACCGTAGGTAGCCACCTGCTTTCCCGCGTATCCATGAGTAAGAAAATTGCGTCATGCTCGTCTATTAATCTTCTTAGCTTTTCGAAGTCCGCTTTGGTCTTTTTTTCATCCACTATCGGATGACCCGCCATAGGTACGCTCATGATATGGCCTTGGGCGTCAACACCTGGATATATTTCCGTGAGGGCTGCTGCTGCCTGGATGGCCTTTTTCGCTCCTCCTTCAAGACAATCTTTAAAATTGAATAGGGGTTGACGCACTGGATTGGAGAAGGATACAGATGCGTTGTCGATGAACGTGATCTTACGCACACCCCAGCCCATAAGGTTTCGAGCAACATAGCTGCCTAGAGTCCCCGCACCTAACAGTAAGCATTTGGTGGTTTTAATCACATCCAAATCTATGGAAGGAGCTATACGCCACTTGATGAGTTTGAGGTTCAAATCAACAGCCTGATCAGCTAATCGTGAGGGATCCATGTACGCTGCGAGATCAACGAGGCGACTAGAGAGTTTGTTTTGCTCGTTGCGTTCCCAACCCGTTGCTTTAGGCATCGAAAGTAAGTTTCCAGGCTCCTTTGGGTCTGGGCCTGTTGTGGAGTCCGTTGGTGTTAGATAGGACCTAAGATTTAGAATTATACTCCTAGATTCATCTCTTCTTATATGGGTGTCACGATAACATAAGACTTGAACTTCATCTAGATGCCACCGTTGTCTTACTAACACCAGGAGATTCCTTAACATCCATCCAGGATTCTCAGGATAGTTGGAAGGGTCTGCAAAGCAAACGTATTGATCCTGTTTATCGACTCCATTGAAAAAGCCGGTTTCATAATCTGCTAAAGAGCCCACAGCCCACGTATATCCAAATGTTTCGGTTCCAGGGGTCATGGGTGACTTAGGCCTGTTACTCTCCTCTTCACCCTCGCCCGACCGTCCGTCCCCGTTGAATGGTTGTTTCCGGACCTTCTTTGCAAGGAAAAACCCATGTTGTCGCGAATCTACGCGATATTTCCATGTCTGTACTGCATCTACGAGGCCTGTAGTCTCCTTTGATGTCAGTTGTGACCGACCCGTTCCTGGTCCCTGCATTGATTTCCACGGAGGAGTTGAGTGGATGGCGGGGAATGCGAAGTGATACGTGAACTTATATTTTTTGAGGTCTGCGAAGGAGATGGCGGAGAATGAAGCTAAAAGAGATGGACACGAATAAATAGTGCCGTCATTTATGGCATCCCATATCTAAAGCTCAGTCAGTTCTTCTATTGCAAATTCGCATAGCTCATACTGAGCCTACCGTACGCGCAGCACGCTCCAATACAGCAGCTCTATCCATATTCTTGTATTCCTCGATTGTATTTACATTCTTAATCATTCCCTCCGCGCGGTAATAGGAGGCTGGTATCCTACAGTGAACATCTCGTCAGCTTCCTGCCAACCATAGCTGGTCTCATCTGAGGCTCACTCATCCGTCGTTAAAGCGTTGCCGTAGATTTGCATCCTGCAGCTTCTCTCAGGCTTGTCTCCAGGTCTAACCTCATAAAGTCCGAGCAGCTTCCGGGCAGAGTCATTGAGTCTATCATGATTGATCTTAAGGGAAGCTAGAGACGCATAAAAGGCAAGCTCTATGTCCGAAGACCACGGCGTATACAGTATGCTGGACATAATGATTTTGCGTGTAGTCGTACGTTCTGTTCGATTGTAAGCTTCGAGTCACTGAGAGTACAGGATGTTGGGTGAGTTTTGAAATCCGTTACCTATTTCATGTAAGTATATCTACCAAAGTATGTGCTCATCGCGGCAGGTGAGATGATTTGAATAGATGTCTCGGGGGGTAATGGGGGAGTCAGTTCTAATGGTCTCATGGGCGGCCGTGGGGGGTTATGGGGCCTAATGATGAGCATACGGGAGCATTGGGGGGGTTTGGCGGGGGCTTCCACCCCCTCCTTTGGGTTTGTTACCTCCACTTACAGTACTTTGTTTGCGGGTAAGGCGGGGTCCCGGCGTGGTCCTGCACTGGAGGACGTATACAAAATTACAAATTTTTTAGTACAGTACAGTACAGAACTAAGGTATTGACGGGACGGGAGGTGGTTAAGGTACGGTAGACCGGCTTAGGTTTGTTCTAGGGCTACTGTACCGTACCTTACCGATTTGCGTCATGGGACCCCTCGGTGCAGTCCAAGGGGTCCGCCAGGGGTTCAGTGCTAGTGCTCTCCAACGTCTCTCTCGCAGCCCGAAACTTCACTTCTAAAATTGAGCAAACCATCGAAGTGAATGCAAGATGTTGATTGGGCTCTGCGGAGGTAGGTATGAAAGTAATACGTTCCCGCTAACAACTCTCTACGTATCACACCTTTTATGTAGTTTTAACACAAATGGGCTAACCATATAAACCCTTTCTATTAGGCATCTGTGCTGGTAAATCTACGATAGCAAACTACCTGGTCCAACAGTACAAATTCCGTCGATTATCTCTTGTCCGACCCTCTCCAACCCCCTCCGTCGAGAAAACCGCAAGTGGAGTAAGAATTCCCGCTTCCAATACCTCCCAGGACGAGGGAAATCTGTGCTTTCAGACCGTTGATGAGCTGCTAGAGTTCGTCACGAAGAGATGGCAAGAACCATGGGTTACAACGGATATATGGGATGAATCTACCGTCGATGCTTTGCTGCGGCGCCCTTTTTTCCTCCTTGTGAGTGTGGATGCTCCTGTATCCGTAAGATGGGAGCGGTTGAGGCAGAGATGTATTGATTCCAAGCTCGAACCTCCCGGCCTCGAATATTTCATTCACGAAAACGATTCCCACCTTTACTCTCCTCTGAGTCCGCTCGCACCACTCCTTCACCGTGCGCAACTTCGTCTCTTAAATCCACACACTTCACTTGACGTTCTCTATACAGCCCTCCTGGCTCTCGACTTAACAGACGAAACTCGTCTACGACCAAGTTGGGACCAATATTTCATGCAGCTCGCGTCCTTGGCTGCACAGAGGTCGAATTGCATGAAGAGGAGGGTTGGCTGTGTCTTGGTGCGGGAGAAAAGAGTCATCAGTACGGGCTATAATGGCACGCCGCGAGGGATACGGAACTGTAACGAAGGAGGGTGCCCTAGATGTAATGGTGGGCACGGCTCAGGGGCAGCGCTTTCCACGTGCCTGTGCTTACATGCGGAAGAAAATGCCCTTTTGGAAGCAGGACGTGAACGGATAGGAGAAGGCTCCATACTCTATTGTGACACGTAAGTATTGTAAACTTGACTCTTCCACTTAGCCCGATGCTATGCTTATGGGATACTCCCGATTTCCTACACCATCGACCGTAGCCAAGCTCTTTTTCGGCTTTACTTTGCTCTTGATTATTGCTAATCTCCCTATCCAGATGCCCCTGCTTGACATGCAGCATCAAAATCACTCAAGTGGGCATCACCGAAGTCGTCTTCAGCCAGTCATACAGTATGGACACTGCTACTGCCTCTGTCCTCGAGGAGGGTGGGGTTCGTCTACGCCAATTTTCACCTCCGTGGGAAGGATTGGTGGATTTGGGTTGCCTTAGGCGGAATAGTAAATAACAAGTAAGCTCCCGGAGTACCTCTGGGTTTAATGGAGCCTACGAGTTGAATACGATAGTACCGAATCATGCCATGTTAGTCATCAACTTAGGGCGACTAGGTGCAAACGATGGGAAAGAAATGATCGTGCACGATAAACCGCGGTCAGTTTGCACCACCATGCTCTGCCACAGACTTACAGTCCACCCAGACTGGCAGTCCGGCGCCCACTCCCGCTTCGCAAATGCGCACTGCTACCCCTATAAAGTGTTTGCCAGATGTACGCTTCACTTAGTAGGAGTTCAATGTCTTTCTCCGTCCAATCCCTGGTCGGCAGTGCTTGTAGAAACATCATGACTTCTTGAAAATCCATTTTCTGCAACTGGTCTGACCATTTGACAAGAAAAGCGGCGCAGACGTAGAGGTGGAACGTGGAGAATCCTTGTTCTTCGGACTATAGAAAGCGATATGAGTACTGGCGCGGACCAAGTGCAACACAACGCCACGATACTGGTTTAGATATGCAGACATATGAGACGTACGGGGAAAAAGGCTTTACGTCATCTCACTAGAAGCGAACATACCAAGAAACCATAGCAACTTACCAAATACGTATCCCACATGCGAATGGTGTTTTTCACACTAATCTCTCTCATAAGCAAACAATTCATCCATCGGAAACTAAACTGTATGAATTCGACACCTTCGTCCTCCAGATGTCGTGCTAGGTTTGAGTCGATCCGCGTCGTAAGATCCTTTAGGTCGGCTACTTGCCTCTGAATGCCTGGTTGGGCAAAAATGTAATTATCCTGTATGCCATCAAGAAGCTTGGTCAGGCACCAGAACGAATCTGCTTCTACAGCATCCAGAACAGCCTTAGGCAATTGCCCAGGGTCCATGCCGAATTCGATATCTGGATCAGTGATATATGCACCCAAGAAGACCTGCCAGAACGGAGTTACTAGATCATTGATACCTTGTACATATCCACTTGCTGGATGACGTATAGCCCATACGTATAGAATCCGTTCCAAACTTCGTTGGGTAGCTTCATAGCTATACAACTCCAGATGAGGATTTGTGCGGGGAACATCGATGCTGATTTGATGCCATATAGCCTCATCCAAACCTCTTCCACGCCCTCTGTTTGCTGATGGCGCAGATGCTGCACCCATAAGATTTGACACTGCAGGTGCCGGTGCTCCAGTGGTTCCTCGTTCGAAAGCTTGTCTGACGCCCTCCAGATATTCTTTACGTTTGCGCTCAAGGGTAGCCACACGTCGTTCCGACGAAGTAGGAAGGTAACCTAGTAATACTTGCCAAGTCATTGCTCGCACCTCCGGGGGCGTACCTCCCCATGCTGCTCGTCGAAGTTCGGTGAGAGAGATTGTTGATGCTTGAAGAATAGTCTTGAACTTATTTATATAACGTATCCGAGAGTCATGGTCATCCTTCTCCTTTTTTGACGCCGAAGATGAAAGGGGTGGGTGGTTTATCAGATGAAGGGAATTTGCGGGATCTCTGAGTATGTCCTTGTATTGAGGACGAAGGATCTTGCCGGAGGAATTCTTTGGGTTGGGTGAAGGGTACGTAGGAATGTCCCTGACTTCGGAGATATCCCCACTGTTGGAGCGCCAGGAGCTTTGTGCGGTAAGACTACTGCCATTAAGGTATGAAGGGTCATTTGTATCCTTGGACTTGTTGGGTGTCCTTTTATCCTTCCGCCTCATGCTGGCTATACTAGGCAAGCCGAACTCATCCTCATCGTCGTCATAGTCTAACCGAGCCTCCTCGTCGTCATCATCAGCGTTCCAATCATTATTCGTCTGTCGCAAGAATGATGTATACGTCTTCCGAGGAGGGGGCGAGACGTTGGAACCAGCACGTACGGATGCAGTATTAGGATTAGAAGAGGGTGGGGTTCTAGGACGTGAGCTACCAGAGAGAGATCTATCTAGTATATCAGCTTAATCCAAGATGGAAGTTTGAGTGACTTATACAGGGAGTCGACTTTGAGTATATCAGTATGAGAATATGACGCGCCGACTACTTTCTTATTCTCCGTTGTCGTCCTGTTATTGCCAGAGGATGGACGCCAAAAGGGAGAGTTCGTGCTGTAGGATATAGTCAGTAATGGGTAAAGTCGAGCTCGATTCGAGTGCATGCCTTGATCGGTCTATGATGGCATATAAGGTTCAATCAGTTTGGAACATTAAGAGCTAGAAGGTTTTGTGAAGTCGAGGTTACGAACCAACCTGAACCATTTCCTAGAATTGGGAATTATATGTCAGTAACCTTGTTATTCACCTCTCTTAGCAGAGTCGAGTATGTTCTTAGGTAAGAGGTAGGTTTACTCACTTGTTGTTGTTTCTTGGAGGTCATCTTCGAGGAGATGGGAAGGTGACTTCAAGGTGTATATCTCTCTATAGATGAAGCTGAGGTGGTGGTAATGAAGTACAGTACAAGAATAATAAAAGGCACCGTAGTGTGGGGCCAAGTTGGGGACCTATGAGCAGCTTAGGTACCTAAGGTACCAGTGCCCGGCACCCGTTGCAGTTGTTGTTCAAGGGGCCTTGGGGTTGTTGTTCGTGCCCCTTGCGCCTGCAAACCTCATAAAGGAGGGGAGGAGGGGATCCTTGGCCCTTTTTTGTGCTGGGCACCAGCCGAGTCAAACTCGACCTCTTTTTTTAAACCTTCTTTTCCTTTCTCATCAACCCATTCAAACCTCCGTCTCCATCATCTCCGCGACTCGCATTCATCTGCGACACGCTTTCTTCATCCCTCTAATATCTACAGTCTTCTTCTATCGTCTTTGCACATCACTTTTCCACGTGGTAGACGGCCACGCTCGCAAACGGCTTGTTTGTGCCCGCGTTCGCAAGTTGATTGATCACGATAGTGTTCAACAAAGCGTACAAAAGCATCTGCTTGAAGCCTCTTCATTTCTATACTAATTGCTCCTAATCTTTCTCATATCGAGTTCACACTCAAAATGACTGAGCCAGAAGAATTAGACGAGGATCTCTTTGCCGATCTGTTAGTTACCTCTCTCTGTACATGACTTGCAAAGTGTAAAAGTTAACTTATACAAAAACGTAGTTACGAAAACGATGACAATCCTCCAAAACCATCACAACCCCCAGCCGCACCAAATCCGGTGCCTACAGAACTGACCCCATCTGTCTCTGATACCGCTTCTGCGGTAAAGCATGAAGCCTTTGACTCATCTGCACCTATTCAAAGCGATATCAAAGAGGATGTTAGCGACATGCGTATGCAGGATGAGGGTATTGGAGAAGGAAACTATGGTAATGGTTACGTATCGCAGCCTGTTGGTGAAGAGGATTATGGCCCTATTGGAATCAAAGAGGACGGGTAAGTTCTTTTGTTTGGCATGTTCTTTTCCATATAAATTTGTATATTGTTTTCTTTCATCACAAACCTCGGGTAAGATATTTTGGAGGTTCGTCTATGGCAAACACCGAGTTTCGCAGGTCCAGTTGCTCTCTCGTTTGGCCAGAGTTGCGCTTGATATAATGCATACTTTGGGAGGTGATAGCATCGTTATCAATCTAGAAAGAAAGTCTACATAGACTCAATCAAATCATGAATCGCATTCCTCAGCTCAGTGGATGCTATCGAGAGGCTAATTTCCACAATGCCTTTCGAGTCTCGAGACCTTGACATACTGGCACATGGATGGTATTTCATACTAGCAGTTGAGAACCTGAGGAACCATCAACAGTCATGAGGTTGGAACGGATGGGAATAGTAGTCGTCAATTGCACGATCGGGGATGTTCGAAGCGGGAAGCAAATGGGAGAGGCGGAGACCTGGAGAGCTGGCAGCGAAGAGAGAGGAGTGGGAACGGACTCAAATTCGTGGATAAGCAACGGCCGGACATGGTATGGCAGCCTCGTTTTGATCATCGCCAGGGGGAATACGAGCGTCCCACTCCTTCAGAAGCAATAGGTACATAGCTTCATGTGGATATAATCTTCATAGAGCAGAGCTAAACCAGCGCGGGCGAGAAACAGTTTTAGACACATGGAAGACGTGGAAGACATACAGTACCTAGCTATCGACTTAGAGCAAAAGAGAGACGATCTTCGAAAATTGGCTGTGCCTTCACCTCGACACACGTTTTTGTTATCTATATGATCTCCTGAGGAGACTTGGTTACAGCCAACGCGTAATGTCTGATCTGATATCAAGCAATCGACATGACACCTTCGGGTTTGAAGTACAAATATTGTCCGGCGGCCTTAGCTATTGAACTCTCATATGGACTCAACTCCATGTACTGGAGATGAGACTGAACCTATCCCCACTCGCTTTTAACAGCTCGGTCTCTTCACTAGAGCGGAACTTCATAAAGTATCGATTTTTGGGAACACAGGACGTACCTTACTGCGGCTTTGCCAAACCATAACTGGTTTACCATCTCGACTGCACTTGGGGTTGCTATGCTCTTGCGATTTCCTCGTCGTGTTTGCAGCTTCATACCTATCCCACCATGGAAGAGATACCCATATGGATTCCCGTGCACTTCTTCCCATCCGACACAGTTATGACGACGTAGCCAGTGTGTTTATCTATCGAGACGGAAGACGGGACCTTTGGAAGGACGTTGGGCATCACCTCGCTTTCCATTGCAACTTTACTTGCTTCGCTTGTTAATTTTATTTCCATGCGTCCTCGGTTTTTGATTTACGAAAGTAGAATGCTAATCAAAATATTTTCTGTGCAGTAAAATGTTCATTGGCGGATTGAACTGGGAGACCACAGATCGTAAGAAGTAGCACCTGGCTTTAGAACATTACATTATCAGACCCTAACATGCTTTAGAATCTCTTAAGGATTATTTCTCTCAATTCGGAGAGGTCCTCGAATGCACCGTGATGCGAGATAGTGCGACTGGTCGTTCACGTGGATTTGGTTTCCTTACCTTTAAAGATCCAAAGACGGTTAACATCGTTATGGTGAAGGAACACTGGTTAGATGGCAAAACAGTACGCCAGATCGCTCTTCCAAAGATTTGTCAAGCTAACCGTCATTCAGATCGATCCCAAACGTGCCATTCCCCGCGAAGAACAAGAACGCACCAGTAAGATTTTTGTTGGCGGCGTCAGTCAGGAAGCAACCGAAGACGACTTCAAGAAATTCTTTCAACAGTTTGGTCGTGTTATCGATGCCACCCTCATGATGGATAAGGACACTAATCGTCCCCGCGGCTTCGGTTTCGTCACTTTTGACGGTGATGCTGCTGTTGACGCCACTCTTGCTCAACCTCTTGAGATTCACGGGAAACGCATTGAAGTCAAACGCGCTCAACCTCGTGGTAACCTTCGCGATGGTGAAGAAGACAAGCAAGGAAAATTTGGTCGCGGTCGTAATGATAAATTTGGCCAGAACGACCAGAATGCCCAGCAGATGCAGAACCAGGTGCAACAGGCGAACCCCAATGGTGCCCCCAACGGCATTAGTCCCTCGATGATTGCTCAGTACTGGCAGCGCATGCAACAGTACTTCCAGATGATGCAGCAGCAGCTGTCCGTTAACCTGCAACAAGGTCAAATGAACCCAATGATGGCAGGCGGCCAGATGAATCCAGCTATGATGCAACAAATGCAGCAAATGATGGCTATGCAAAACATGCAACAAGGACCAGATGGAACGCCACTTTCCCAATCCCCGGGTCCCGGCCAACAGGGTGGTATGAATCCTGCCATGCTGCAGCAGATGCAACAAATGCAACATCAAATGCAAGGTGCCTATCCCCAAGGTGGCGCAAGTCCTGGCCCGGCCGTGATGCAGCAATCTCTCTCCGGGGGTGCTGGGGGTAGACCTGGCTTCAATGCTCAAGAGCAGCTTCTGTTCGAGCAGCAAAAGTATGAGCAACAGCAAGCACGTCGTATGGCCCAGCAGGCAGCCCAACACCAACAGCAACAGAATCAAGCGTATAGCAATTTTGGCCAGGGAGGTCCCACGAGTTGGGAGGGTATGTATGATGATGTTCCACAACCCAATCTGCCTCCGAGCGGCCCAAGCAGTAATAGTGGCGGCAGTCGCGGAAACTTCAGTGGAAAATTTAGGGGTGGTCATGGAGGAGGACAAAAGAATCATCCGCAGGTTCAGCCGAGTAATGCGCCTGCCAATGCTCCAACAGGTCCAAAAAATGCAGGCAAACCAGGCGCAAATTACAGAGGCGGCGGGAGACATGGACAGAGGGGTTTCCATCCCTATTCTCGCAACGGTTAGGTGGTTAGGTGGATTGGGCATGGTTTCGTTTCTTTGGGTCATTTGTTACATGATTCTCTAGGTCCTTGTTCGTGCATTGTTGGACATGGTTTGGCGGAACAATTTGCCCATTCCTCCCCATTTTCTTCGACCTCTACTCTATCACTTTCTTCAGTCGGAATTATCCCTAAGATCTTGCCAAACAGAACGGAATTTTTAATATGGGCGTTGTGGACGTATCTTCGTACCCCTTGGCAGCATGGCTTCTCGGTGTCTTATACTTTTTTCATGCCTATCAGGTTCTCGTTCGGTGGATGTATTATAACTCTTGATATAAGGACGACGAGTCCGCTTCATATGAACCTGCGGCTCAAGCCGGTCTCTAGTTGCTTGATGAGTTGAAATTCAGATAGTTTCATTTGAGATTAGAACCATCCTCTCTAAAACTTTCCAAACCAACCGCCGGTTCAATGGGTCTAATTATCACTTTCTATAGCTACAATCCAATATTTATGACCCTCGTTTTAGTGTAACATAATCATAACTGATCAATCTAGGATATCATCTCCCCTATCAACCATACCTACTTCCCTCCATACTGAACTCATTGACCTTGACAATCACAGCAACGGTTCTGTGCTTAATCAAAAATCGAGATATATGCTAGTGAGAATTATTCAAGAGTCGGCGGATGGCTGGATGCAGTAAAATTAAAGCGACTGTGGATGGGGATCGTAGTGGAAGGTGTTGAATACGTGAATGCTCACTTAACAGTCTTAACTAGTTCTAAATCTTTCTGATAATATATATCTCGAATATTTGGTATACAATTCTGCGTTCTTTATGACATATATGTTCAGTTCCTTCGAAGGCGCAGAGTACCCCCTTGCACGGTATTTTTACAATACCGAAGTACCTAATTCCGTTAGTTCTAGTAAAGGTAGATTGATGAAGTAGACTTCGATTCGAGTAGAGCTGTAGAGCATGCCCGCTTATAACGCCCTATAAATTCTCGTTTTCCAGTCACAGTGTTTTCTTCCTTGCTTCCAGAAATTCAAATTCATTGTAATACTAGCTACAAGAAATCCTGTCACTAAGAACTGGCCTAAAACATATACGTCATTGATGTCAGCATAACTACCCAATGGCTCCTTCAACCACTATCCATATAAACCCTCGAGCATCTTCGAACAAGACGAAGGTGCAATATGCTCCTCATATACTCTCATATCATAAGAAACTACCAGACTACAACTCCACGCCTCTTCGTCCCCTTACGGATCTCT
The DNA here is from genome assembly GCA_010093705.1 of Patellaria atrata CBS 101060. Classification (NCBI taxonomy): domain Eukaryota; kingdom Fungi; phylum Ascomycota; class Dothideomycetes; order Patellariales; family Patellariaceae; genus Patellaria; species Patellaria atrata. Next base: position 41,743 of record MU006111.1, read on the forward strand.
CCGCTTCCACGAACATACCCCACATATTTCTCAAAGATGAGTCTTCCCGGTTTGGCCTTCCTAGCTTTAAGATCCTGGGGGCGAGTTGGGGAATACATCGCCTCCTCTGCTCTCATTTGTCTCTCCCTCTGGATACTCCGTTAGAGGAGGTTGGAGCAAATGCAAGAAGGGCCAAGGTGACTTTGGTGACCTGTACTGAAGGTAATTGGGGTCGTGCAGTTGCCCGGATGAGCAGGTATCTGACGATACCGGCCATTATTGTAGTGCCCGGGTTTATGGACGAAGCAACAGAGAAAAAGATTAGTAGTGAAAGCGAGACTGTAAAGCTCATTCGCATCGAGGGGACCTATGATGATGCAATTGCCGAGTGTAGGAGGATCAGCGACAGAGGAGAAGCATTGCTGGTGATGGACACAAGTTGGGCAGGATGGGAACATATAAGCCGGGTAAGTCATTTCCACATGCTTCTTCGCAGATAACCGCCCTATTACACTTGAGATAAGATCTAAGGGGTGTCTAGTGGGTTGTTGACGGCTACTCTACTTGTCTCCTCGAGGTGGATAGGCAAATTAAGGAGCAGACCGGTGGCAAAGGGATTACTCATGCAATATGCTCTGTGGGTGTAGGATCATGGGCACAAGCTATCACGGAGCACTATAAAGCGCAGACTCCGCGAGCTACAGTTATCACTGTCGAGCCAGATACAGCTGCTTGCTTACAAGCCAGCCTGAAAGCCGATCGAATGACACAAGTCAACACAGCGGATACTATTATGTGTGGAATGAACTGTGGAACGCTCTCAAGCATTGCGTGGCCGGTCTTGCGAGAAGGGGTTGATGCAGCAGTAACAGTGAGTGATCCGGAAGCCCACGAGAGCGTGAGGTATTTGCAAGATCAGGGTTTGAATGCAGGCCCCTGTGGAGCAGCACCGTTAGCAGCACTGAGAAAGCTAGTAGCTGCGAAAGGTGCAGATTTTGCAGATGGAATTGTGGTACTGTTCTGCACCGAGGGCAATCGTGACTACGAGATACCTTAGGGAGAAGAGTGGCATTTTGACCAGAATGATTGAAGCCGGAAACCAAGAAATGAACACGTAAAAAGAAAGGGTGACAGAGACAAGGCGATATAAAAGAAGATACTGTATGAGAGATTAGATAGAAATCTAATTGCTGCCTCCTTTTTCTCTTCACTGACAACCTAATGCTGGTACTATACAGTACTGTACTATCCGCCTATCAGCTTCGGGTTAGGTTTAAAATACTATAATCACCTTCTTGGTGTTAGCTCAGAGAAGTTGCCACATCATAAAGGTAAAGAGTGGATCGAGTATGCGGTAGGAAATGTTCTGATACAGTAGAACTACGTCTGCATAATGACTAAGTTACCTAATCAACCTTCTTCTCCTGGTGACCCACCTCAACGTCTCCTCCCTCAACCATTTCCCGTTCTTTTCCATTTTCTCAAAATTCGTTTGTTATTGTGCATGTATTGTACCTTATGCTTTCGTACTCAACCTTTTCCCTTGCTTTAACACCGTCATGCATTACCTTTTTAGCTCTTTTGTTAACGGTAACGGGTCCATTTTCCCGGAAGCGACAATTTTTATTATCCATCAATGCCACGATCAACAAGCTTCTTCTCTCAATCTTCTAGACGCATGACTGACCCGGTTATTCTATATTATTATTCATTTGTCTTCAGCCTCCAAGGGCTCCAAGGGCTCCAAGGGCTCCAAGGGATCCCCTTTCAATCAATCGATACCGATATCCATCCCGCTAGTCATGTCCTGAATTCTAAGCTCTGCAGGTTACTTTGTACAGTACCTCGACGGCTTGAGGTTGGCATACATCACAAAATTCTTGTATCTTGGTTCGGAGAATGCGGTATCTCGAACCACATCAGATTGTCTTGTCTTCATCTACAAGGTGGATGCTTGAATTATGTTGTTGATGTATTCGAAGAAACAGATTCGTTCTGAAACCGTCTGGGTAAATGGCAACGTCTTATTAGCTCTAGTAGCTTGTGAACCATCCTCCTATTTACGGAGTTCCCCTTTCTTTTAGTCTTTACAGAAATGCACTTTCGCACCTCTCTCCGCATATTGTCCAATAGCTTCATGACGAACTTCAGTAGTTCTATCATTCTATGGCATGAAGTGGCGTCGTTTCCGCCTCTAGGTGGGAAATTTCCCTTTAGCTTTCTCTCACCTCGGTCGTCTTAGTCGATTTCCGGCGGCACGATATCTCCAAACGGACTTCACACGAACATTTCCGGGTTCTAATGATGCAGCTATAGGTTTGAATATAGGCGACTAGAACAACGGTCACGCGTCACCAAGGCCCAGTGTCCGCCAACCCACGCGAAGACGCAACGGCCGACTTGGATCATTGCAGATCTACCTCGGTCTGACCTGAGTTAATCTATCACCAGGTCAATTTTCAAAATTCTCATGGTAGAGACCTTGACGGAGCAGCTCTTTGGATACTATGCTTAGAGTCGTACCATTCTTTGCCTCTCCTTTGGAACATTCCTCTCATGCTATGATTTTTTCAAGTACGCATCTCTTGTTCTGTAGTAATCAACCGAGAGAAGTTAGGCAGTTCATATGCAAAACTATTCCTATACGTTCGATACTGTGGCGCTGGAATCTTATTTCCCCGGTTTCTGGATTGTCATCGCTCTTTTAGATCGCCTAGTCTATCCTTGCTGTTTTTTGTGCCTTATACCACAGTCCGCTTTCTCTTTGTTGTAATCCATGTAAATCCTTCCTCTGCTACTTGTCAAGCTTTAGTTCTTGTGAGATCCTGTAATTTCTTCCAACGGCGCCCGACATCTTGCTATTTTACATGTAATATAGTGCTTCCCATGGATTTCGTTCTGGCTCCACTGTCTATTTTGCGTAAATTAAAGTTTTGACGATGAGCACAGCATCTCGCGCCATTTAAGTCGGTAACACGGTCACAGAAAGCCGCCGTGGCAGCAGCTCGAAGTCCAAGTCCCTCCCGTCTAAAGGTTGACGATCAACCTTGGATGAGGATATATAAGTATCCTCTACCCTCTTCAACAATCTTTGTGCTGAGCCAGGATATCGAAGAAGAACCAATCTTGTTCCTCAATCCCCTTTTCACACGATGACTTGGAGAGAATTTGCTGTTTTGGCGGCGGTAACGCTTGTCCCTGTTGTCTCTGCGCAAGCCGGAGCGTGGGCTCAGTGTGAGTAAAGCTTCTACGAGCCCCCTGATTCTGCTGACCTAGTAGGCGGCGGTAATGGCTTTTCTGGACAAACGACATGTGTCTCCGGGTATACATGCACCAAGCAGAATGACTGTGAGTGTTCGATACCTCCTTTTTGTCAAAATTGTGTTCTTACGAGTTCCAGATTATTCTCAGTGTCTTCCTGGTTCAGCTCCCGCTCCTTCAAGTAGCCGTTCAACATCTCCACCGAGATCAACTACCTTGGTAACGAGGACGAGTGCTGGTGGGCCATCTCCCCCTAGCCCCACGGCCACGGTTGGTCCTGTTGCCGGCAATCCACTTGCTGGCTATGAGCTGTATGCCAATCCATATTACTCATCTGAGATCCATACTCTGGCTATTCCATCGTTGGTATCGGCTGGAAAGACTGCTTTGGCTGCTAAAGCCAGCGCTGTAGCTAAGGTCGGCACATTTGTTTGGCTGTAGGTCTTGTCCTTCGCTTTGTCCTTAGCAATTTCTGACAAAGTGACATATAGCGATACTCGCGCTAAGGTGCCCTCCATTCCTACATATGCTGAGGATGTCCGCGCGAAGAACAAGGCCGGTGCAAACATCGCCCTCCCACTTGTCGTTTATAATCTTCCCGATCGTGATTGTGCTGCTCTTGCCTCCAACGGTGAGCTTGCGATTGCGAACAATGGCGAAGCTCTCTACCGTGGATATATCGATTCAATTGCCGCCCACATCAAGACATATTCCGATGTCAAGTTCATCCTGACGATAGGTAAACGTCCCTCTGGACTTCCCTCTTTTGGACGTTGTTGACTCTTTTCCAGAACCTGATAGTTTGGCCAATCTCATCACCAACCTCAACGTGCAAAAGTGCGCTAATGCTAAGAAGGCATACGAGGATAGCACCATCTATGCTCTTAAGACGCTCAACTTGCCCAACGTCAGCATGTACCTTGATGGAGGTCATGGTGGCTGGTTAGGCTGGGATGCTAACATCACTCCGGCAGCGAAGATGTTCGGAGACCTGTACAAGGCTGCTGGTTCCCCCAAAGCCGTCCGTGGCCTTGTTACCAACGTCTCGAACTACAACGGTTGGTCTCTTGCCACGTGCCCGTCATATACTACCCCCAACAAGAACTGCGACGAGAAGAAGTTCGTCAATGCTTTCGCTCCTTTGCTCTCTGCTGCTGGCTTTCCGGCACACTTCCTGGTTGATACTGGTAAGTAGTACTTATACTTTTCTGCTTTTCTGCTTTCCTGCTTGACTTACATTCCCCAGGCCGTAATGGTGTTCAACCGACCAAGCAGATCGAACAAGGTCATTGGTGCAACGTTATTGGGACCGGCTTTGGTGTTCGTCCAACCACTAACACTGGTGACCCGCTTGTCGATGCCTTTGTCTGGGTCAAGCCCGGTGGCGAGAGCGATGGTACATCCGATACCACTGCTGTTCGTTACGATGCCCATTGCGGTGAAGCCGACGCTCTTAAGCCTGCTCCGGAAGCTGGCGCCTGGTTCCAAGCATACTTTGAGCAACTTCTCACAAATGCGAATCCTTCCTTCTAGATGCACATCTTCTAGGACTGAGTGACGCTGAATTTTTCTTTTTTGTACAAATCGATAGAATACTGTAGATGGATTGTATGACGAACTTCCCTGACCCATAGATGGGACCATAAAAGGTTTGATGTGGGTGTGGAAGAGACATTGTTCGGGCGGTTCCATTCCATGTATATATTGCAAGACAACTTCTATACGCTGCGCCAGCTATTATCCAGACTCGTGTCTTCCTCTAATATGTTTCCCGGTATCTCATTGATCTCATATTCGGGACCTGTTCATCTTGCCTGTTTCCGGACGAGCGATATTGATGATCAGAATGTTGGAGATGTTCTAGAAAACCCTACCCCGGACGCAGCAACCATAGCATATGGAGAGGGGGTTCTGAATATATTATTGGAGTACCTTCATATACATTACCGAATACTAACGGATTGTTGATATTTACACTCTAAAGGTATACAACCTAATCCGATGAAACGCAACTATCAGGGAGAACAATTATAACAATCCTATCTTCGACCTCACATTTACATCTCCGTTCGGTTTCAAGAACCCAAGAAGGTTACCTAACAATGCCAAAAGTCTTATTTTGTGATCGAAGGAAAAGTAGAAAATGCACCCCACAATTTTCCCCAGATCGGTGTGCATGGCGGTTCAACCCCTGACTTTCTTCCGCCTAATATCCATAAATGCCTGTTTCGGTAATATACATGAGGCATTTGATCACGACGGACCGTCCATCCCACTGGATAAATTTACCTGTCCCACTTCTACAAATTGACAGAAGGTCACGCAAGAGCAAAAATGGTCCTTGACCCGCGATCTTCGTGGTCAGGAATCACCGGCGAGAGATTGCGATGATATCAATCGTGGTCTCATCACCTCCACCTATAATGACAATTTGATTGTAAACGTATTGGAGGAATGGGCGGCGGGTTGGGCTCCGTGAAGTTCGAGGGGTGAACGGTATTTTTATATACTAAGGACGCTGGAAGGTTTCTTATTAAAGGCACTGGAATCTTGTCGTTGCTTATCCCTTTCGTGATCTTCAATCTAATTCGACATGTTGAACGCCGCTGCTTTAGTATTTTCCCTCGCAGGGTCAGCTCTTGCTGGTATGTCCAAAATAAGAGACCGAGTTTGATACAAAGACGATGGGCTAAACGACATATAGGCACCGTCCTTTGGGACGGTCGATTCAATGAGTTCACCTCCAGCGCTGACCTCAACAAATGTATTTCCATCCTATCCAATCTAATTCAATCCTTCTCTTAACACGGCGGAATAGGGTCATGGGCAAACCAGGTCGGGCCATACCAATACTATATTCACGGCAGCGGAGCAGTCACCAAATACGTGAACCTTGACCCGAGTTACAAGAATCCGGCCGACACGGTATCAAAGCAAGGTGTCAAGATCACCATCGACAACACGGCAAAATGGAACAGCGACATGTGGCGCACCGAGCTCATCCCTCAAACCACGGCGGCCATCAACAAGGGAACGGTCTACTACCACTTCAGCGTGAAGCGTAGCAACACCAACGCACCTAGCGCATACCACGAGCACCAAGTCAACTTCTTCGAGTCTCATTTCACCGAGATGAAGACCGGCTGGGTCAACGGTGAATCGGGCGAGTCCAACTCGGCGCTGAGATGGTTCGTCGGTGGCCAGTCTAAGTGGTCCACCCCGTGGGAGGCTGACGTCTGGCACAATATTGCCTATGAGATCAACTTCTCCGCCGGCCAAGTGACCTTCTGGCACTCAACCGGATCCGACCCGCTCGTCAAGACTGCAGGACCTTTCTCTGCTTCAACCTCATCCAACGGCGCTGATTGGCATTTGGGCGTCCTTCGTCTGCCCCGTAACGGTTACGATTCCAGAGCATCTGGTCCAGAGGATTGGTATTATAGCGGTGTCTACGTCGAGGGTGGCTCTCTTACAACCACCATTTCTTGAAGGGTTGCTAAAGGGGAAAGGATGGGTCTTAGGAGCGCTCACAGCGACAGGATTCTTACACTATAGCATACATAGCATTATATAGATACGATGAAAATTCTATCGAAAAGCTTTGATGATCAGATGAAATGATTTTGAGTGGATACGGTGACATCCCCTTGATCCATCCTGCTCACCAAATGATAAATAGGTCGTAATGTAAGCGTAGAACAAACTCGTATCGGGACTAGGTGCCTTAGTTCTACCTAGCACTGTGCAGTACAGTACAGTACAGTACCTTACATAATCGAGATATCGGATGGGAACCGAATAAAATTCTCTTCTTTTCCCAACCTCAATTGAACAGAATTGCAGTTACTTCAAACTCCTAAGAAAGGGATTATATTCTCGATACCTACACTGACATAACACATACACAGCCAGATACATCTCAATTGCATGCCGTTATCGTAGGCTCTGGGATCGAAAAACCACGGCAATGACTGATCCTAAACCCTCATCAGGGAGCGAAAAATCTTATCCCGAGACCATATCCTCAGATCCCCAAATTCTCACCCACATCCAGAACTACCACTCGCTCCTCCTTCCCCGTTCTCCGATCTACGCTTTCCTCCTCTCCGACGTCTCCATCGTTCACGCCTCCCGCGGCCTTGTGCGCGTACATCTCCCGCTCTCCAAACTCCATCTCAATTCCAAGAACTCATTGCACGGCTCCGTGTCTGCGACTCTAGTCGATTACATCGGCGGCTTAGCTGTGGCGAGCTGGGATTCGCGAGATTCGAGCGGGGTGAGCACTGATATGCATCTGAATTTTGTCGGGGGTGCCAAGGAGGGGGATGTCATCGAGGTGGAAGGTAAGGCAGAGAAGGTGGGTGGGAGTTTGGCCTTTGTGAGTGTGAGGATTGTGAATTTGGGCAAGGACGGAAAAGGGGAGAGGAAAGTGGTGGTTGTCGGGAGGCATACCAAGTTCGTAAAGGTATGAATGAGTAAGGGACGAATGATAAACGAAAAGGGGTAAATTGATGACGCTTGGGATGATCCGCACCGTGGATGTGCATCTTGGGATAGATTTGGACTCCAAATACGCCAGCTCTTTGCGTCATGCGGCCTTTTCATGCCCCAATGAACTCACTCTACTGGCAAAGAACGATCTCCTTCTATGCTTTAGAAGCCATAAGTAGTACTTCGGTGCGATGATCTCGTGGTAATTTTTGGAAGGATATATACATTTACATCTCAATTTCCCCTTTCCTTATCATACTCTACTTGAGCGTTATCCCCGTAATGCCAAATTGCTCCTACCTCAAGGGCAGTCAATTGGTAAAAAGAGTTCAATATGTTGCCGGATGCATAGACAAGCGGCCTCCATCTGTAATCTGTACGTTGCCATTCACATATGCTCCTCCTTTTCCTACCAGATACAATATCACACCCGCCAAATCCTCCGCATCGCCAGGACGTCCAGCGGGAACTTCATGCACCCGGAACTCCGTCTTCCCACCAGCGGTCATATCACTAGGATAGATACCAGGACAAACCACATTGCTTCTGATGCCCCATGGTGCCAGAATTCCTGATAGCATCTTGCCCAAATGGACAGCCGCGGCTTTCGAAGCGCTGTAGGCCAAACCTGCTGTTACGTACCGATTGAATGCCGCAATGCTGGAAACAGTGATGATTTGAGAAGTTCTTTCATCCTTCGCGTCTCCCTCAGGCTCCCAGTTCACAGCATTTAGGTTACGTTTCCTGGGTTGACCGTCAACAACTTTACCGCCCTGCCATCCACGCCTGATGTTCCCCGCGTCGAGGAGGCCGAGGAAGCCTCCAGTCATACCGATCACGGCTGATGAATTGATCCGGAATGTGGTGTCCCACTCTGTCCAATCTTTGAGCAGCGTATCCTGCAGCTGATCCATTGTATCAGCCTGGTAGATGGCTTTGTGGTTAGGGCCGAGGATTCCTGCGTTATTGATCAGGACATCGACCCATCCCACGTCCTTTTCAACGTGCTCGACAACCTTAGAGACTGAACTTTGGTCTGTAACGTCGCATTGGAGGGGTACTACCACTTTAGAGCCAGGGTCTAGCGAAGAAGCGGCATCTTGGAGGACTGAGAGACGACGGCCTAGAATATAAATTCTTTTTGGCGAGCTACGAAGTAACGCGGACGCAAATATCAGCCCAATACCTAGCGCGATGTTAATAAGCATGACTTAGAATGCTAAAAGGAAAAGAGTGAGATGTAAGGGGACCTCGGTGGGGTAGAAAGTAGAAAGCTTTCAACTCACCACTTCCGCCACCAGTTATGACAACGACGAGGTCTTGAGCAGAGAAGATATCTGAAGGATCCAAGGGACGGTGGTGATCCATATTCTTGACTCCTGAGCTTTTTGTAAAAGATACGGTGTAGAGGATGAAGAGATTGACATAAAAAGGTCTTGTGGACTGAAATGATCGTTCTATTACACGATTCCCTTGTCGTCATCAGCGAACTTTTACCAGCGGAATTGCTTCCGTTCTGAATTGATTCTAACCTACGGTCTACAGAGAACTATATCCCTTTACCGGGACTTCTGTTCGCCAGATAATCGTAATATCTATGGCCACATTATGGATCATATCTAGGTACCGGCTATGATTAGCTCTAAGCAATCAAACATTCGGGTTCACAGGATATATCATCACAACGGGAACATTACTTAACGTCAAATAATACATGGTAATGCTCACTATAACTACAAATATATACAGATGCTTGGGGCTTCAAGATTAGCCATACCTTGAAAATGGACGAAAAAATCATACGCGTCTCTCCGCCATCTTCGCTTCATCGCTGGTTCCACTTTTCTCGCTGTAGCTGTCTCTCTCGTGCGCGCCAACGGTATTTAAAGATCTCTGGCGTGAGAAAAAAGTGTCGTCACGTGTTTTTCTATCGAGATATCCAGCTGGTACCCACTTCGAGCTTTGCCATGCTTTCAATGACATGTCCGAGTACATGGCGTCGACGTTCTCGAGCGAAAGAGATTTGGTTTCGTAGAGGAAAAAGTATATGATTACAGCAGCTGCTAGGTTAGTACCGCAGAAGACAAATCCGAATGAATATCCAATGCCGCTGTTGGCAAAGGGTGTAAGAAAAGCGATCAGAAAGTTTCCTATCATGAATTTGTAAGAGACGATGCTTGATGGTAAAGTGAGAGGGAGTAGCATACCTAGCCAATTGCACGCAGTGGCCAATGATGCTTGTTTGGCTCGAGTACGTAGAGGGAATGTTTCACCGATTACAACCCATGCGAATGGACCCCTGAATAATGGAGATGTGTCAGATTTCAATGTCACCTATGGACCAATGCCAATAAAGAATGCGAAAGAAGACTCACCATGTCATAGCGAACGAAGCGATAAACATGCAAGCAGATACGATCATGATGATACCAGAGCTCTTGTATTCAGTCGGTGGACGTGCTACACCGACTGAGGCGAAAATAAGGAGCCAGACTGATTGCCAAACCGCACCTACTATCATTGGGATGCGGCGACCGAGTCTTTCTACGATATACAAACCAGGGAAGGTGGTTATTACATTTACGGCTCCGAGAATAAGCTGCGTTAGGATCGGATCATCGACGCCAGCAGATTCGAAAATGGTAGCACCATACTGTTCAGGGTAAAGGGGTTAGTGGGTGGAAAGTCTTCTCGAATCGTCCAATGGATAGACTTACGTAGAAGAAATAATTGACACCAGTCCATTGTTGCAGAAAGTGTATTGCGCACCCGAGCAGAGTGCGGAATACCAATCGCGGAATTTCCGACGGTTTGCCGGTAAAGCATTCTGACCAGGTCCCGGAGCCAACCTTACTTTGTTCCGCTATTGACTCTTGCATTTCATTAAAGTCATCTTCGACGAGAGAGTTATGTGGATCGTCCTTTAGGCCTCTAAGTCGCGCAAGGGCGATGCGCGATTCCTCCCATCTCCCGCGACCAGCCAACCAACGGGGACTTTCAGGAGAGAAGAGAATGCCGATTCCTAAAGGCAGAGAGAATGCTATTCCTAGCCCAATGACGATTCTCCATGAGGCGTCGCTATCTTCGAAGGTACGAACTCCCATGTTTATGGCGTTGGAGACGAGGATTCCGATTGTGATCATGAGCTGATAGGAGGCAACGACAGCACCACGAATCTCGCGAGGACAACATTCGGATTGGAACATAGGTACACCCACCGACAAATTTCCGACTCCCAAACCAGCGATAAAGCGTCCGGCTGTTATGTGACCCCAGGAGTCCATCGAGGTGATCTGAACGATATTTCCGACGATGAACATAAGAACGCCGAAGCTCAAACTCCTACGACGTCCCCACCAATCAGCCGTGTAGGCACCACTGAGGGCGCCAAAAAGTGTCCCAATGCTCATGAGCGAGACGATCAGGGACTTGATGATCTCCGTGAACGCTTTCGTACCATCCGCCTGAGTTTGGCCAAAACGATCGATGAAATCGGTGAAAAGAAGCATTCCCGAAATTTGACCCTAGGAACGGAATGACAATGAGATGTTCTATTCTCGTTTGATATCGATTATCGGGAATCTTACTGTATCATATCCGAAGAGGAATCCCCCTATGGACGTGACTACACCGAGCATGATAGCCTCAATGCCGCAATCAGCGCCATTGACGCGTACAGACCTGACGATGATGCTCAACATATGGTATACCATGGATATCAAATGTTTCTACTTACACTTTTCCGAGACCCATATTAAGCAGTGTTCAAAGTAAAGAAGATGAAAGAATGATCAAGGGTAACTCCTAGGTATATAGTTCTAATAATTTGATGATTATACAGTTCCTTTCAGTATGTCCGGGCGGGGGGCGACCAGAAGGGTTTTAAAAGGAACCTCATCTATTTCCTTTGTATACGTCCACGTGACGTCATAAGGTAACTTTACCTTAGAGATTTGGTGAAAAAGGGAAGGCGGACACTGAATCCTACCTACCTTACTTAGATTCCCCGTCCTCACAGGAAGGTACCACCCACGCCACCTTTCTTGTATTACACCTCAGTATTTAATATTTACTACTCCTTAGCTTGTACCTTAGGGGCATCTTAGCGATCCATAAAAGGTAAAATTCAAAAGACTCTGGGGCCGCTCTGCCGCTGTGGGGTCTCAGGTTCCCCGCCACTCCACTTTGAGCGCGTGTCAAGCACTCACAAGCACCTTGGCCACCCACAACAACAACCCCATATTGCATCATCTTACAGCAAAGCAACACCCGCAGTCCGTCTTGACTACACTACTACCTTAGTACTCTATACATCATCGTTATTATTATTCCATCTCCTATTCGAAGAAGCGAGCTTCTAGCTCTTCATTTGAATCTTCTTCTTCTATGCGTACCTTGTCGACGGCACTATCGGCAAAGAGTACTCGTAGTAGAACTAAAAGTGTGGAAGCGCAGTTTCTTCATGAAACAAACCTCGACGGGACTTGCTGCGACGGACTTATCGTACTTCTACCCAGCCTGATCGGCAGCGGACAGGTCGTACGGACATGTACTTGCGCTCTTCAAAAGTCTTTGTAAAACTGTGGAGGATGAGAGTCGCGTGAGCAAAAGGGTAGACGCACAGTCGGGTGGCAATTGAGGTGGTGCTGTACACAGTACGGTATGTACAGTCGTGACGGTACAAGCAACGCTTATTACTAATAACCGATGGGAAATCCAAGGGAAATTCGATTCTTGGAAGAGCAACTTGAGGTAAAAGGTACAAGTTCAATTGAGGTAAGGCAGTAAGGTAGGTAGTTCCAACATCTTCAGACAAGTGTTTGCAGTATTTGCACGCAACCTTATTGTAACCACAAAACTTGGCATCCCTCCTGGAATATCAACGCGAATTGAACTCCCCGTGCCAGGTCTGATTAGTTGACTTTACCCGTGTGAAGTTTATATGCCATGTGGAAGATTGGCTCCTACTTCGCATCCCAGAATAGATCATTATTTGTAAATGCTTCAACATTGAGAAGAGAATTACAGTTGACAGAAAGGGATAGTCGACTTTGTAGGATACACCTATGATAATTTTTGATTCATGTCTTCTACCAAACTAGCCTACATAATGGTCCGTAGGCCTCAATAACAAAAGCAGAAGCCATCGCAAACAGGAAGACACAGGCCACTGTTCTAGGGTCTTTTCAGCGTCAGACACATATGATAGTCCGTACAATCCCTATATCTTTGCACATAAATCCCTGTACTTTCGGAATGACGTCTGGTCAGTCGTTTCAGCCAGAAAATATGAAATCCTTCGGATGAAAATAGAACGGACGGTAAACACCGTAGACACCGTTGACTCAGTCATCTTCGCCAAATACCAGAATCCCTTAGATGCGGCGTAATAGGGTCTTGAGGAACTCATTCTTTTTCGCACACGCTTTGGGATAAATGTGCTTCTTAGTGTACTTCCTGAAAGCCTTATAGTTGTTGAATCGCAGCAACGGTACTGCAGAAGGGTTGCGACGATGTTCAAGAAGGTTGATGATGTTGACCCTCATAGTTTGGATTGTCTAGGAACGGTTAGGTCTCTAAATGATATGGAGAGTACTATGCATTGCTAGACATTAAAAGAGTATGAAATGATATCATACACAGCCGTAGAGCTGGCAATCCATTTCAGGTAGAGAAGGTAATGACCCGCTACATGGACTGAGGAATCGGAAAAAAGGAACTGTCATACCTTTTTACATTGAGTGATAGATGAAGGGATGATGGTGACTCCGAGTTCCCCACAGAATTCTTGCCATGCTGCAAGCTTGTTGTCACCAAAGTGCTCGTTGAATTCGGAATCGTAGGCTTGTTCACGAAAGAAACGGTACTCATCGGTATGCTGTTTCCAACCTTGATTCTTAGCCAGACGTTCGAAATTCGCTTCAACTGTTGCTGTGGGTTCGTAATTGAACCCCACAACATTGAAGAATGAGTTGAAAGATATAGGAGCTGTGGGGGGTGGAACGGTGATAAAACTTGGAGGAGGTTCGAAGCAAGCGCGGTGGTGCTTGCGATAAGTCTTTGAACTTTCTTTCCATCGGCGATGTGTAGCTAGACGCTGAAACTCTGAAACAACGTCTGCATTGTAACGTAACTCGAAGTCTTCAAAGTGCGAAAACCAGAACTGTTGATGAATACTCGCTGGAGCCATGGCAAGTAAGTTGTTGTTTGATGTTTGCGATTAGGCTTTTGTGTTGATGTTGACTAGAGCAAATTGTTTAAAATATTATTTATATGGGAATTTTCTTGGCAAAGCAGGCATTGAGAATCACTAGGTTTTACTAGAAGACAAACAGACTTCGTAGAGATACCGCTTATAGTAGAAACATTATAAAAAATGATCAAAATACTCAAGTTTAGCTTATGCCGAGACATAAGGAGGGTTCTTACTTGGTATCGACCCTGGTTCCTTTACCATGCGAGACTCATGGCGACACACACCTTGGGAGTCAGTAAGATCTTTGTAAACTCTCCTAGTCACTGATGACCCGGGCCAACCAACAAAGATCCCGTACTAATGAAACTTAGAGGCTGGACCATTTAGATTAATGCAGTGGCCCATGCATCAACAAATGACGGTATACAATCCCTTAGTAGGTTGATGATCTGCGAGTAAAGTCTTGCTCATAGAAACGTTTTTCTTGCTCACACTTTATGCCGCAAGACGAACCCAGTCTTTGCTATACGTGCGAGTACCAGAGTCATACCACCACAGATTAGAACCGTACCGGCCCACATCTGAGCCTGAAGGTAGCTGCCATGATTGTTCTGGATGAGCGCTCCAGCAAGAGGGGGACCCGTCAGAGAAGCAACGGATACAATGGAAAACCCCATACCCATTCGGACACCAGCCTTCTTGAGGTCTGTAGTCAGGCTAGAAAGAGTCGCGGGAAACATGCTTTGGATTCCAGCAGCAAAAAGTCCATAGACAACTGAAAATGCATAGAGACCGCCGCGAGAATTTACGCCCGGCCAGGCAAATATTAGGATACCAGAGCCAAATGCGAAGGGGATAATGGTGTTCAACGGGCCAAATGTTCGATCTGCGAAGAAATTCGGTATAAGACGACCAATGACACCAACTGCGTTCATGACAAGCAGGACCGTGATAGATTCTTCGTACGAGATACCGATAACATTGCGGCTGAACGTCCCCACCTAACTTTGTCAGCATTTATTCAATCAAAGGGAAAGAGTTAACGATAGTGTTAAAAGAGCAGCTCACATAGTAGAAAGCAAAATACAGTCCCCAAAAACTTAAGAACATGCCCACACAATAGAGAACGTACGTAGTCTCCTTAAAAGCGTTCCATTCCACGAGAGGACCAGATTTGCGAGGCGGGAGACGCGTTCTCAGGAGAGCTGATGTCAATGCTGACAGGACGAGCATAACGAAACCTATTACTCTTACTGTCCATGGAAAACCAATCTTCGGTAGAAGTTGGCGGACAATGATTGGATAAACAATACCACCAGTTGCGGATCCTGACGCAGCAATGCCTATTACTAACGAACGTTTCGCGGAGAAGTACGTTGAGAGTAATGACATGGTAGGACAAAACTGAAAGCCATTCCCAAGTCCAGTACAGATCCCTTGAGCTAAAAACAAGTGCCAGTACTTGGATGATAAAGAGGTCATGAATACTCCAATGACTTGCAGCATGCATCCAGTAACGTAGACAGGCCTGAAATACCCAGCATCAGTAGCACGGCCTGTAGCGGTACCGATGAAGAAAAGAAGAAATATTTGCACTATGGAACATCAGGTAACGCATTTTAAAGATATTATAAAAGACATACCACTTCCCACCCAAGAAACGTCCGAAGGAGGGTAGCCCTTAACCCCCGTATAATAAGTTTGAAAGACTCCAAAGGAGCTAATATAGCCCCAAGTATTGAAAATGACCAGGTGAGCCATAATGACCTGAATCCAGGCATTTAAGCCTCCATCTGGCGGAGGACCAGGGTCCCTACGGGTGGATGTCGTTGACCTTCCTGTGACGATTCGAACAAGTGTTGGGTGTTGTTGAACATCGGACTCGCAAGGCGGAATCTTTTCACCCATTCGTTCCGGCGAGTTCTTGACTCTATTTTCCATGTTCTCCTGCTGCGGGAGGGGTTTACTGTCACCTATTGAAGATTGGGGACTCTGTACGTTCCGTTCCTGGTGAATACCTTTACGTATCTCTCTACCTGTGCTAGCCATGATTGAAAAGTCAAGCTCAATTAATACCAGAGGGCTGAAAAAGAAGATTTGAAGAAGAGACTGAGAAAAGTGGGAGTCTTGGATGACTCCCTAGAGTTAAAGCAAAGAATTCGAGTCATGATGAGCAACGGTACAGTACAGCAACCAATGCCGAATAGAAACCACAGGTTTATTACCGCGACGATGACCAATACGGCAACTTGACAGAAGGGCGTATTGGATTAAGGTATGGTATTAGCCTTTAGTGACCTCGTTCTATTGTGGGGTTGATCAGGTAGTGAGGTGTGGGTATGGGTGTGGGTGTAGAACGAGGGGACTAAGGGAAGACGTTCGTATTAGGTTGAACAATCCTCCAGTACCCCGTCATTCCCGGTCTATCAGCGAGTTTTATTAGGTTGACCACATTCACCCTTCCCAAGTTCCCCCATTCTGCAAACTTAAGTACTCAAAACTGATAACTACCTCATTCGACAAGCTGCATCTACTATGATATTATAATATTCGCCATCTCCGCGAGCTCAATCTTAGAACTAAATAAGGTATTTCGATGGCATCCTCTGAACGATTTCACCGAAAGCTTCTCTCGCAGCCAGGCATTACCATAGCTCGAGCTTCATGGCTATATCCCTTCAAGGTGCGTATTCTCGAGCACATATCGAGAATACTACTGATCTTTTACTTATTAGGGTATATGGTATTTTATGTCACATCCATTCCTCTACCCGCTTCTCCGTACTCGCCTGCTGCCATGCTTCCTGCTGTCAACCTTTGTCCTCGCGAACCTTTTCTTTTGGACCTATATACCCCAAGTCCTTTTCTTGATGCTATTTCATCGCAAAGCAGGCGCCTGGATCAACGGTACTTTCTTGGTTCTGAGTGAGGGCGCAGCTATCATTGCTATCCTATTCGAGGCATTCTTGATAGACGAGACACAGGTTGATGCATTCGACGCTATACTGGTCGACAAGGGTTTAGAGGATCTGGTCGCGGAGACTAGACCAATAGATCCAGAACTAACTGATCCTTTGAAACGACTCGGAAAACCCAGGAAGTCAGCTGTGTATGCTCCATTCTCATTTCGCCAGCTAGTCGAATTTGTCATACTTCTCCCACTCAATTTCATTCCAGTAGCTGGTGTACCTATATTCTTACTTCTTACTGGATATCGCGGCGGTCCGTTCCATCATTGGAGATACTTCAAGCTCCTAGACCTCACGAAGAAAGAACGTAATGTTTACATCAAAAGGCGTCAATGGTCATATACTTGGTAAAGTGATAAAATCACAACAATATTTATTCTCGTCTAACCACCACAGGTTTGGGACCATCGCTTTGCTTCTTCAGCTAATTCCGGTTGCAAATATGTTTTTTCTCTTTACGACAGCATGTGGTGCCTCCCTTTGGGCGGCTCGATTAGAAGAGGAGAGGCGCATCCGGGAGGCGCAGATAGTGGATGATTCCGAGTATAGAGATGATGTCCCTTGAATAGAGGGTACTATAGACCCAGATAGAATGAGCGGGTTGGTGGACTGAGAATTCCACCACGTATTCTCTCTGTTTCCTCAATGAAACGTCACACTCGACTTCGCACTCAAGTATGTTTCCGGACAAACGCCAACACTTTACCTACAAATTCCGCCGGATTCTCTTCCGCAATCCAGTGGCCCGCCTCTTCAACACATGCAACCTCTATGTTCTCATGAACCTCCTCAGCCATCGGGCTAGCGAACGTCTCGAGAAAACTCTTTCTACCACTCAAAATGAGTGACGGAACCCCACATTTTCCCTGCTTCTTCACCCACTCGCGGTTCTCCTCGGCATCCGTCCCAAACGCTCTATAAAGTTCAATCCCACAGCGCATAGCTCCCGGTTGCGAAAACATCGTCGTATAGTACTTCAAAGAGTCGATCGAAATTGCGGCGCCGTTGTACACCTGCTTGTCGTAAAAATGTTTCAGATAGATCTCTTCGCGTCCGGCAATCAGTGCTTCGGGAAGATCTCGTATCTGGTGAAACACAAAATGGAATAGTTCTGGCGTCCCCTTCTTGTTCTCATATGGATCGGTGCCTGGGAGCAGACACTCGCCCCACGTGACGGAAGCAACATGCTTCGAGAATCTTGAGGCATAGGCGTACGCGATCATTGCTCCGATGTCATGACCCACGATGTGGATCTTGTCTTTTATGCCCAGATGCTCGCGCACCAGCTTCAAGAGGTCGAACGCCATGGTGCTCTTGGTGAAGCCATTTGAAGGCTTGGATGACTGGCCTGCGCCGCGGTAGTCGGGTGCAAGAACTCGGTAACCCGCATCTGCGAAGGGCCGTATCACGTGTCGAAATTGATAGGATGTTTGAGGGAAACCGTGAATGAGGAGGATGGTCCCTTTCAATGAGATTGACTTTGTTAGACGGGCGTCTATGTAGTGAATGCGGATCTCTTCGCCGCCAGATTCAAAGGTGAATGTTCTCTGGGCACTGGTGGTGTCCGGCATGATGGATGATGGATTGGGTAAAGAGAATGACTGCCTGATGTAAGGTAGTGTAGACGGTAGAATTTCCGTTGGTGGGTAAGTTAGATACTCCAGCTTTTACCTAGACTATCTGAACACTAAGGTGTTTAGGTTCTCCTTTTTCTGTCTCAAGTTCGCTGTCGACGGTAAGGTACGCAGCAGTGCAGTAGCATTTTAGATGACAAAATGTTACCTTATGCTCTTTAGGTTTACCTCAACGTCATCGAGCGTCATATAGTACTGTGCAGTACAGTACAATACATTCATTATTACTACTTTTTGTATACAGTACTTTATAATATACGGAGTACAATAACCGATGAAAGTACACAATTCATATCCTGACACCCTTACTCCTCAATACATTAATGATTGAATGCCCTGTAAACTCCAACCACTCCCCCAAATTGCCCACTGCCCCTCCAACCACTCTGAGGTCTTCTAACCTGGCATCCAAAAACCTCTCTGTATCCTTGAAATCCGTGCTCTGATCCTGTGTCATGAAAAGCTCTGTAGCAGAGTAAATGGTAGAAAGACTCGCTCTTTTGGTGTACCACGAAGTATCCACACTAGTGTCGCCTGCCAGATACCAAATCTCATCCGCTAGATGGGCGAGTTCGCGTAAGGACGCGGGAACGTACGTGGGATGGGCCATTATCGCGAGTGCCTATACAGATGCCATTAGACTCGAGAAACAGCAATATAATATAGAGACATCAATGAGATCAACCCTTTGTCCATATCTTCAATTTGATCCAGGTAAGTAGCTTGCCCACACCTTCACATACGGAATCAAGAGTCCAAACTCACCTCTTGCCACCGCCCTACAACCCCAGCCTCCACATTTCCCCTCAATCGCTCCATAACCAACACGCGCACCTTATGTCCTGTCCCCATACCCCCCTTCCCCTCCTTAGCTTCTGGAAACTGCACCCTCGCCCCTAGACCTAGCCGTTGCGATACTAAATGCCATAATACGATCTCGAACACCCCTCGGGGTAGAACATTCGTCGACGGGTCGATATATCCCGCGTCTCGCGCGCCGAGTGTCAGCGCTGCCGGGCTAAATCCATGTGAGGGTACGTGCGAGAGAGCTGCGGAGAGGATGGCGGATTCGGTTGGGTTGTATGGGGATGGGGAAGGTGAGTAGAGGGTGTGGTAGCTACGGGAAAGGCATCGGCCCGATCTAGATTTTGAGCATCGTAGTGGATGGACCGGTTTTGCTTTTGATATCTGTCGGAAGCAGCGGGCTGGGATAGACATTTCCTTTCGTTGTTGGGTGAGATGAGAGGAGGCTGATCAGAGAGGTGACGGGAGTGCTGCGGAGAAGATCGATCTGCTCAACTTGACGCGCTGGCCAGGTCAATAAATACACCCAACGCAATCAATAGAGTATCTGCTCATGTCCAGTTAGCAAGAGAATCAATCATCCATATTGACACGGAAAGCATTCAGTTTCGTCTTATTTCAGGTCAAGCTTTTCTCGTTATCAACAGCTTCAAGCACCTTCTTTGTCGTCCGATCTCTCCAATCAACATCAACATCACCATAAATCTCTCGAGTCTGCTGGAACACATTCTTCTCCCACTCATCCCCCACGTTCACTTTGCCCGAATCATCCCAGCACCTCTGAACAGTGCCTCCAATATTTCTAAAGAATCCCTCCAAACCGTCCTTTCCCCCTCCGGCATGATAGCTTTTGAACGGTCCAGATACCGCCCATCGTGGGCCCATACTGGTCTCTACAATACGATCCAATTCCTCTACCGTCACTAGGCCTGCATTTACGAGATGAATACTCTCCCTTAGCAACGCGAATGCCAGTCGATTCGCCACGAAGCCGGTGTACTCCTTTTTGATGACCACTGGGCTACGACCACGGGCACGCCAAAAGGCCAATGTTCGATCAATGACTCTCTGGTCGGTTTGTGACGAAGGGACGAGCTCTAGCAATGGCATTATATGAGGAGGATTATACGGATGCACCACTAAGAGCCGGGACGGATCTTTCATGTTTACAGCTTGCGCGGAAGCAGGTATTCCCGAAGTGCTACTCCAAAACAATGCATCCCCCGGAGCGAGTTTCTCAACCTCAGGCCATAAGGATGATTTAAATGATAGGCTTTCAGGGCCTTGCTCCTGGATGATGGTGGCGTTCTCGACTGCGGATTCCAGTGTTGAAGCTATACGGATATCTTTGGCAAGTCCATGTTGACGGGGAGGTAGATATTGCGGAAGCGTGAAATGCACGTACTCTCGAATATCAGACCGAGTATCATAGATACATAGCTGTTCCGGCCTGGTAAGATGCGCTAAATGCAATGCAGCAAGTGAGAGACCGATAGTTCCTGAACCGATCAGGGTGATCCGCGTTTCACTATTCTTAACCTCTGCCATATCTTCGAGTCGGATATTTATATCAGATACATGATGCCTTTTCTTACTCTAGATTTCTACTGATTTTGTGGGCTTAGCCGATAAATCTTCCCCGCATGAGATTTTGTTCCACATACCGCATTAAGTTACCGAGAATTGCCATCATGTAGTTCAAAGATTCCTCGGACGGTAAGTTCCTGATAATTTCGAAGTCCGAGCAAATTTGATCATGTCTCTCTGGAAGTACTTCCGCTATTTCTTCTGACAGAACCGGACGTATTGTTAGTGAGTATGATAAGATGACTATTTTCAAATCCCGTCATCCACGGATAGACAGTAAATATCCCTATATTTAAAAAATATACTGCATTTTCTCACTGACTGTTTAACAGTTCCGACGGACCTCACAACATGGGACTGGCTATTTGATTCTAAGAAGTACTCCCCAATCCAGAAGTATCCCGAGTTTGAGCTCGCCGGATATACCAACGCAGTGACTAAGGACCGTCTTAACTGGAAAGACGTTAAACAGAATGCTACCTGGTTCTCTACGGCATTAGTGAAGCAGTATGGCTTCCAGCCGGGAGAGACTATATCCTTGTTCAGCAGGAATACCATATGGTATCCTGTGAGTATGTTTGGTGCCAACCGTGTAGGTTGGTAGCTTCCCATTCCCAACTGATACTACATCCAATTTTTGACCAGATGTCGCTTCTTTACAGGCGGGGTTGTATCTGGCGCTTCGCCGGCGTATAACGTTGAAGAGATGGCATATGCTCTGAAAACAGCACAGTCCAAGTTTCTGATGACATCTCCAACGTCCATGGATGTCGCCGCAGCAGCAGCGAAGGAAGCAGGCTTACCGCGAGAGAATATTATTCTCCTTGAAGGCGAACTGAAAGGTTACAAGACAATTCACGATCTAATTACGATTGGTAAAGGTTACGGCGAGCAAGGCCAGACTCCCGCTTTCAAGAATCCCCCAGGCAAGAAGAATAACGATATCTGTGGCTTCCTCTCTTTCAGTTCAGGCACTACTGGTCTCCCGAAAGCAGTCATGATCAGTCACCAGAATGTAATCGCACAGTGTCTGCAGATCCTACAGATAGCACCGCCAGACCTTAGAAAGGTCCTCGCCGTTCTCCCCCTCTTCCACATCACAGGTCTCGTCCACCAACTGCATTTCCCCATCCTGTTCAACGCAGAGGTCTTCATGACCCCAACTTTCACCATGAAGATCCTCCTAGATACTGTCACTCAAAATGACATCCGTGAGCTGCTGCTCGTCCCCCCTATCATAATCCGTCTCGTACGTGACCCACTTGTCTCCAAATACGATCTCAGTCGCATCCTCCGCTTCTCATCTGGCGCCGCGCCGCTCTCCGCCGAGATCCTCCAGCAACTGCAACAAAAGTTCCCACACACGAGCTTCAAGCAAGGGTACGGCATGACCGAATCCTGCAGCTGCATCACCGCGCACCCGACCGACAAGTACGACTACCGTTACGCCCACACGGGCGGTGCCATTGTCGCTAACACCGAAGTCAAGATCATCGGCGATGACGGGAGTGAGGTCGGGGTTGGCGAGCCTGGAGAGATCCTTGCTCGAGGACCCCAGATCGTGATGGGGTATTTAGGAAACGAAAAGGCGACGCGGGAGACTTTTGATGCTGACGGTTGGTTGCATACGGGTGATCGGGGTAGTATCGACGAGGAGGGCATGCTTACCATCTCCGATCGGATTAAGGAGCTCATCAAGGTTAAAGGAATTGGTGTCGCACCGGCGGAGCTTGAAGACCTGCTTCTCGCCCATCCAAAGATTGAAGATGTCGCTGTACTGGGTATGCCAGATGACTATTCCGGAGAGTTGCCCAAGGCATATGTCGTGCTAAGACCTGGTGTTCGGGAAAGCCAGGATATCGGAAGGGAGATTTTAAAGTTCGTGATGGGGAAGAAGACGAGGTACAAGTGGGTAAGGGAGGTGGAGTTTGTCAAAGAAATTCCGAAAAGCGCTTCTGGAAAGATCTTAAGAAGGGTGTTAAGGGACAAGGCTAAGAGCGAGCAGGATAGGGGTTTAGTTGTTCGAGATGAGAGGGCCAAGTTGTGAAATGTATTTCGAGAGGTATCGATGTAGCTTTTATAATGATCCAAGTTGCCCCTATTTTGGCACCTTTACCAATCGTGGTTTTGCTTTGGAGTTTTGACATAGAGACCCTCTTATAGATATGGACTACGAGGACTTTATGACTTCCCTTGCTTTACGGTTCTCGCATTCACAAAATTCAGGTCGTATTGTACAATATCCATATTATTCATTTAAGTTGTACGGCTCAATAGACTTCCCAAAAAGAACCGTACAAGAAGACTACTATAATAGAGTGTAGAAATCAGGCAGATCGCGTAAATGTAGGTATATGATCTATTTGGTCATTAGGCGCTATATAACAAAATATTAACAGTTAACAATAACCTATCTCCACCGCCCAGAGACCCAACGATGGTATGTCCCAAACATCTTCAGTAGCTGATCAAACAAAGATATGCCTCCCGAAAAGCCTACAAGCTGGTATCCTCGCTTCTATCCTACCTCATTCAATCAGCCTGCAATCTACATCCTCCTCTTGAAACAATGATGCCACCATCCAAACGCAGTCTTGCCACCTCTTACATTTCATACACATCCCTCCTCTCCGGATGCCCCATCTGCTGCTGTCCCTGCTGCGGAGGGCTCTGATGAATTCCATCGCCGCCCTGGTGAGCCGGTTGCACATATCCAGGCTGCGGGCTATGCGGGGCCCATTGCTGCTGCCCCTGCTGATACTGAGGCGGGGGAGGACTCTGTGGGCTCATGGGATACTGCTGCACACCTGCACCCTTTACATCTTGGCCATACTGACCTTGTGCCGCTCCAACAGGGCCGCCGGCAAAGTACTGGTCCTGCGCGGGATGGGGTTGTTGGTATTGTTGTTGGTGTGCGACGGGAGGGGATTGCTGATAAGGAGAGGCACCATTGGGGTGAGGGGATTGCTGGGTCATAGCGGGAGTAGCGGTGGGCGCGGTAGATTGATTCTTGTTCTTGCGTTTGCGGAGGAGGAAGAAGGCGAGTAGACCGCCGATTATGGCGAGCACGGCTACGCCGCCCACAACACCGCCGACGATGGCGCCGACAGGGGTACCACTATCATCATCGTCGTTATTATCGTCATCACCGCTGACGGAAGTTGGGCTTAAGCTGCTCGTTGAATCAGTCGAGTCGGCCGTCGCGGTTTGGTCCACAAAGTCTACATCGCTGGCCGTAGTACGGGACGACCTCGTCGCGCTCAGTGAGCCGGTGGTGATCTCCCATCCCGTGACAGCTGC
The DNA here is from genome assembly GCA_010093705.1 of Patellaria atrata CBS 101060. NCBI lineage: Eukaryota > Fungi > Ascomycota > Dothideomycetes > Patellariales > Patellariaceae > Patellaria > Patellaria atrata. Next base: position 65,964 of record MU006111.1, read on the forward strand.
CTCAGGGACAACAAACATGTCCAACGAGGTTGTAATGATATCCGAAATCTCGGTGAACATAGTAACCCAGGAGGAGCCAGGGTCTGTACCGCAGCCGAAATCTGCGATTGCGGGGCCTGGGTAGGTCCAGGAGCGACAGTACGGGCTAGCAATGTTGGAACACTTGCGGATGAAGTCGTTCAGGGAGCAGCTGAGGTCGCACTGGTTGGACTGAATGGCCTCATAATCGAGACACTGGTTCGACCAGCCGCAGTCCTGGTAGTTGGATCCGAGACAACAGCCCGCCATACCAACCTGGTTCTCGGGTTCATAGAGGACGCAGGTGCGGAGGCTGTTGCAGGATAGTGCGCCGCCTTTATTATTTATTATTTACTTTGAATGTACGTATATACATCGGTATGCTGGGAAACTCACCATATGATCCACCTTGCCAACCGCACGTATTAGCTCCCACAGAGAGTTGTCTCTTCTTTAGCTCTTGAGGACTCGGGGCTTCAGTCGGTTTAGGAGTAAAACCAACGACATCCTTGAGGAGTTGGGTGGGATGTGGTGCTTCGAACGAAACGCATTGAGAGAGATGGAGGAAGCCGAGAAGGGCAAGGGCGCGAGCAAGACGCGATGCCATTTTCTGAGTATTACTGATATTAACACGTCCCGTTGATATATCCACTGGAATATAATGATTGAAGGACGAATGGAATCTTCAATGGACTCGTTCTACACCAAAAAGGAAGGGTAGAAGGAAGGTGAATAATGGGCCCAAAAGGTCGTCGAACCTTCAGACTTAACAAGGCGGGCCACAACAAGATTTAAAGTGAGTAGAATCGGTAGATGAGGAGCCGGAACGAGCTAAAATCCACACCGGAACGTAGATATACATACTGTATTATTTTGGCATTGTTTTTAAGCATCACGACTCGTAGATGGGGTAAGTTTTATTCCCAATTAGGATAGAGACGTGGGTTGCTTTCTTGCCTGATTAGCGCTAGAGAATGAAAAGGGGTGAACTTGCTGAAGTGACTAAACTAGATTTGACTAGAGTACTCGATACTGTATGGAGATGATTCATTGCCTATTACATCGACCGTAAAGTTACAGTATATTGTACATGTCCTTTGTACTCTGTATAGCACCACAAAGGCTGACGAGCACCAGATTTCTGATCTTTTGTTGCCCTCGATTACAGTATAGTATAGTATACCGAGTAGTATAGTAATCATATGATTATTCTCCCTCTACAACGACAATAATCAGCACTCCGTTTTTACATTTACCGTAAGGTAGCGATGTCAATATTGTACAGTTACCTCAAGAAACTAAACGCTCAGCCGCACGCACGTCCCCGGTACACGGCACGATTGATCCACAGCACGAGTAGCCATGATAGGATGGAAGAGGATGCCACGATGCGAAATACGAAAACCAGCTGGAACGGGCATAAAAGTTGTAAGTCGTATGTACAAAGTATTGTTGTTGGTTTCCGGTGAGTTTCATATCCTAGTTTTGCAGTTCTATAACATCAGGGAAATATATTTCCCGAATCCGAAAGCACCCACTATCAAGTATCTCAACTTCTTTCAGAGGGCCGGCCAACATGAATGGAAGAGCTATCGTGCCTTCGTATACTCGTAATACTGTTCATCTTAATTTCGGAAAGAACTACATTGCTACATCGAGAATTTACCCTAATCCGCCGTCCACCAGTCTGTCCTTCACAACGAACACTAACGCCAACATGCTTCCAGTAAAACCCTTTTCTGGCCACATTGTGTGATGTCGCAATTAAGCGCTCACACCGAGGGCATCATTGAAAGCATCCGCCGCCGCTTGTCCCGCCAAAGCTGCCGCAGCTTGCGCTCCTCTAGCAGCGGCATCGATCGCCGCCTGGCTGGCCTCGCAGTTCGACTTTAGTCTGTCCTGAATGAAGCTGGTGATTACACCGATATTGAGTGCAGAGCCGTGCGTGTAAGAGTCCTGGTTCGCCGGCGCGAAAGAATTCTCTTTGCGTCCGTCGAGACCGGCGGCGAAGATGATGGCCGGGCTGTCACAGTTGCCGAAATCGATCCCGCCGGTAGCAGCATCGTCAGCGGCATTGTCAGCAGCAGCATCCTCCTCCTGTGCGTTGTCGGCATTGGCATCAGCACCGGCATCAACTTCGGGAGCAGGGCACTCTAAAACCTGATCCGCAGCGTTACCAGCACCAGCTCCGACATCGATATCAGCAACAGCAGCATCGATTTCTTCCGGAGTAGCGTCAGGAACCAAAAGATTCTGGGAAAATATACATCCGGCGGCATCATTCTCATCGTTGCAAGTATTACCAGCTGCGGTTGCATCGTTGAGGTCGCCAGGAGCAAACGTGCCTGCTTTGAGCGCATCTTGCGGGTCACCTCCAATTGAGGCAATCTGTCTGGCTAACTCTAGAGTAATTGCCTTGTTCTCTTCCGCTGCGTTATCTGATGCAGGGTCCTATGATCGTTAACTTTGGATGTATGCTGACAAAGTTGAGTATCATCTTACTTGATGCTGGGTCAGAGCGGCAATCTCAGGGTTAACGGCTTCAAGGCTGGTGCAAAGAACGCTCTTTAGGCCAACCTGACCGGTATTTCGCTCAAGAGCACGGAATATCAGCGCGGTGGTCATGCCTTCAATATCACCTGCCTCCTTAGCGTTCGTAAAGGCCCGGTCTGCCGTAGCTTGTTGTAGGCAGTCCGGATCTTCAATGTTTCCCAAACCTGCCGAGGCTGCAGCGTTACCGAGGAGGCCGAAAACTGCATCCACGATTCCGTCCGGGTTGTTCAATTTCAAGAAGGTGTTCGTGAGGTCAAGTTGGGGCTGGTGACTGTGTTCTTGAGGTACCTCGCGGCGATAGACCATCAACCGAACCGGTCGGGCAGATGCGAGACCCGCCAGCAGGGGAAGGGAGAGGAGGAATTGGTGCTTCATGATGGACTACTTGGGGTGCAGCAGAGGCAAATTTCGATCCAGCGTAGAACTAAAGGACGAATGAAAAGAATGTGACTCGAAATATGTACTCGAAAAGTAAGGACCGGCCGCAATCGAATCCTCCAGAGGAACGATTGTAGAAACGAAAGTAAAAAAGAATGTAGAGAAAGGAACAAATTTGGAGAGAACTTAAGATGTTCGATGCGAAATCAACTGAGAAGCCGGCTTAAGTGGCGACAGGACGCTTTATAACTTATAAGGTCGATATACGCAGTACTGTACTTATTATTACACTTACCTTCAGGTTATGGATACCGGGGACGCCACAATGTCCCCCAGAACTAGTTCTAATGATTGTGTCTGAAGGAGTTGAGGCACGGACGCATGAACCTCGACTTGGCTAATGGCTAGTGTCTGTCCATTGAATCCACACAGTAGGGGGGAAAGACTTGCGGATGATATCTCTGCATTGACTCGATGTGGTGTTTGAAGTCTTTTGAGATGGTGGAATCGTGCTGTCTCAAGTTTGCAGGCGAGAACCCCGGACTTGGCAATCTGAAACCGTTCCGATGGACTTTTGCATGAAGAATCGAGAGAAATAGCTGAGGATAGTTGATAGAGCTAAACAACAAGACCCATTGTGGAGAACCGGAAGAATAACAATATCAAACTCTCCTTCCGCACCAGCGTAGCTGGAGAAACCACCTGCAAAGCCACAAGCGCTCTCGGAACTGCCTTGATTTTTGCTGTCAACTCTTTCGCCTCCAAATCTCTGTATATTTAGCAAAATAACAGTCCCATGTTCCAAAATATGCGCCCAAAAAAATGAAAAAAAAAATAAAAATAAAAAAGAAATAGTCAAGAATTCTTAGCTCTTCACAATGTGCGAATGTTAACATAGTTTTGATTGTGTGGAGATATGATGCAATGATCTACAGTATTGAGGCATGAGGAACAGGAGTAATAATGTGAAACGAGAATAACCTTGATCGGGAATGGAGATCCCATCTCCGATCAAGACCCAGTGAAACTCCAAGCTGCATCATTAAAACCTATTATAAGTTCCAGAATTAAATCTAAACGCCCGGTCTCAATTATTCGCCATGGCTTTTCTGGGCATCTTCCCAAAATGCAACTTTCACCCCTCCCAGAGGCTGGAGAATAATATCTGATTTCATTTTCGGTGCTTCGCCATTCCTAAACTCTACGGAGGCATATTTTTGGAATACTCGGGTGATGGTATATGCCATTTCCGTAAGCGCGAATTGTTGCCCAATGCATATACGGGGACCGCCATTAAAGGGTATGTATCTTTAAGAAGAGAGAGTTAGACATCTTTGCTTGGAAGAATATGAATTGCGTCCGTTATTTTACTTACGTCCAACTTTTGGGAGTCCAATGGTACCACCGATCAGGGGCGAACTCGTTGATTGGAGGGAAGTCTGGAGATACTGGCGGATACAGATCCTCGCGGCGTTGTAAAACGAGCGGCGAGAAAGCAATGATAGTATCCTTCAATACGCCAATGGGCTCAGTACCATCAGGCCCACCTCCCGTTGGCAGAGTGGTGTTGTTAAGAGCGACTCGGACATTGAATGGCAGTATTGGGTAAAGACGAAGCGTCTCGTTGATAACATGCTGTTACAGTATGAGCCATGCTGAAGTCAAAAAGACACTGATAGGCATTTAAGCATACTTGTAGGTACTTCATCGATTTGAGATTTTCATATGTTGGTATTCTATCATGACCGACTGTATCGAATATCTCCCGACGTAACTTCCATTGAATGGAGGGGTGGATAGAAAGCTGATAAAAGATCCAGGATAGTGTCGAAGCCGTTGTGTCTCGCCCAGCTATCAGCACGGATACGATCTGATCGCGAAGTACTGTGCGATCTTTTGTATAACCAGCAAGAGCATGGAGAAAAGTATATCCCTCGTCAAGTTTTGATTTGGTGTCGATCTCTTCGGGTGATAGGCGTAGAACCCTTTCTACGAAAGGATTGACGAAATCATCAATAACTTTGATACCATCATGGAACTTCGCCCAAGTGGACCTCGACAGAAAAACACTAAATGGGCTGCTTTTGTTAGCTAATTGAGGAATTACCCACGGAAGAGGAATTTCACCCTAATGTGCCCTTGAGGTTTTGAATTTCGCTCACCTCTTTAAAGGCCTCGGCAAACCGAATTTGGGGATTATTCATACTATCAACGCTGTGGCCTAGTAGAAATTCTGTTGATGCATCAAGGGCGTATCTGGGTGTGGCTTAAGTATGTCTGATTTGCATGCCGAATGTTATAACTGCGTACCTGAAGAAAAGATCCCCTACGTTCACTTCCTGGCCTCTCCCACCTAATTTGGATAACAGAATAGACACGTTACGCTCGAACACGGCTAAATCGCTCACCCTAGTCTTGATGAATTGAGGTCGGAGTAGTTGCCGAGATTGATACCACTTCTCTCCATCCATAGTGAAGATACCTAATAAAAAGTTAGGTGGCCTAATTCCTATGATCGAGTGTACTATGGGAAGCGGTTTCAACGTACTATCACCGAGAAAATCATGCCAATCATGATAGAGCTGTAAACCCTTACCGTAGTCAGCAAATTGACTTGCTAACACCGCTTTGATATTCTCATGGTCTGCCGTGAATATGACTCTACCTCCACCAGGATACAGTTCAATCGTCCATGGATTTCGATGGTGCCCATAGTGAGCGAACAAGTGTTGCCACAATTCATATTGGGTGTGATTCTTCACATGCTTGACAAACTTGAACAGAATTTCAATTCCATATGGAAGATAATGTCTTCTTCCGGAAGCACGAGTTCCTAGCTTTTGGATATTACGACTTTCATTAGACCTTTGAGCAAGGTGGACGGTGAATAATGTCACCGTAAAAAGAACAATGACATTGAGCAGAGAAGCATGATGTAGAATATATTCTAACATATTGTTGATTGTCCAAGTCTCTAATAGGGGAAGGAGGGTTGACCGATTTATAAGACTTGAAGAAAGGCTGAAATCGTTACCAGCGCAACAAACTACCTTGTAGGAAAAGTTTCTATTATGAATGAGTCAACGAATACGAGACCTTCGTGTCACTCAAAGAGTTGTAGAAATAATAAAGGAGACCCGTTATTGGTGTAGCTAAATTCTAAGTGATGCCTTGACTAGCGTGGAGTCAGACTGTCAGATACGCTGGACCTAAATGCACGATACACACCGGTACTTGTAAGCAACCAAAGATATAGGGGAATGAAAGATGTTCTGTGCATTTTGAGAGTACTGTACTCCGTATTCCACGAGGTATGGGATGGCGAAGCGCAGGTGGCGGGGTTCGGGGTATCATGGGTATCATCCTCCACTTACAGTAGTCTTTAGCATGGAATTAGTCTAACCCACTTTCGTAACGCTTGCGACAGCTGATATTCAGTCTCAGATTTCTATATAGATAGAGTCGCTCGCGAAGAATTTCCCATCTCACACAGAGAACACTGGCCTGTCGTTTAGGTTTGATTGCGAACGTGCCATAAAGAAGAGTTTACGGTACCTCAGCAAAGCATCTGACTATGGAATCGCATGAGAATTGTATGTTAAGCGGGGATCTGAACACCGCGAATAATCTTACTATAGATGTCATGCCAATTGTTGAAATCTTAGTATTCTGGTCGTGTCAGCATAAACCTAATGCTTGCATCAAAGGTTCCGGGTTTTGGCCTTGAGGAGATGGAAACCCCTTTATCTGGTTCACGGGCTCCCATCAGAGTGAGTCGAAGCTGGCTCATCTGATCTTGGAAGTGGCTAATTCACTTGTTGATCATCGTGAGGAGTTCTTCAGCTTCCAGTCACGCTCCCTTCTGCGAATGAAGGAGCCAGATATGATTTCCACTTGTTAGGTGCTTCATATTCTAGCAATTTCTGGCCTATTCGAATAGTCTTTCCCCGTACAATATCGAGAATTCAGTGATCTTGGTATTCAGCATACATTGGCTTTTGGCCCCATAAGATGGAATCCATCAAACTGTGCGGACTCGATTCCAGGCTGATTCCAGAGTCTACGAAGGGAGAGTAGTTGAACGCACTTGCATCGAAGTTACTCAAGGCTTGGTTGACTTCATCGAGACTATACTCCTGAATCTGTGGAGCGATAGTGCTTGAAATAGCGGGATCTAAAGAGGTCGATTGCGCTGGAGGTTCTGTCTGGAAGTTCACTAGTTTTTGAAGTGCTGCCACAGAGCGTGTGATGGGTGCCGACAGCTCGGAAGGATCTACCGTAGAAGTTATATCAGTCAATATAGTAATAAGGTCTATAATTAGGTTGCGAGCCCGATCATTACGAGCTGGTTCGCCGAGAATTCCGAGCAGTAGAGCGGAGCTGAGAGCACGATGTACGGCCGCCCACGAACGACTAGCAAAAACGGTTGTGTTCTGAATGCCACAGAACGCCTCAATCGTGTTAATCAAGCTGTCGATACAGGTTTTTCTCAGCGTCTTCGATACATCGTATGTCGCCGTAGCTGGACTGATTGCTGGTCGGCAGAGTTCTGATGTGATATACGATATATGCAGATACAGAGCCCAATGTTCTAGTTGCTCTCGGAAGGATGTACATCTGCGGGAATCTTTCAGGTGTTCCGCGGCATCAAGCATTATATCTTGAAGTTCGTGTCTATGTTCTTTGATCCGCTGCATCATCTCCTCGGGCTCTTGTGGCTTCGCACGCTCCTGGCCGATTTCTAATCCGATCTTCGCGAGCTTATACATGCATTCTGAATACCTCTTGTTCCCCGGGGGTGCGGAATCAAGCACGGGCATAGAGTATTCTGTATATGTAGTAGATGGTGCTCGGTCATACGTAATTGATAAAAGACTGTCTTGCCAGAGGACAGCCCACCATGTTCTAGTTTTCATCTTTTTGATCTGATGATCTGTATCTGGTGGGCACATCTTATGTAGACCAAGACTTTGCGATAGGCGGATTGTTAGGCCTATGTTACGTTAGGAACGTAAATTATCTCACGGATAAGGACATATGGTATAAGATCTTAGCAGTAAATGTAAGCAACCTTACCGAGTATTGACCATGCAACGCCAGCATTCATATTGTTTGATATAACATTACCCAGGATGAGTAAAGTTTGAATATTTCTCACAGTGACATGCGAAAGAAAATTTGTTAGTCTCAAACACTCGAAACTACAACATACTGTTGACGATTAGGATACTGTTCTACCAAATCGTCGCGATGAACACGTTACCATAAACCTGAGAAGTCAACTCTCTCTCCTTGCGGGAAACGGTTGAACATTGACAACCAGAGGCTAGTGTTGCGAAGAGCAAGCCAATCCACTGTATGCTTTTTCCATATATGGTTTGCTCAGTGAGTCCTTCGCTTTCCCTTCCGGTCGCCTGAGCGTTTCCTCGATTGATGAGAAAACCCACCAGATCACCTTCAAATTTTTCAATATCCGCTATCGCCGGGTACGTAACATGCTGTGTGTCACGGAAATGGCGGAAAAAGCTGTAAACAGCGCGCGTATATTAGCGTTATGGACCCTGATATATGATGAAACCAAAGAAAAACATTATCCTGATTAGATATGAGACGTACCTCATCAGTTCCGCGTCGATGGGTAATGCTTTGACAAGCTCAACTATTCTTGCCAACGAGCCGTGAGGCAAACCCCACAGATCCACGAAGGGGTATAAGGAACTCTCGTTGTCAAGACCGAAAAGGGGTAGAACACTTTTACTTAGGAGCTCTTGCACGTCAGGCCTTTTGTTCTCACCCTGAGCAAGAGCCATAACAAGAGCAGGAACCGAGCTACCACCAACGTGAACAATCTGTCCTGACAATGTCTTGCCATCATGTATTCCATGCGTTGCAACATGCTGGGATGCACTATCAAGTGTCGGTTTACTTGGTGTGGGGGCCGATGTGGAGGCTGAGGGAGAATGTGTGCTTGGAGTAGGATGGGGATTCCCCATATGTCGGAATGCACCCTTGAGGTCTGACAGTGCGCGTTCAACCGTGTCCAGTTTCGAGCACAATCTATCCCAGTCCTCGCGCGGAATGGTGACCGTCCTATTACCATTATGTACTGCTGTCCCATTCCCAGAATGGCCAGGAGCGTAGTAAACGGTTCCGTTGTAATTACCTCCGTTCTGACTTGTACCGACACTTATACGTTTCGCTGGAGGATGCGTCTCGGCCGGGGGGTGATAGGTACAGAGGTCAGGATGTTCTCGAGCTGCAATGACCCGTATTTAGCGATTCTGTATTTCATACTAGCTATTGGAGATTCGATTGCATCTTCTTTGCATCTACTGACTAGACTGCATCGCGTCGTCAATCGTGAGCACTCTACTCACCAACGCAAGTTTTACAAGGAACATTCTGATCGCATTTGACCTTCCTTTGCCTACAAGGGTAGCATGCCTTATACTCTCTCGCTTTTCTCTTCTTCCTCAAAATGTCGTCAACTTCGGCGCGATCTGGAGGTGTGTCGTGGTTGGCGAATTGCAAAGACGGGCTGCTGTGCTCCATCTTAATCTCGGTATTGTACGACATTTGGCAATAACATTGCTTTCCGGTATCTTAGATCTTGGAGTAACAATTCTCATCGCATAATGAATCTCGGGTACACACGTAAAGGTAGCAGCACGATTAGAAGAGATGAAGTGGGACGTGAAGTGCTGAGTCAGTACCCGCTGCCGGCACCGCAACCCTCAATCACCACTTTCGGAAGCTTGACGGGTTGCCTTCAAAATTCTTGTGAAATACTTCTCATAGAGCCTATCATTGCAAAGAAATGCAGAGGTTGAAATCATGATGTATCCTATAAACTTGTAAATCTGTTTACATATGTATACATAATCTAACCGTATAATACAGGGGTTCGTCTCGAACATTTCCAGAATGCAACCAACGGTGAAATATACTCCTCGTAAACACCGGTATGTGGTCATGACCATAGAATCATAGAAAGGGGAGCTAATTGCTGCCTTTCCCTTGGCCACACCAGCAGTACCCTTGGCCTTCCCTCTCGACGTGGACCACCGCATCGATTCCTCGTCCCTTGAAGAACTGGGCGGTACGTTCTCTCACATCTTCCACGTCGGAAGTGATCGACGCTATTATATGTATGACTCCGAGAATCTTCGGCTGGCCGTCATGTTTGTGATCATGTTCCCCATGCATATGAGGATCATGTCCGTATCCATGATCACAGCCTTGGTCGTGAGAATGATCGTGGTCGTGGACATGATCGTGGAAATGATCATGATCATGGTCATGTGCGTGTGCATGAGCATCAGCATGCGCAGCGCCCTCGTCCTGAATCCAAAACCTGGGAACGCTGAAACCTACCACTCCTCTCAGGTCTCCGAGGTCCCCCAATGTGGTACGGACATCGTACTCAACTTTGTCCGGGAGCGATAGTAGCAGCTTTTTACCCGTGCTCACCACTAATGGCCAGGAAGAGCCAGCAATGAGAAATGATATCAAGCAAGATGCGAGAGGATCCCACCCATACCACCCGTGATACTTGATTAGTAACGTTGAGACGATGACAGCAAATGAACCTAGAGCATCGGCTAATATGTGTAGGAATATGCCTCTCATGTTTTCATCGTCATGATCGTGATGGTCGTGCTGTCTGGCTGCAGGTGCATGAGTATGGCTCACTGCAGATCCAGGGGTTACGGAAACCGGTGAATCAACATGATCATGGGAGCCATGGGAATGCCCATGGGAATGTCCATGATCATGGCCGTGGTGATGAGCATGGCCAAACGCAGTAAGTCCTACGATATTCACGACAAAGCCGAGAATACTCACCACCAGGAGCTCATTGAGCCTCTGGAGTTCGTATCCCTCCCAAAGTCGGGCAAACGCATCGAGTATGATTTCAACACTCACCAACCTTGATACTGTTAGTGATAAAAATTAGAACACACGATCAACACTTACAGTAAGAAAATAGCGTTCGCAAAGCCAGACAACGTCCCAATCTTGCCGTAGCCGTAAGGGAATCTCGCCTCTGGCGGCCATTTACTCATTACTGCTGCAGCTAACCCAACTGCAAGACCCGCGCAATCGAACAGCATGTGAATGCTATCAGTGAGAAGGCCTAATGATCCACTAACAAAGCCGTAGAAGAATTGTATAACCATGAATGTTAAATTAAGCCTGATATTGGGGAAAAAAATAATAATATTAGCACTGGGGAAAGTTCAACATGGCATAGCTACTCACATTCCAAAATATGCGATCCTCCTTGAATCCTTCTCAAGAAAAACACTATGTACAATGGAACCCGGCTCGCATCGCTGTAGGATCAAACCAGTAAGTGCTGAGTGGCTTCCGTGTAAATGGTCGTGGGGTTCTATGTGTGGGTGGGTATGACTGTGGGAATGTTCTCCACGTGGGGATTTAAGCTTTTTATCGTATAAAACCGCGAAGTACGACAGTCCACACAATAATGCACTAGTTCCAGAGGTGATCCAGGTGGGTGAGTCAAATAGTATGCCCCAGATCGCAATAGCAGTGCATCCTGCTGCAGTTCCAACTTGCCACTGAGACTGCGATTGAAGTGGGCTTGCGAAAGAGAACATTGCCACAGTTGAAGCAATCGAACAAGATAGCCAGGCTAATGTGGATATGGATAAAAAGGGGGGAATCGTCAGAACAATCGAAGCGAGAACCGCGAACACGGTCAAAGCAAAACCTGCTACAAGTGTGAGATCAGCGTCCTCGGGTGTAGATATCAAAGGCCATCCGAGTCCGGTTAAAGGTGGAGGGTAAAGCGAAAGTGAAAGAATCAATGCCAAATATCCTCCTACGGTTTTACTAAAATATGGCCTAGATTCCGCGCGGAAAAGGTCGTAGCAAAAGCCTACTAGGATGGCCAACATACTAAACTGGCGAGTCCTTAGAATAGCTCTCCAATCAAACCCTGAAAAACGATTTGAGTATCGCAGACCGGGTCCAGATAATTCTGCTGATAGAGATGTCAAGAGGACCAAACCGAATCTTGATCCACCAAGTTGAATAGCTCCATAGTAGGGAAGTCCAACACTAAGGATCTTGCTGATACTACGGGATATGAACTCTCGACTTAAGGTTGGACTTCGTTGTTTTGTCGAGCCATTTGCGCCGGCATAGCTTTTTTTCCGCTTGTCCAAGACTTTGTCAAATACCCCAACCTTCGCCAATAGGCCTAATAGTAAAAGTGTGCTAGACGTCACTGTACATGCTTGTACAAGAGGGGACTGTGCTCTTGGAGTGACATCTGATATTGCGTCGTCCGGAACTGGTTGTGGTAGGGAGTCATCGGATAGGTCAGCATTCCGCAGCGTAGATATATTGGACTGATCAGAGGAGGATTTAGGGTAGGCTAAAGAGATGATAAGATATGGTAAAGAAAGTAATACGGCGGAGAGGCATTCGCGTAGCGGGTTACCAGATGGTCTACACACATATTCGTTAGCAAAACTAGTCTTAGCTGATCTAAGGAGGGTCCTCTATACCCAACGCTAGGCGAGTGAACCTCCTGCACAGGAGAGATGCCGTATCTGTGAGGTGAAAGATGAGTCTGCGTTCTTATGGCTGGTCGACCAAGGTCAGATTCTCCTCTTGGGCGGTTCTTCATGGATTTGAGGGGTGATATGTTCGGAAAGCCAGTGAAAGTTTGCGAGTGTTCGTGGGCCTTGAGGTATGGAGTAGCGTTTCCTACTGACTGAGAGGATGATTTGATACTGCCGTTAGACGGCATCTTCTTCACCGATCCACCATTTCCCCAAGTGCCATTTGCCCGGGAAGGTGAGGTGTCTGGTAGAGGGGAGGCATGACCGCAAGAGGGCGAGTGAGTATGGGAATGGACATGCGAGTGAGAGCGGGAGTGCGAGTGCGAGTGCGAATTGGAGTGTGAGTGTAAGTGGGTATGCGCGTTCCCATGATTGAGATGAAGGTGACTTCCACTATTTAGGGGAAGTGCGTATGTTGAGGCCATTCAAAGGAGAAGGCGCACTTGAGGGGAGTTCGTGGGTTGTCGCAACCTAACTCGGACGACGACTGTGAACGTGCGGCGAGGAAAGCGCAACCCTATCGTAACATGTCAGTAGTTCTTGCAGATTCAAGGACCCAATTCGAGGTTCGAAGTTAGTTGTAGCTTTTGACAAGGAGTTTCAAGACGAAGTTTGTTTGTTTCCTGTCCAGCTGCTTTCAGTAGATACAGTAGTAGTAAGATCTGTCAAAGCGATCAAAATCGTGTTTACAGACATAATTTCCGCGCTAAAACAAAAATAATCATGAGAGTCAGGGGCTGAATGTTCAAGGGGCGTTATCGTAAAGGTTAGCGGGGCCACGGCGGAGATGATAGGGAGAAGGCCCTTGAGAGGGGTACCTTCTAACCAGCCGTCGGGTGCACGCCAGCCTTGTCCCTCTATACCTCCCGCACATCCAGCGCTCACAATAAATACCTAAGGTATCTTTTCTTTTTGTTTCTCAATCCGAATGGATAATGAAAAGGTATCAGGGCTTTATAAGTCTTCCAAACCATGTCTCTCCTAGACATTGCACTCTCAGTCGCACTCTGCATATCGACCGTCATAACCGTCTTCATCGTCACTTTGCCTTCACAGTTCGTACCTTCCGGATCTAGAAATAATGGCCCGCATGAACAGGAACTCGGCCGCCAGAACGGACCAAAATACGATAACGATACTAAGAATGTGAAGCTTCATCAAGTGGATGGAAAGAGCTTAGACAAGAAAGATGATTCCTCCGTTCAAGTTGTAGTACTTGGGGATATTGGACATAGCCCACGAATGCAATATCATGCCATCAGCATCGCCAAGCACGGTGTCAAAGTTCAACTCATCGGCTATCTAGGTAAGAGAGTAGTATGAAAGACGCAATTAATCTTGACTTCGATTCAGCTTCTCATCATCTTTTTTCTATCAGAGTCCGAGTTACATCCTGATATTGTCACCAATTCCCTCATCACCGTTGTAAGCTTGCCTGCAGCACCTAAGTCACTTCAAACCGGTAGTAGACTATTGTTCCTGCTTCTTGGACCCTTGAAGGTTTTATGGCAAGTCTGGAGCTTATATTATGCCCTGGGATATCGTACGAAACCATCGAAATGGATGCTCGTTCAGGTATGTCAGCTTTTTAAGTAGAGATCCATCTTCCCCTTTCACAATCAATAAAGCCCCAGTTGAGGTGAGTAATTCAGCCTTAGTTGATTGTATCTCCTAGAATCCTCCTTCTATTCCAACCCTTGCCATCGCTCAGATCATCTGCTACTTCCGAAATACCCGTCTAGTTATAGACTGGCATAATTTTGGCTACTCCATTCTCGCATTAAAATTAGGGAATAATCATCCCTTGGTAAAAGCTTCTGAAATATATGAGTCCTTCTATTCTCGTTCTGCTGCATTCAATTTCGCGGTAACAGACGTAATGGCACAAAAATTACGGTCTCAATACAATATCAAGACTGAAACCCTTCATGACCGACCTCCTCAACATTTCCAGCCTCTCACCCCGGAAGAACGAATCGCCTTTTTGACAAGGCTACCGGAGACGGCAAAGCATGCCCATGAGATTGTAACAGGATCTCGAAAGTTGATAGTCAGCGCCACTTCTTGGACCGTTGATGAGGACTTTTCCATTCTACTTGATGCTTTGGTAGCTTACTCTACCGAGGTCGATCACTTGCCACAGCTACCAAAAATACTAGCTATCATAACGGGCAAGGGGCCACGGAAGGAACCCTACCTCTCTAAAATCCAGCAGTTAGAGAAGGACGGATGTCTGACGAATGTCTCGGTTTTGACAGCTTGGCTAACCCCTGGAGATTATGCTACCCTCCTAGGTGCTGCGGACCTAGGTATATCCCTACATACATCATCATCCGGTGTGGATCTACCTATGAAAGTTGTAGATATGTTTGGCACTGGTCTTCCGGTGGTTGGCTGGAGTAAGTTTTTGGCTTGGCCAGAGCTGGTAAAAGAAGATATCAATGGAAAGGGATTTGGCAGCGTTGCAGAATTACAGTCACTACTTGGGAGCCTATTTTCCAATCCGGATAGGTTGAAGAGATTAAGAGATGGAGCACTTCAAGAATGCAACCATCGATGGGATGATGAGTGGAACCCAGTAGCAGGCCGCTTATTTCACTTGGTGGACGATCAACCTCCAAAGTGAAGCTGTTAGGTTTTCTAAGACGCGAACGGAAGTGCACCTTAACTCTCAAGGGTCACTACTGTGATCCCGGCTAGAGAATATTCTTCCAGATATATACTGGAACAATCCAATGAAAACCTTAAGTTTCGCTCAATCCCTTGGTCTTTCAGTGTCTGATGAGGTAGCCAGCCGATTATGCGGGCAAGTGAGTGCTTCCCCGCAAATCACACTCCTTGTCTCCGTAAGTAGAATCCGAAGACATGACTGTATACATCGGAACAGTTTGAATGAGAGAGGGGTTACAAAAATGAGTTGTCTCGATATCCCTCACAGAACACTATCATAGACTAGAACCTCCTCTCTATCAAGCCTCTACCAACCAAGATAGAATCGTGATCTTGTACTTTGACGATAGCATGGGAAGGGGAAAGCTTCTACAAATGGAAATAGAAGGACCCTGGGTTTTAGTTACGTTCAATATATGCCAATAGTAAACTGCTGAGGATGTTGGAGATAACTCCGGCCCTTCTTACAACGTCTCTCATGTTATCGATCGAGCACCATGGGTAACATCGCAACTTAAGGCTAATAAGCTAGGTCTCTTCACATGCATGCATTTAAGTCTTCCGACAGTGGTCGATCAAAAGATGTAATCTTTCCACTTTGGGCTCAACTACCTTATTTCTTTTCACATGGTAGGACACCATGGACATCATAGCGAGCGCAACGCTAAGGTTCGAGTTGACACTTATTTTCAATATTCTTTCACATGTGCACCCTAGTTACGACAAACATGCTCATACCTATGCTTCGATAACGACCCATGGTTTACTTGGTCCGATCCTCAGCTCCTCTAGCACAAAACATGCAAACTCAGCAAGCATCGAAAAGTTTAACGTTTGTTGTAACCAATAATTAGGACTCGATAAATCATTCCTGGGGAAGAACGCGTTGCAAAGGCCCTTGGTTGGCTGTAGGTAAAAGCGATATTGCGTCAACTGGGTGAAGGGGGGAGAGGGGGAGGGGGAGAACCAGAAGCTTAGAGCTCGATCGATTGCATGTAGGAAGTATGGAGCACGTAAGCTCATCCAGGGTGCAGCTTCAGATTTGTTGGGAGAACGGTCAACCTCCCTGCGAACCCCACTTGCGGTACTATCAATCATCTCCCAGGGTTGCATGTACATACGAATTACAGTTACGTCCTTTTCGGAATCTCAGAGACAAGCAGAATCACTCGAGGGATTAACTATGACGGAAAAAGAAGAGCTAGGATGTGAAGTGAAGTCGTCATTTCATGGTTATACTACAAACGTGGATTCTATATTCATGAGAGTCGCTAATGATCTCGAGGGTATAATGTGTGAATCCGGAAACATTTCCAACAACACCTTTCAAGTCGAATCAAACAATACATTCTTCCCGTTCCAATCTGGCTCCAAACTCCGACGGTCCCATGGCGTTATGCGTATCTCATACACTGTCCTGTGAAGTCAAGGAAAGGATTGTGTCATCTCATGAAGCCGAACCCATCCGGGCTGAAAATGCCACCATCGATTGACGTCCTATCAAGAGATGTCCGATGGTGACGACGCTGCTTCCGGATTTCCATTTCGGTGTCCATGAGTCGATCCTGCACCCAGGATCTATACTGCTCATCGTGTCTGACTGATTCGCAGTTGAGCAAAGATGTTAGGGTGGCCTTGATTTGCTGATTGATGTCTTGAAGGCGTTCTTTGATGTCCTCTTCTTCGTGAGTGGTACCTATCATTGCCGGTGGCGAGGCATAAGAAGGTAAAATCGAGGTTGGTGGTGATATTGAGGCGTGACGTCGAATTGGCGACCCAACGGGTGACCTTGTTGGGGAATGGACGTCTGGAATTGAGCTAGTCCTGCGTGAATAGACCGAGCCCTGAGATAACTTTTGTCGAAGTTCTTCTTGTTGTGAGGAGAGAAGAACATATTTTTGATATGCTAGGTTCTAGGGAAATGTCAGTTTGTCAAGTTGGAAATGTTTCTGAGAATATCAATATAACTGACCTTCTCACAGTTCTGATTGCGTAAAAGTGCCATTGTTTCAGATGATTGATTGATTTCGTTGATACTGTAGATGTATGTTTGGACGGAGGAGTCCGATGAACGAGAATTGAGCTTCAAATATATTTATCGTAGGTCCGGCTAAACAGTTGTATTCGTAATAAAATAGAATGCTTCTTCAAGCGGGGGATTCGGACACGATATGCTCACGCAGAGGAAGGTGGTCAGACGAGAATAAATGGAGTGATGTCCGGAGGATTGTCGGTTAGAACTAAGGTAAGTTTACAAGTACGGAGTAAGGTAGTCAGTGGGATAAGCCTCCCTTAACAGCCACAATTGAGGTGAAGTCTCAGGTCTGGATTCTGGAGGAAAAACCTGTATTTCTTGGAAGTTAGAAGAACAAAAATACAGGACTTATAGACGTCAGTTACCTGTATATTTGATGTTTATTAGCTTACTACTGCGGAAACTTGGAACTTATAGTCAGTGCGTGTCAGTTTTTTCCCTGGAGAGTAAAAGACGTAAATGATCGAAATACTGGACGGAGGCATTTACGCAAAGTTTACAGCATAGCAATGTTAGGTTGATTTAAAAGGTCGAGACACGTAAATAACTGATCAGCGTTCTAATCAAAATTCCACGTTGAGGGTTCAGTCGTTGATACTTCCGCAGTACCTAGTGCAGGCTTTTGAGTACCTACGATCCTTATTTGTTAGATTGTCTAATTTTCCATGACGATCATACACATACAAAAATGCTGAAACAGCTTTGCCGCTTTGGTACCTTTACATCCTCACTCCTCATAGCTATCCGGAATTTTGGAAGTGTGCGATCATCGAAGAATTC
Source organism: Patellaria atrata CBS 101060 (assembly GCA_010093705.1). Classification (NCBI taxonomy): domain Eukaryota; kingdom Fungi; phylum Ascomycota; class Dothideomycetes; order Patellariales; family Patellariaceae; genus Patellaria; species Patellaria atrata. Next base: position 83,991 of record MU006111.1, read on the forward strand.
ATGCGTCATTCCCAAGAACTTGGTTATCTCCCATTTACGGGAAGTTGAGCCGCTTAAGAAGGAATATGTGGGACTGTAAGAAAAAGACTTTCCTGACCAATTTACTGTGACTCGGCAGACAATAAAACTACGTAATAACAGTATGGATAGGACGTTGCGGACAAAAACGTTGCGAGTCTTGTGTACCGAAAGACATACTGCACACCTCAGTACGGTACCTTATGACGTATAATATTCTACTTTCAACTATGACGTCTCCAGTTTCAGTTGAAAGAATTCATTATTGTGCAAATAGAATAAATGGATTGTTCATTTGTGTCAAAGTTTAAAGTTGGAACAACTTGAAACCCCGTAAACAGATCCCACTGAGTATAGATAATGTACAGTACTTTTTTGTGCTCAAAGAAGCAACTGCAGTGAGTAATGCAGGGGATACCCCTTAGGTTGAATCTCCAGACTACAAAAGTCCACAATCATTTAAGCTCCCAAGCATAGGGACTAAGTTACTCACAAACAATATAGAAATTCCGTTAAATTTCCTAGCATCTGCATCCATACTGTACAGTTCCACGTGAGTACTTGCAGTACCGTAGTGATACAGTAGTGTAATTCTATTATTATCCAGCCGGGCCCTGCGTGACTGTGAAAATGCTAATCGGGACTATTTCGGGACCCTTATTGGTTAGAAATCGACACCAACATCCTGGATTCTCAGTCTGTCAACATTTTAATTGTAATATATTGAATAAATTGCGTCACACCTTCCAACAAACAGGGCGCATGGTTTAGTGGTATAATACCCCCTTAGCACCTATTCGAATGGGGGTGGTCCTGGGTTCGATTCCCAGTGCGTCCAATTTTTACTTTTTTTCTAAATTCTAAAATTTAGAAATATTTTACTTTTGTAGTTTTATGTACTAATAGTATGATGAATGTCGATTCATTGGTAGATATCTTAGTTATGTTTTATAAATCAGCTTGATTCATAGCTTTTATCGGGAAAAAAAAAAAAGTTTTTGGAGTATAAGTCCTCTGGAGTATTTTCTATTCTAAACCCTAAAATTTTTTAAAACGCCAATGATGAATTTGTAAAATTAGAGATGTCATATCATAGCTCAAATCCCTAGTACCAACCTATCTTGAAAAAAAGCTACTTTAAAAAGGAGGCAACCAAAACGGATAACCACCATTCTTAAGTCTAAAGACGCTGAGTAAAAAGCTGTATACGCAGAATAGGACACCTCCCCAAATGAATACCGCTGCTTGTTGACTTTTTGGATCGGCCATTCGTGGTACTTTCAATGCGAGAGAAATTGTAGCGAAAGAAAGGATACCGTCTGAAATATGTTAATGCTATGATAGCCTTCGTTATGATGCATCAAGACTTACACAATGCAGCAACAATTTGAGTCTCCATTCCAAATTGATTTTGGAAACCACCTGCAAAATAGCTAATTCCACCTTTTCCGTCACCAGAGACATAAGGTACCTTTCTGATATGATTGAACATGTGTCCACTGGTAAATAGAAGGATACCGATCAAACTGAGAGCGGCCCAGACGTTTCGATTTTGAACAAGAGGCATAACATAAGGTGCTGCCACGGTTGCAAAGGTGATGAGACCTAGAACTGCAGTTGTCACAGATATGATACGAATATAATTGATTGGGCGGACGACTGGGGGTTTGGGACCGGTGGGTAATTGACGTGAGATCCAGGAATGAATCGTGTCCGCATTATGGTTGCTGTACATCATTGTTAACATATTGAATGCTTGAAAGAATTCGAATTTGAATTTACCCCGTTGTAAAGTCAAATCTCGCGGGCTGTATGTCCACCTTTGCGTTAGGTCCAGTTGTAGGGTGGAAGAAGAGTAGAACAGGAGCTGTTTGGAGCATCATCTAGACATGTTTAACAATTGTACATATCGTAGAATATGAGGAAGTACATACAGACTGGAAAGTAGCTTTTCCATCTACGAAGTCCAATGTACCGAATAATAGTCTGGATTCCCCAGCTTTATCGCCTTTATTCCAACTTTTAGCTAGTAATTCCCATTCTGGTTGAAACTCTCTGCACAATTGACACCCAAAACGTGCTTCTAAAGCAGTTAGAAGGATAGCGACTCCATAATCCCTTGGTGCGGAGGTTAACTTGTTGTATAGTTGATCATCAAGCTTAAGCGGCGTTGAGGTTAGCGATTTGGTATGGAAATCCTTAAACCGGTCGCTGGTGGATTTCTTAGCTGCAAGCGCAGACAGAGGGAGAAGAAGAAGACTGAGCGATTTTAGCAGTCTCATATTGAATTGATCTGTTGAAGACTGTAACTCTTAGATAGATAGGATCCCGTTTAACATTTGTTCTTGAATGCTCTCTGTCCTCTTTGATGGAACTGACGCTAAGCCATTATGGGTGTCGCTCCGCCAAGATATTGAACATTGTTTACATCCATTCCCGCGCGTCCCACTATCACCTCCGAGCTTCCAATACACCTCGATTCTACCACACAACAGTTGAAAAAGTATAGCATGGCATCAAAATTGATCAATCGAGTCTCGCCTGAGATCTCTGCTGTAAGTCTCATGCGTTTACATAACATTCAAATCGAGTATAAATACTCATCAACAACCTCTACAGTTTCAACTCGCCCTTCAGACCACGAAGTATGAATTAAATTACGAGCGCAGCGCTCGTGCTGTTGAGTGCGTCGCGAAAGATGAAGATATCAGGAAGTTACGGTTGCAACTACTTCTATTAGAGGACGAGAATGACGAATTAAATGATCAGTTGGAAAGGGAACAAAAGCGTGGCGATGAGTTAGAACATAGTGTCAATGATGCTTGGGCACAGCTGGAAGAATCAGAGACAGAGGTTCAGCGTGTATCCAATGAGTTGCGCATGAAGGTTAGAGAATTGGATACCGTAAAGGTAACGAATCCGGTCTTTCAGCAAGGAGTCACGCTAACGGCGAGATTAGGCCGAATTAACAGCAATGGAGAGCATGAGTAGCGACTCAACGAAACTTCTCACTGAGAAACTAGCTTTAGCTCGCGAACTCTCAACTCTGAAGCCTGAATTAGAACATTTGAGGACTCAGGTAACGTCCAATCAAGGTTTACTCTCGGAAAAATTATCCCTCCAACGTCAGTTGAATACCATTCAAGTGGAACTTGAAAATGAAAAACGCGCCGTTCAAAAAGCCCTAGCGAAAGAAGGCAAGAAGGGAGAACAAGACAAGGAACTCAGGTCTCAGATAGAAGACCTCAAAAATGAGTTGAAGATTTCGAAACGCGAGCAAGATCAGACATCAAAGGTACTAAATAAAGCTGAATCCGCGCTAGAATTTCAAAAGCAAGAATGCGAGAAAATCCAAAAGTCACTTGTAAAAGCGCACTCTGACCTAGAGGACGCGAAGAGCTCGGCTCAGCGATCGAGCAATGAAGCTGACAGTGAGCAAAAAGAGAAAGTCGAAGAACTTCGAAGACAACTGAGCAAAGAAAAGAAGGATCGTGAGAGAGCCGAAAGAGCAGTGCAAAAGGAACAAGCGTCTGCTGAAGCACAGAAGTCACTTTTGGATGACAAACTCAATCAGTTTCGGACTAAGCTAAAGTCTACCAAAGAGAAGCTCAAAGAAACCGAAGCTCAATTAGAGGCTGCTCAAGCATCTGCTCCCGCTAGACATTCATCAGTCCCCGTCCTTACCGAAAAGCCAACTAAGAATCCTCGCAAACGTACCGCAGCGTCTGTCGACCCAGAAGCCTCTACTCTAGGCACACCTGGGGATATGCCTACAAAACGCAATAAACGCGGCTCCTCCGCATTACCAGGTGATAAATCTACCTTCTCTATCACTCCTTTCCTCAATCGGACCGCGAGCGTCGCCATCGACGGTCTCTCTGATGACGATGAGGTCAAACCCGACGCTGACAAACCTATCAAATCAACTGAACTTGCTATTCCCGATAAATCGCCTTCTGCTAAACCCAAGAAAGCTACAAGAAAAGCAACCGCTCCAAAATCAAAGCCTCTCGGATCATCTGAGATCAAAGCTAATTCCAAAGCTCGCAAGAAGCCTGCGGTTCCCACACTCGCAATGGTTACGGAGGACGCAGAAGAATTTACTGAAGCCGAAAAGGTTCCCCCTGAGACAGATGGACCTAATGAAGCGGAGAAAGAAAACAACATAAAACCAAAACTGAAGGCTTCTTCACAACCAAAGAAGGCGCCCCGGAAGTCCCTTCTTTCATTTGCTGATTTTACGGCCGAACCAGAACCAGAAAAGAAAAAGAAACGCAAGAATCTTGGTGGTGGAAAGACGCTGTTCGATGTTGAAGATGAATCCGGCCCAACAAAGCCAATGCCTGGTAAGGGATTGTTCGGAGCTAGGGCTTTCGCAAAAGGTTTAGGGGGTGGTTTAGGAGGCCTAGGTGGTTCGAAGAAGGGGCTGGGCAAAGGGTTGATCAAAGGGGGTTTCTTGATGACCGATGACGGGTTTCAATTTTCACCCTTAAAGAAGGATAAGAGGGCTGCGTCTGTGACAATAGGAGACTAAAAATCCTCAGAATACGATTTCCGGGTATTGCGAGTTTCTAATATTGACATTGTATACTATACAAGCATTACTGTCTGGTTACATTAGGTACCAGAAAGCTAAATACACCAGGCTACTTCTTCAAATAATGATTATATGATGATACACCCTTATTCCTTCCACACTTCCTCTCGTATTGGTGTCTCCTTTCTCCTAAGACCGACAAAGTAAGCTTCTTTGGACTCCTGGATGACGATTAGAAGATGGCCAAGTCATTACCAAAGAGTAACATACACTCCTTGACGATTCCGGCTTTTCTCGGTGTACTTTTTCGAAGAGACGTCTAAGTCTTGTCTCTAAAATTTTATCTTCAGCGCCTTGATAGAATTTACAAAGAAAATGTCCGCCTGTGCGGAGGGTATCAAAACTGAATGATAATGCAGCGTCGCAAAGATCCTATCAAACAAATTAACACCCAGAGTATGAATAGGAAAGTGATCTGCTCTTCAAACATACCATACTGCCAGCGTGGTCTCTGAATGCCATGCCAGAAGTGTTCATCATCCTAAAATAGGGGTTACTAATGCTTGCGATTCCGAATCCGGTAGTTTGGTCCCAGGGGGCGGACATGTCACTCAATACTACATCGACAACCCTACCAGCTGCCTTATCACGTTCTTTGAGCGTCGACTTTTTCTCATTTCCTTCTTCCCCTCTAGCATTTGAAGATTTAGTGTCACTCGAATGACATAGATCCACTCGCCTTTCCATCTCCAAATATCCTTGCGATTGCTTATCTAGCTCTTCCATTTCCAAAAAGTGCGTGGCATCATCCCCTTCATTATCATAGAACGTAGGTCTCTGTCGCGGGCGTCCACGGTTGGGATCTTGCACGTAGGATCGCACCTCTGCTTGGATTTCAGGAGAGAGGAAGTTCCCTTGAATTGTGGAAGCGCCTTTTGGGGGTTGTGCGGGGATGACATCGATACCGACTACCCGTCCGCCGGGCGAGGTCCGATTCACAGCGACCTAGGAATGTAAGATGGAATTTGAGGCCGACGAATCAAGGTATTACCTGTGACCAGGAACCTGGAGCATATCCCTTTTCAAAGTTAATCCTATGGTCCAGAGGGTACAAAGTAGATATTACCAGATCGACAACAGTATCTCCTTTCTTAAATAGCTTGTACTTTTCATTCATCTATAGATCGTTAGAAGGAGTTCCAATTGCGGGAATGATATCAATCAACCTCAAGTAGCTTGAAAGCAGCTCGGCTTTTGAGACCCTGAACCTTTGCTTCTTTGGCAAAATGATCTCGGCCCTGTCGAGACTTCCATCTTGTCGAGGATGAGGAAGAAGCTGCTCGTAGTTCAGTTATAGTGAAAAAGCTCTCCCTAGGACATAATCGGCATTGCGAGCGGATGACAGCGAGACAAGAAGGTCTAACGTGACGCTTGAGCAGGATGCTGTCTATCAGCTGCTGGAATGATCTTCGCGATAGCATGCAGTGGTTAGAGGATTCAGACGTCAATCATCCTTTAGAGAATTTTACTGTAGAGTGCAATTCGATGGAAAGTATCAATACTTTGAAGTGGTCCGTGCGCAGTTAGTTTCACTTTACCTTATGTATTTGAGAAGTTATCCTCATTGCATGATATATTAAGGGTATATCAGCTTCTTCATCAGAGAAAACGAATTGATCTGAGCCATTAGCATTGTAGAGCCGTTTTTCAATCTTCAAAGCATGTTGGTCATTGGTTTACGATATCAGTTTTCCCTAAACTGCACCGCACCGCTACCATCTCCTTTCAGTCACAGTCCTCATTCTCATGAATCTAATCTCAGCTTTATATTTGCATTCTTCTTCTGTCTACTCTTACTTATTCCGCTTACTGCACATGCGAGCCTTTGAGCGTTTAGGTTTGAAAAGGCTGATGGAGAGCTCTGTTCAGTCACTACGTCCAATATTTTCCCATTACTACCAAACTCTACACCGGCCTGCAATATATGCTTTTTTTTATTCCATTATATTGTGTTGTAGATTGTACCATGACTCCTGCTATGTCTATCGTCTAGGAACTTGATGAACTGGCCAATCGATTCCTGTAGAAACGCTCTCATTGCGTGAGTTGCACTCCTGTTACTAAGCTATCGATAATTAGCCACATATGGCTTCACGGAGTAACTGGATCTCGGAAAGGACTTACAGCCGGTTCAGTTTGAGTAAGTATCTCCGGATTAAACCAAACAAATATTGACGTGCTGATGGCTCTAGTAGCTTCCGATAAGTGGGTAGTAGATGATCCAAAGAAGAGCTCGTATACATCTAACTCGAGGAGTAAAAGGTCACAGTTGCGAAAGGAATAATGGACAGAATCCCGCCATGTGTTTTCCGCGGGGTTTTGCAGAAAATCATTTATCACAGCAGCTTGACACGCCATTTGCAGAATCTCATTCACTTCGTTGAATAGCCTGGGTAGATTCTCTTCAAGGTCCGTCTGGCTCGGCTGACAAGTTAGCATGAATGATATATTGATTACCAGGGATATATCAATTCACAAACACATTGTCGTCCTTGGTCAGCTTATAGACAGTGGGTTTGCGCATTAGGAGTAGGAGTTCTTCGGTTTCGGCAGATTCTCGAATTAAGCATAGTGTGCGTCTACAGATTTCATGTATGATATATTGATCCAGTCCAGTTGAGCCTGGGTGGGTTCCTTCGTGCTCCAAAGCGTGATCAAGTTTTTGAACGTCTAAGCCGACTTTTCGTCAATAGGATAAAGGAGTAGACATAGTAGCCGTATTCCTGACAAAAGAGCCTGCGCGACAAACAAACGAAATTTGTTCTGGTCCCTATATATCGGCTCCGCCGCAGGGTACAGTTCAGAATGGATTCTAATAATCTCATGAAGGGTGTTGATTACAACACTACGGTCTAGGATAAGATACTCTGTCTTATGTTGATCGCTCCATATTTGAGGTATGTCCGCTGCAGATCGAAAATAAGTTTGACCCAGCAAATGAGGCTTAACTGCTGCTTCAATTTCTCACTCTCATTCCGAACCTGGTGTAAGCCGGAGAGTGTGAATACCAACGACCTCACATAGAATGTTTCCAACATCGACTCTATCGCAAAGACGAGACGAAAGATTCACAAAATCGTCCTCCAAGGACAGCAATGAAGGAAGATCAGTCATCTAAGTAAATAACGGGACAGATTCTGGAGCTTGAGCCCTGTAAGACCTCGCTTGGGCTACGGTGGTGTTAGTAAAGGTAAGGAAGATGGGAGCAAGACTGACATGAAGAGATCAGCCGCATCGTAGTTCAGGGTGGACAGACTGACGTATGGGCCTGGATGGTGGGCTGTGATCCGGCGGTTTCGTTGCCTTGCTGTTTTTCAGCATGCGGCCATGCGCCCCCAAGCTGAGTGCAGAAATCCAGTCTAGCCACCGAAAGCCACCAAAACCGATATGAAAGGTCCCAGGTTGACAGATATCTTCGACTTCTAAAGGCTGCACTCATCATTCAGCCCTAGAATTCCCGAACCTTCGTCACACTGCCCTCCCGGTCAAAGCGCGTACGGATTATGACTTCAAAGTTCATCGCTTAGAACTATGTAGGTTCACTATCAATAGGCCACCCAAAACTACGCAGTAGTCCTTGAGTTTACCAGGTAGATGGTAGGATTTGGCCTCCCTATCGGATAGCTTCTAAGTATGAGGAATATAGCTATAAGCATAAGAAGCTTCGTTGTCTCTTCGTCAAAACCAAGCGCTCTCTGCCATTGCCTTATCAGACTCTATCGGGCTGACTTACTCTCCCTTTTCACAGGCCGAAACATTCTGTAACAGCGTACAGCGTAATCCCATTCAGAATATAAGCTATTTCACAAGTCAGCGATGCCCGTTCTCATGAAGCAGCTCTTCACAGGACTCACAGAAATGCTCCAAATGGAACAGCGACGATTCCAACACTTGAAATTTCACCGAGCACACCATGGTGGGAGAAACGGTGTTCAGTAGACTTGAGGATCACCGGTATACATATCGCAACGGCAATGCTGGACTTCGATGGCAGGGTGACGGTATAGTCAAAAGGCTTGTCGAATTGTCAGAGACCGGATTCTTGTTTTGTCATGACGTAAGACGCACCTTAATAACACCTTTAATGAAGTGAATATTGAATATTATACGTAAAAGCATGTTGATACAATTGGCGTAAACCAATCCTTGAGCCCCAAATTCGAGAGTGTGTAAGAACAGATATGCCGATATAGCAAATGCGACAAAAAAGAAGCCCATCATGAATGACTGTATACGTAATGCCGTAATATCAGCCACTGCTGCGACAAATGCTTCCGTGACGCCGTTCAAAGCCAACAGCGGGATATAGTAGCAATAGCTTGATAGTACAAGACTTGCTTCTGTATCAGCCCATTTTGCCCCTGCAACTATTCTCAGAAGGAGTGGGGCCGCTTTAGGACCAAGAGCGCAAGCTACAAGTGATATGATATGATATAAGCGCAAGATATCGTAAAGGACTTCTGTAGCCTGTTCCTTTTCTCTCTCTGATCTCTCTTTATCTTTCTCTTGAGGTGCACATAGTTTAGCGAAGAGATTCCGACTACTCTCCTCGATAGGTTGGAATAACATTCGAGCAGTGAGACCACCATAATTAGAAGCTAAAGCGTAACTGCCTTGTTCACGAAGTGTAGCCAAGGATGTGATCAACAGTGCATCTCCGGAGGTCAGAACATACTTAATACCCGATTGTATGAAAAGACTGATACTTAACTGGCATAGAGGTCTAGAGAAATAACAGAATATGTACTGGTGTTGATCTCTGCGATTCGGTGAGCAATAGAGTACAACTATACGGAATAATCAACCCACTCTGATTCTAGGCGAACCGGGAGAAGTGAAAACTTCTTTTCTTCTGCTAATGGCCGCAGAAGGATGAGATATGTTGACAAAAGCGTCGCAGCATATGCTAACTGGCCTCCCGCAAATGGAAAGGGACCCAGTTCAAGATCTGATCTATTCGCCCATACGGCAAGACTGCAGGTTGTAACACATTTCGCAATCGTTGCTGCAGTCTCCGCAGTTGCTCGGGTTTTATATCGTATCATCTGCTGTGTAGCGGCAAAACAAGGTTCAGCCAGCAGTTCTAATATTGTAGCGCTACCAAAGCTAAAGACTGTTTCTTTGAAAAAAGGAACTTGATGAAAGCTGTTGCGAAGATAGAAAGTGGCTAGGGTGTAGGCCAGCGGTATTCCTAGACATATTGACAAATATGACAAGTTAATTACCACCTGAGGTCCGTTGATTTGTCTTTGAAGGGCTACCCGTATGCTTTCTCGCGCGAAAAAAAGTACAGAAATAGAGTATAATTCTAATTGCGCAGAGATTCCCAAAAGTTCGGGGGAGAGAAATCGAAGTAGGACTTGATTAACAATGAATGTAAGAGCGCGAGAACTAATCTGTGTTAAGATGAGGAAAGTTGCTCCCTTTGCTGAGGCTGAAAGTATAGAAGCTGACATTGCTGACTCTACTGATTCCGACTGATGATGATATTGGTAGTGGTAGGATGAAAAGTTATGAGTACAGCGATTTCGCCCTTCACTCAGTTATAAGGTTAAGGTAACTAGATCAGTAGATCTCCCAAGTCTCCGCACGGGCCAAGGGGTCTTTCATCTGAACGTTATTAGTCGTAATTATAAACAGGTTGTGTAAGGTATCTGAGAATGGATAACGGTTCATATATCTTTCTTTCTTCTCGAATATGCTCTTTGAGGAATTCAGCTGGATAATTTTAGCCTAGGCTCCAATATTGAGCTGAAACTAAGTATGCATGCTTCATCCAGGGTAAGGCAGTTATATAAACCACAGTATTCCCATCTCTCAGTTGCGCGAAATGCTGGACAAGAGTCTTTCAAAGTTCCCTCATGATGGTCCTTGTTGATGAAAAGTTGAGCATAAGGACAAAGCGTCTGTTGCTGCGTCCTCAACGTCTCGAAGATGCTGATGACATCTTCCTTCTCCGGAGCAATGCTCTCTATACCAAATTCACGTATTTCTCGCCAATGTTTTTCAGACAATGAACTAATAAGTTGAAGCGGTATAAAACCAGAGACAAGCGTAGACCAGACACGAGAATGGATCACCGTGCGAGAAAACGACCCCGATGCCTGGATATTCTCTATCGAGCTTCTTCCTACCGAAATTTCTAACTCTGACTCGACCCAGCCATCTGCAGCTCAAAAGGGGCGAGTTATTGGAGGAATCGGCGCCTATAGAGTGCGAGAAGTCGGATACGGTCTTCATCCTGATTTCTGGGGACAGGGTCTGGCCACTGAAGCGCTCGAAGCATTTTTACCGATTTACTGGGAGCATCTACTACAACAAGATAACTCTGGCTATATCAAGGCTGAAATCGATTCAGAACATGTAGCTAGTCGACGTATTGTCGAGAAATGCGGGTTTCAGCTCTGGGAATACAGAAAAGGGGACTACGAAAGCAAAACTTTAGGCACTAGGGACACCGTTGAATACCGCATGCCACGACCCGGTTCTTCACTTAATCTACGAAGAGAAGACAATACAGAATCTTGAATGTTAGTATACGTTGCCGTCAGACCCGTTTTCGCAGTCATGCTGGTATAAAGATCCCTCTAGGTTATTATTGAACATAAGCGACAGACGATCCTTCTCGAAATATATTTACATAGCTTCAACTTTAATCAGGAACATTTGACAGGCGCACACTTATAGTTATGGTTATCCTTTTACTTCTTTTTCAGCAAAGCGCCTTACGAATATATAAGCTGAATCATCTAAGAGGTTGAGGACGCCACACATTCATATTCAGTGTTAAAAAGTTGCTCAAAGATGAATAATTGTCAGAAGGTAAGGGGAGGGGAGCATCTGGGCGGATGAAGATTATGCGGAGGCTCAGCGGACGGGGAGGAGCACATCATTGAAGTAGATTGATTAGGAGTGAACCGGAGCATGATATTTAAGTATATCCATCGCTCATTACTATTGCTAATCATTAATTCTTTCGTGGTGAATGTATTTCAAATTCCGAGTTCTATCTGCCCTTGAACTTCACAACTTCACCAAGGTAACTCTGTCTTGTCAAAATTGAAGAATTTACCACCATGAGTAGGTATCGTTGCTTCGTCAATAACCTCCACGATACCCTTGACCGCCACATCAACAGGGCCGAGAGTATCCTCAGGTAAACCTAACTCTTTCATAGCCCGAAGTGCTAAATCGGTGCGAACAGCTCTGATACAATCAAATTAGCGAGTGCCCCAACTATGATAAGCGTGCATACTGACCCAGGTGAAACAACAAAATAGCAGATCTCGTCGTCCACTTCCTCAAATTGATTTCTCCTCTGCAGGAAGTTTAGCATAGCTTTTGTCCCCCCGTAATTGCCGACCAGCAGGGATTTCGCTTCCTCCGCTAGCGCTGTTGAACTCAATGTTGGACTTATCGTGACGAATTTTGGAATGGGTTTCTTGTCGAATGTGCCCGGTTCTCGCGCGAAGTACGGTAAGACGGCCTGACAGAGCCTTATGGTCCCGAGAACATTCACTTCAAACATCTCTTGCAGATCGTCAATGTTTGCATCTACAACCTCAATATAATCCTTTGCAATGCCTGCAGCTGCAATAACAACATCGAATTCTTCAATCTCCTCTTTGATGTTGAGCTTGGTGATTGCATCCAAGGCGTCGGTTTTTGATTTTGAGTCAATCTTGATGATATGCAACCTAGTGTCTTCACCTCGCGGAATATCATTCAAGCTTTTAGCGTTCTCAGCATCTAGATCGCGAACGGACGCGACCACGGTGTAGTTTGGCCGCGAAAGGTAAGTCGTCACCAGTTCTCGTCCAATTCCTAAGTTAGAGCTGTTAGCTAAGGTTTCCTGGCTTCAATGCTTTGTGAAACTTGCAAGACTATCTCGGTGATAATGTTTGTGAACAGGAGCTAGTACATATATCGATTACTGACCTCTTGTGGCGCCGCTGATAAGCACCACGTGCCTATAAGGTGTGGACATAGTATCGGTCAAAATCCACACAGTTGTAAGTAGAACAGTGGAAGTTATGTCCGATGGAAGGTATTTCTAGGGAGAAAGATATAGATGGAAAGAGGAAAGGGGAAATCTTCCTTGATATGCTCAATTGACCAGGAGACGTGTCGCTCTTTATCATATACCGTAGAAGCTCAAGAATCCCAGTGAGCAATGCATGAAGCTGTGACGCCGCAATAGCGGCGTAGGTTATATGTTTATAGTACGGCTGATGTTGCTCTAATCGCCGCTGACAAGCTCGAAAATGGACGGATGAGCTCCGGACCCCTCCCGAAGTCCGTGGTGAGCGTGGGGTTTGCGGAACATTAATAACAAAGCTCATTGGCGGTTGATGAGGAATTGGTAGGGGGAACGCTCGGTACGAAGTCTCTTCTTATCAATTTCACGTCTCGAAAGGTCACACAGGGTTCCACACAATCTTCTTTGTCTTCCAGAATTTGTGTTTTTTCGCGTTGATCTAAATGCGGAGATGCATTCGGGGACGAGCTCGGTTCTCGTCCCGTCGGGTCGGCTCTAGCACCAGTGATAACCTGGAATGCACCCGGACCTAGTGGGGTAGCTTAGTAATGATATATTACGCGTCGTGAACCTTAACAACATAGGTACGGACGGGAGTAATGTAATTACAACTGTACGCCCCTGTGCTTACCACTGACCGATTGCGCCAAGGTACTCTTTAGGAACTGGAAAAGGAGCGTACGCAGAACCATCTGATCAGAGCAGAATCTGGGTACGGATACCTGCTATACTATACTGTACTGTACAGTACAGTACAAGACGACCGATTGGGTTAGCTCTGGCATTCTAAGGATCAAGCTGAGATGTTTATCGGGGCCTACTTTGAGCCTTCGAGTGGTTCAGGTAATCAGACCGGAAGTGCTTGTGGGGAATCTCTGCACGTATGAGTTCATCTAGGATGGAAACTAATCGCTAGACGGAGTACCAATGCAGCTTGGCTCGTTTGCTTTCGCGTCTTGGATACCTTACTGTACAAAAGTATGATATCTAGCACCATGTTAGAACTGTGTTACAAAGAGCTTAGGTATACGACTGAGAATTCTTGTACGTGCCATATATGTGGAGGGCTTCTGAGAATCAGAGCCAACCTCAACCTAATCACCTTGATATCAATTTCTCGGAGCGCACGGACCCCGCTCTTACCCCTAAGGTAGGTAGCTGTCTTAAGCTGATGGGTGCTATCTTTTCCATTTATACAAAACCTCAACTCCCGTCTAATATAGGATACGGTTCGAATTTGTCAAGCGTCATGTTTCTATCTCAGAAGTCTTTCAAAATCAGAGGTTAGGAGTGCGCTCTTCAACGGGCATAGCGACAGTAAGCAAAATATAAGGTCAATGCAAGTATCTGGGATAATAATATGCAGTCCCTTTAGGGGGAAGTTGAGATAACCATCGTAAGAGGGTTATCGGATGTACAGATACGAGGAAAACACCCCTACCGCCCAATATCCATTTGTCTTGCTAACGCCCGTGGGCTCCATTCATCGTCTTCCCCTTCCAAATCTCCCCCCAAACCTACCTTTACCTTTCAAATTCTGATTCTTGATATTCAATCTCCGGTAATTAGCATGCTTATCTGGGTTTGTATTCTTCTTTATCGACTTCTTCGTCGGTGGGTCTTTCGCAAGAGCAATGGGTTTCCGAGATTTAGGAGCTTCTTCAGGTGGAGGGGAAGTAGGGGGAGTAGAGTAGCTAAAATTTTCCGTGTCAGAAGGTTCTGAGACATGAAGAAGTGTTTCAATGTCTGTAACTCCGTGCTGGGTTTCTGGCACCGTGATGGAGAGCTCCGCTTTATCTGCGTCATCAAATTTAGGATCGACTTCGGGTATGAATTGGTCTTGCGCTTTTGGTTTGGAGCGGACGGGACGCACTGTGTTCTCTCGTTAGTGTCGGGATCTAATGAGCAGAAAAGCGAATAAGTACTTACTATTAACTTTCCTCGTCTGGCGCTTTTGCCCCTTCTTTTTCCACGTCCGTTGCGGCCTGTTAGTCCCATCCTCATCCTCTGACTCCTCATTCGCGCCGTCCGGACCCAACTTCATAACTACTTGACTATCCTCCTCCACCACGGCGGGTTTGGGATCATTCGGTCTCGAAAAGCCCCAACCTTGCTCCTGCTCTAGCTCACGTAGGACGTCCAGCTCGTCATCGATCCTCTTATCCTCCTGCTCCTTCATTTCCTTTATCATACCACTTAGGCTCCGCCCAAATGTACGCCTTTTCCACGGTTGTGCTATTACGGGCTGTTGTGTGTCTTCTACGGCAGAATCTAACTCCTGGGTATAACGCCTCAGGAATGCGGGCGTGGAGTGGTGTTTCGATAACGGTGTGAAGTGAGAATCACCATCGCACTTCTTTAATGGTGTAGCGAATGTATCTAAGAATTTTCTCCTACTTGTCGACATCGGAGTCCTGCTGTGCTTCTCACAGCTGTCGGGAATGTCGCCATTATCCAGTCGCCTGCTGGGTGTTTGTAGAACATTTAGCGCTAAACCACCCAAGACTTTCCGTTCGGATCTACTCGGTGTTTCTTCTGGTAAGAGATCGAAAAGTCCTAAGGGCACGCCGTCTTTCTGAGGGGTTGGTCCGAGGAAACGAGCGTTAGAGGGTGTGAACAACCGGCGAGATACAGTGGGAGTGTCGCGTTCAGCATCCGCATGCGAGTATTCCTTTCTTGGGGTCATAGACAGCGGAGTCTGCTTCTTCGGCGGGGACTCAGGCAGTTCTTCTACCGCTTTACGTTTATGTGATTTTGGTGGCTTCTTTTCATTTGGAATTTTTCCGGAAAGGACGTCTCTTAGTCTGTTGTATTCTTTGTATTTCGCAGCTATGAAAAAGTTAGGCATATATCATGAAAAGTGACAGGATCTGGATTCGCCCATACCTATTCCTGGATCCGCCTTGATGTCGGCTCGGTCCGCTCTCCGTCCATTGTTGGCGGTTGCGAAGCTGCTTTCCCAGGCTTTGAGTTCCTGGCGTAGAACTGTGCTCTTCTCCCGAAGCTCAATCTTTTCATTCGACATTCCTGTTTTGGTGGGCGTTTTCCTAAGCAATTGTTCGGAAAATAATTGAGAGCGGAGGAGTTTGGTATGGGCGGGAGAGGAACGCGTTTTCGGTCGCGTTGCGTGACACCCCGCCTTGGCAGACGCTAATACACCTGGCAGCAGACATCTACCCCTGTCAATATTTTCCGTTAGGACAACCTAAAGTCGAAATCTCCCCGGCAACCATTTATGGTGATTAGAGACACGATGTTACGTGGATGCACCTTATCTTATGCCAGTATTTGAAAAGGTATATATCGGGATATAGAATCATTTCAGACTTAGCAGGATCTACGGTAAGAGCAAGTGTAAAATCGTATATTACAGGTATAGTGACAGAATGAACACTGCTTAGGCCAAGAGCCCTCAACCAGACATACGCTCTTTAATGTAAGGAGAAAACCCCAATTTTATCCTCTAAAATCCATCTAAAACAATCAGGAGTGAATGGGTTTCGAATATGTGGCCATGGCAGCCTCCTTGAAGGCCTCCGCAAGCGTAGGATGAGCGTGACACGTCCTGGCAACGTCCTCTGAGCTTGCACCGTACTCAAGAGCTAAAGTCCCCTCCGCAATCATTTCACCGGCATTTGCTCCGATGATATGAATGCCGAGTATTCTATCTGTCTCCGCATCCGCCAAGAACTTAACGAAACCGTCGGTATCGAGATTTGTCTTCGCTCTTGAATTAGCCGAAAAGTTGAACTGGCCCACGTTGTATTTGACACCAGCTGACTTCAAGTCCTGCTCGCTCTGACCGACCCAGGCGACTTCAGGATGCGTATACATAACGGACGGGATAGCGTTGTAGTTAACATGTCCGTAGTTCTTGGTGATGAATTCGACTGCAGCAACAGCTTCTTCTTCGGCCTTATGTGCAAGCATAGGACCGAAAGTGCAGTCACCGACCACTCGAATATGCGAGAGCTTAGTGCGATATTCCTGATCGATCACAATGCGGCCCCTCTCATCCACTTCTAAGCCGATATTCTCTAACCCGAGTCCAGAAGTATAAGGACGTCGGCCGATAGCAACAAGAACAACATCTGCATCCAGCTAAATATTGTTAGTACATAGAATATACCAAGTCCGGGTGGCGCGAATACTCACTGTCTCCTCCTTACCACCCTTTGCGGCTTCTACGTTGATTTTGATGTTCTCACCGCTATCATCACCCTTTGTGACTTTAGTGTTAAGCTTGAACTTCATGCCCTGCTTTGCGAGAATCTTCTGTGCTGCTTTTGAGATTTCAACATCCATACCGGGGCCACCGATCTGTCCGAGAAACTCTACAACTGTGACTTCGGCGCCTAGTCTGCTCCAAACGGAGGCCTAGTGATTCATGTAAGCATACCTTCACAAAGACACCAGAAAAGCCCATACCATTTCCAGACCGATGATACCACCACCAATGACAACCATCTTCTTTGGTACTGATTCTAGGGCTATGGCGCCAGTGCTGGTAATAACCCTTTTCTCGTCGATGTTCAAGCCGGGAAATGGTGTCGCCTCACTCCCAGTTGCAATGAGAATGTTTTTACCCCGAACGCTTGTTTCTCCGCCATCAACAAGATTCACCTGTACGGTGTGCTCATCCTTAAATGCGCCGGTGCCCTTGACCCACTCTACGTTGTTTTTCTTGAATAAGAACTCTATACCCTTCGTCAAGCCCGTTACTGAGTCATTCTTTGCTTTCATCATTTGTGTAAGGTTGAGCTTCAGGTCACCAAATTCGATACCGCGACGCTTAAAATCATGTTGCGCTTGGTGGTATAATTGTGAGTTATTCAATAAGGATTTTGATGGAATGCATCCAACGTTAAGACACGTCCCTCCCAGAGTTGCACGTTTTTCTACACAGGCAACCTGGAAGTAATATACGATTAGCCAACAAATCTCCTCCTATGATATATATTCTGCGCTTACTTTTAATCCCGATTGTCCGGCCTTGATAGCTGCGACGTAACCCGCAACACCACCACCTATGACGACAAGATCTTTCTCCTCTATATAGAGTCAGAAAATCCATGCATTCATATAGGACAAAGCTTGCCTGTTTCTGTAGCATATCCTCTCTTTGCTCGTTCAATGAGATAGAAACTTGATGGGCGAAAGGTAGCATTTTGTCCGCTGAGCGGCCGTAGGAGCCCTCGCGATGACGGCTTCTGTATTATGTTCTTGAACATAGTGGGCGTCAACGAAGATGAAAATTGAAAAAGGGGACGCCGTGAAGAGCACCGGAAAAAAAGTAAAGGATCCAATTGATGGAATTAGCGGTTGTTGGGTGAACGTTGGGCGAACACAGTAATTTGCGGAGCACCAGCTCGGAGGTGAAAGCTCCCTTAAAGCGTAATAGCTTGGCATACAGCTACGAACTCTATGGACAATGCTGTGGTCACCACACATCATAAGGTATTTGTTTGATTACTTCGGCTTGAGAGGTTTCCAACATTGGAAATTCGAATTGAGTATTTACAGCTTAATTCGTAACGTCTATCCATCATCGGGAATGTTCGAAGAGGCGATGTTTACTAAACAGTCTTCCGCCACTTGACATCCCCATCGAACAATTTCTCTCTCAGCAATCGTTCCAGCAATATCTGCCTTAGCTACCACCTTATTCAGAAAGTATTGTAGGCCTCTAGCCATGTGTGGTGCACCAGAAGCATCACTGAAGACCTTCATGAGAGTCGTTTGGTTCCGAGATTGACCGGAACCTTTCTGGGTACAGAGAATGAGCGTATTGAGCACGATTTCCACGAAGGTCTTCGTCTTTACTTGCATGTAGGCGAAGTTGAGGTTCTGTACAGCTGTAAGCGTGAATCCCAAGGATGAAACCTCGAATTTACCTTCAGTATAGTGATGGGGAGTGCCCCATTTGCGACGAGACCTCCATACATCCGTGCTATGTTTACGATTTGCCTTGCGTCCACTGCATATTTGTTGTCTTCATCATAATCTCCGATATCATCCTCATTATCTTTTTCCCCCATTTGCCGAAAGAAATCCCAGAGGCTAAATTGGAATGCCATTTTGAGCTTACGATCTGAGCAGAGCCTTCGGGCAATGAGTGTATAATAAGGGTTGTAACTTTGCTCCGACCCTGCGCATTGCAGCAAGATACGCGGTATCTCAAGCTCCTGTGACTTCTTCAATCGGAGCTTGAGTAAGCGTAGATGTGCGTCTTTATAATCAGAAGCAGACATTATCGTTACGAAGATCGCTCTACGAATATCTGTGTTCATGCGTAGATCTCGAGCGAGCTGTAATATGTCAGCAGTCCCGCTATCAATTGACTCTATTCCATTTGCAAGCTTTGTACTGTCTCTTCTTAAATTGAGACCTTGGTCAACGGCGCTGTCCGCCATATTGGTCTTCCAGCTGGCTCCGACTAACCACCATTTACCCTTTTTCTCCATATTTTGGAGATCTTCAAGGCCTATCCGAAGCGGTTCTGTTGTCTTTGCGAATCTTGAGCTTAATGATCCCAGTAACTTCTTCATTCGAGTTGTGTGTTCGGTAAGTAATGTAGATGCAGCAACACCAGTTTTCATCCGGTTGTTCTTGAGGTTATTGATCGTCTCTATCATAAACTTCGTACGCACGGAGAGGCTAGCATCTCCTACCTTGCCCACTGAGTCTTGGAGCAGAATGACTATATCTTTCAACGACGCAGGATTATCCTGACGCAGTTGAAAGCCCGACACTAGCATATTCTAAGTAGGATGAAGGGAAAATGATGAATAGAAAACTAACCTTTGACGATTCTCAGGAGTAACTCGGTATTGGTCTCGGAAATGTCATGAAGGAATAGCCGTATATAATCAAACATCAGATTGCTACCGATGAGTTGAAACATATATAGCTGAGCTATAAAGGATATAAGATTAGTGATCTGCTTGCCTTCCGTATCGGACGGCTGGGAGTTAAGGTAATGTTGATCGAATTCGGAGACGAGTCGCTCGACAAGATGACCGCCAAAGTCTGGACCTATGGATTTGTATATGGCTGCGGAGAAAGCAGCATGCAGTAAGAGAAACGTATCCGTTAATATTGTTCTATCTGATATGAGTGTGAGTAGAAGATCTATCAAAGTAGAGGTGACATATTGGCGCGGATTATTTTGATAGAGCTGTTCAACGTCCCGTAGAATAGTCAATAGATTCGACTCGGAAAGTTTATTGAGTAGACCTTGCGTCTGACGTCGTAGTTTTGATGCAGATTCAGTGTCTACAGACGGAAGATCTCGAAGGGAAGGTGGAACATATTTCGCAATAGGAGTATGATTTGCTGGGATAGGCGCTCTGTATGGATTCTCCCTGGCTTTTGACGGTTGTCTTCTATTTCGCGTGTCCAAAGACACATCTTCATCCTCTTCATTTGTGGATATGGTGTCATGATCCAGTCCATTCTTTGATTGTTCTCCGTCGCTACTGTCCCAACCATGAGACTCCTCATCGAAGGAAGCGAAGTCGCTAGCAGAATCTTTTGCGTCTTCAGTACTACCTATATTCCCTGTATATAGGTCAGCTTTACTAGCTTTTCGTCTCTTGTTCTCCAGCCATTTATCATCCTCTGTTCGCTTGCGCTTCCCACCTCCTGCTCCATCTGAAACATCACTATCATCCAATCCTTCGAGGAGGAAATCTAGACCGTCTTCCTCAAACGCTTTATTGAATTTCTTTTTTTTGAGACCTAACTTCCGTTCCAAAGCTGATATATTCTCGTCCTCTTCAGCGAACTTATCTTTCACTGCACGAGATATTCTAGGAGGTGATGGAGTACGACTCTTATATACTGTGACGCTTTGCATGTTCTTCTTCAAAATCGACTTCACAGGCTTCTGACCGGATCCCGGCTTAAGAGGAATGAAGGGTTGCGCCTCATCATTGGAATCACGCCCATCCGCAGATAGTTCTGTGTCTTCATCTTCCTCGATGTCATACTGAGGGGTTTTTACTATCTGTAGTGTCCGTTTGCTCCTTTGTGCTTTCTTCTGCGTCCTTTCTGCCTTTCGTGCCTCTTTCCTAGATCTCTGGCCAACATAGTTACGATTTTTACCCTGGGAACCATTGGAGCCTAAAGAGTAGGGTTAGTGCCTAAGATGAGTGTATGTACAATAAGCCGTACCTCCAACTTGGTCAAGTATCTCACGAGGCAACTTTGGGCCGTTAAAGGAACGTTGGCGCATGGTGGTATTACTGTACAGTATTTGGGTGCAAAGATGAAGCTCTTGAAGGATGCTGAAAAGTTCCAAGCGACGTCAAGCCGTCCCACATCACCCACGTCCACCTCCGCAAAACCTCCGCATGTTCGGTTGATCTCACCATTTACTACAATACGCTTGTCGCAGCAATATCAATATGAGTAACAGCCATTTAAGTAACGAGGAGGTGTGTACGAAATCACATGCTTAGAGCCTCTCTAACTTTTTGTAGTTTTTTTCAAAACTCTCTGAACTGCTGGACTCCAGGCGGGATAAGGACCACGGCTCGATATACCTGACACAAAAACGACGTCTGTTTTCGTCTTCATGCCCTAAGACTTCACACTGACCATAGTAGTCGCATTCGACCTCAGCTCAGCTGTATCAACCCCGACCAAAGTCACAGACGATCCATTATGGGATTTACACCCTCCGAATCCATTACCCATCATTATCAGGGCCACCAATGGCAAATCTAAAGAGGATAGAGCAAAGGGTGGAAAGATCAAGCTATCCACACTTGTACAACCTGACGACTTGGAGGGTTTCTACACCAAATACGCGGAGATATGTAAAGCGGGCATGCAAGCGTTGAAGAAACGGGTCAGAACTAAGAGGAAGAAGGATAAAGCGAAGAAGAAGAAAGCAGTCACGGCCGGGGAGGGAGAGAAAAAGGGTTGAGGGGATCAGAAGTACCAGGATTGATTACACTACAAATTAGGGTGGATGCACGCCTGTGAACGACAGTGTTCAGTGAAGACTGCTACAGTGATTCGCTGCATATGTGCTGGATGTCCTACAGCGACCACCTAAAGATAACGTTTTTTCGCGGAAACTGTCTAACAGTACTTCACTAGCGCTCATGGGTACCCCTA
Organism: Patellaria atrata CBS 101060; assembly: GCA_010093705.1. Classification (NCBI taxonomy): domain Eukaryota; kingdom Fungi; phylum Ascomycota; class Dothideomycetes; order Patellariales; family Patellariaceae; genus Patellaria; species Patellaria atrata. The sequence continues at coordinate 105,770 of MU006111.1, forward strand.
TAGGACGTATGTATGGAAGTCAACTTCTCTTCCAAACAAAGCAAGCTACACGTAAAATTACCATGTGCGTATTAAAAGACGATAAGCGCTATCTCCGCCGCAGTAGCATCCCAGGAACATTTCGTACCAGATACCACTTCTACTGAGTGGTCTTTTTCTGAAACCGTACAAGATGAAGGGGCAGTGGGTGTCCCATCCAAGTTGCTCGCTGTGTGTGATCTCGGTACTCGTCCTCTGTGTTAGGATGTATCAGTGCCGATAGCATCCCGCGGTTTATGACTAGCCAAGGAATGAATGCGCCGAATTGTTCTATAACAGTGAGTATTACTAAAGCAGCAACCTACCACATGCCACCAATCTTACCTGGAGTGAACACATTTACTTCAAACATTCCCATCGGATGAGGTCCAACCGGTTTCTCCCAAACTCGATAGATGCGGAGTTCAGGAACTACAGTTCGCACTACTATCAGCATTTATTTGGCCATAGTTCGCGTTTATGAATCGCAGGAGATGAATTGGATTATTTTCAGGGGTCACAATACATTCTCTTCGAATTCGTTCCCACAACTTCTTTGCGAAAGTGACCTGGCCCGCATCTGATTGGAGAAAGTAGATGTGAACATCAAACCCACCGCGCATACCGTTCGTTATTGGAGAAGTAAATGCTAAGTACGCGTCGCTCTTTTCATCCGCAGGCGGGTTGACGAATGACTTTCCATCACTCGATATTTCGCTAATGATATGTTAGAGATGCTTAACTGTATACTTCAATATCGTTTGAGGGATCATTTGGTCAGAGGGCTGAACAGTTCTACCTTGGAAGTGGTGGTAGGTTTTCATAACCTTCTAGAGGATCAGGGTAGTCATATAACCCAGGATCCGCCATGTTGACTTTTGGATGGAACGAAGTGTTGACTAGATCAGATAGAACCACTCTTTACGAATAGTTTTTTCTCTAAAGATAAAAGGAAAAGGAATGTTGAGGACTATTGCAAGATAATAAACTAAGAACATTAGGCTACAAAAAGTTCCAGGTCGGAACTATATGGAAATAGAGATATAGATTCTACCATCTAGCATTTCCGAATGTTATATCTACAGTATACTAGTACCTTACATACAGTAGATTTTACAGAAGATGAGTTGCTGACACATCCGCTACGAAAATTTCACCAGTGTGACGGAATAGTTCCGTCCATATCTTACTGTAACTCTATAGAGTACAATACTGAGATACATCCCTGATCCGAAAATCGATAATCTCAGAATTTACCAAAGACATACTATAGATTAGTAGTCCTACGTCCTCTAATATTGAGCCAAATAGTTTTCGAAAATACTTGTTTAACGAATAGGCAAGCCTCCCAAGCCGGTATGATTTCTATGTATAAATCGGTGCTTACTCTTTGTCTCAAGACAGTACTCACTGTGTATCAATTTGATATTCTACAATTATTTTTCCAGAGGTCTCCTTAGGCGAACTATCTAGCTTGTAAGCACAATGGCGACCTGGACAGATTTGTTCCCCCATTCGCAGAGCACCCTCTATTCTTATTCTAGTACTTTCTGATTGAGATTTCAAGCTTTGCTCTTATTTCTCTTTGGGAGGGGATTCAGTATGAAGGTAAACTAGTGAGGTCCTAAAAAGAAATTTCTGTGTGGAAAGAGTCTCTACGGCAGTTCTAACTCTCTGTGATGTTGAAACAAAATCCGAGAGAGTCACGTGAGAGGCTATTATTGGATATTGTGGCTTGAAATTGATCTGACGCCACATAGAACTATCCTTATCTGGCCTTGGCGGGGCATATCCCACTTTAGCTTTGACTCATGTGAGCCAAATGTTAACGAAATAATAGGAGCTTATAAGAGACAACCAATTGACTCCGAAAATTTCTTTTTTCGTTATCTACAAAGATATGGCTGACTCTCAAAAGCACAAGATCTACATAGACGAAGCTGAAGGGATCGACGAGACCACTCAAGATGGCTCTGAAAGCAAACCATACAAATCTCTCCAATTCGCATACGTGCAGCATGAAGCAGATGCAGAATATCTCGTCCGTAAGACAGCTCCTGTAGACCCTCCAGAGGCTACCGAGGTCTCTGCCCCACCGGAATGGCAGCCTGCCCCCAAATCCGGTTTGAAGAAAGCGGCCAACTATGCGGCATCGTTGAAGAAGAAAGCCGCAAGAGCGGAGGCGGACGCAGCTAAGAAGAAGCAAGAGGACCAAGCAAGAGCAAAGATCTTTGAGGAGGCCAAAAAGGTGGGCATCGAGGAGGACTCAAGTTTACCTAAGGCGATCAAGATCAGGTTGGACGAGAAGGATCCCGAAAAGATCAAGCTGCGGAAAGGGGCAGATGATCAAGAACGCGGGACAAGAGTCAAGGTGTTTGGTCGGGTACATCGTGAAAGGAAACAGAAGGATGTGGTGTTCATCACGCTACGCGATGGTTACGGATTCATGCAGTGCGTTCTTACGGGGCAATTGATCAAAACGTACGATATCCTCACCCTGGCACGCGAGACGTCAATTGAGCTATATGGTGAATTGTATGAGGTCCCACCTGGAGCACACGCACCGGAAAACCGTGAACTTCACGTAGACTATTTTGTCATTCACGAAGGGTGGAAAGCGGCTGGAGGTGACGAAGCGATAACAAACAGAATATCAAAAGATACAGACCACAGCATTCTTATGGATATGCGTCACCTTACTCTCCGTGGGGACGTTGCTTCCTCAGTGCTATTTGTCCGCGATGCGGTAGAATTCGCTTTCCATCAGACCTACAGAGAGACCAAATTACGGAAGGTTAGCCCGCCCGCTCTAGTCCAGACTCAGGTTGAAGGTGGTGCTACGCTTTTTAAGTTCGATTACTACGGTCAGGACGCATTCCTAACTCAATCGTCACAACTCTACCTCGAAACCTGCCTTCCATCCATGGGCGACGTCTACTGTATCGAGAAGTCCTTCCGCGCGGAAAAGTCTCTAACTCGACGCCATCTCTCCGAATACACCCATGTCGAAGCTGAACTCGACTTCATCACCTTCTCAGATCTCCTCGATCACCTCGAACACGTCATGTGTCGCGTCCTTGAGATTACCCTCGCAGACCCCATCATCGCCGGCTACATCAAGGAGCTCAACCCAGAGTTCAAGATGCCAGAACGCCCCTTCAAGCGCATGAAATACACTGATGCCATCGAATGGCTCAACGAACACGATATTCTCAACGAGGAGGGCAAGCCGCATGCTTTCGGTGATGACATTGCCGAGGCAGCTGAGCGCAAGATGACCGATATTATCAACCGTCCCATTTTCCTAACGCACTTCCCCGTCGAGATTAAGGCATTTTACATGCCCAAGGACAAGGATGACTCGCGACTTACCGAGAGTGTTGATTGCTTGATGCCAGGTGTGGGTGAGATTGTTGGTGGAAGTATGAGGATATACAAGTATGATGAGTTGATGGCAGCTTTCAAACGTGAAGGGCTGGATCCGGCACCGTATTATTGGTATACGGACCAGAGGAAGTGAGTACTCTCAGACGTGTACTTCGATTGGATTCGGGTTGCTAACAGATGAACAGGTATGGTAGCTCTCCTCATGGCGGTTATGGTCTCGGTCTCGAGCGTTTTCTCGCTTGGTTGTGCAAGCAACATACCGTCAGGGACTGTTGCTTGTATCCGAGATATATGGGTCGTTGCACGCCATGAGTCTCTTTTTCGAAGTCTCATGTCTCCTCAAAGTTCTGCTTTGTCTCCAGCGAGTGTTTTCTCCACCAAGCTGTCTCAATCGGGCAGCATCTTTCTGTTGCACTTATACTTGATGTCTTCAAAGAAAATAGATCTTCAACTCGGGAGTGTTGTTGTAGCATGCTTCAATAAATCGCTCAAATGAATGTTCAAATCTCAATCTATCGGACATACCCAACATACGTGTCCTTCAATCACTCTCTTCGCCCCGTTCATCGTCCCCGCGTCCATTTACCTTGCTCAGGCGTGACACGCAGCTCCATTATCTCCCAGCGCTACCTCCCTTACCCGAACTTTCCCCATCAGGATTTTCTAGAAAAATGAGGGTGGCTGGGACCAAGTCGCGTTCAAACCTGAAACAATAGATACGCATGACAATAGACGTGAGTCAGCCATTGAAGGGGTGGATAGGGAACCCCATCTACCAAAAGTCACGAGACTTGAGGGATGCAGGCACGGAAGGTAGGGCCTATGGGTTAGCGATGACGTTGTCAGTTGGGAAAGGCGAGGAAGGGTCACGCTCTTCGTAGGGTAACTGGGTTGTGCATTGGGACTTGGATTGTTAGCATAGTACTAACGAAAGCATTCCCAGAATTTATAGCATCCCCGTCGGTTATAATGATGACGACCGCTTTTTCCATTTGGATATGAGGATGCGTCAAGGAAGATAATGTTATAGGAATAGTTTTTGGGCAGCTTTGATATTGGCTCTAGGGAGCAGAGAGTGTAGGGTGGGAGGAAAATGCTTCCTTTTGTACAGGAATAACGGGATGGAGAGACGGTCGTAGAAACTCGTAGCTAGGTTGGGAAAAAGCCTCTATGAGAGGTTGCAGGAACGAGATGAATGGAAATGGGTATGCTAAAGGGAAGTTTTATTAGTCAGCCAGACAGGATCGAATGTCACATGTCACATCACTGAACCGGCAAGCTGAAATCATTTTCAAGACATTCTCATTCTTATCTCCATCTACCCTATCCGGTCGCCAGCAAAATCAGAGAGAGAAAGATATGGAGCAAACACAAGCTAGAAGGGCAGAAAAGCTCAGAGGGGAGAGAAACCTAAGCCTAGGAATTTCTCGTTGGGTGATCGCAAATTGGTAGTTATGAAGTAGAAGACCTGATACTGTACTTAAGTAGACCAAAGCAACGCGACCAAAGATGACCCAACTCTTCGGTAAAGATCAAGTAAAGCAGAAAATCAGAAAGAAAGCAAGACCACACGATGGAATGATGGTGGTCGATGCGAGATACCGCCCTCTATGCTCCATTAACTTCACCGTTTCGCCTGATCGCCATGTGCTATGCTGGAAGGAAAATATAGGGGCAGTTGGAAACGCCGAAGACAAAATATTATGCAAGCTGGGAGGATAGTTGTTACAATGGGGGGAAGCGTGCATGAAAAATGGCGAGAGGAAGGACTAACTGAGCCTTCTGATAGGGTTGTGTATCGTGAGTTGCAATGAGATGGGTTTCGAAAGTGACGGAGCCTGATATGAAGAGACTCTAAAGATTCAATGTTACTGTTCTTTCTCGTCGGCGATTCGGAGAAAGGACGAGCAGGGATGAAGAGTATCGAAGATAAGGTGGAAAAAATTGACAGAGAAGCTCTTTAGAATGATGAATAGATGGACAGAAGTGGCATGCGATAGAAGTGGCATGCGATGCGTTAATCCGTAATGAGCGCATGCTATCTGTCGATATTGATGGTCGGCTATTTGATGACGAAAGCCTGGTCGATCCAAGATTGTAAATTAGGAAAGGCGAACAGCTGGCCAGCAGCTGGCTTGGATGTAGAGATAAATTAGTTATTTAGCATCTTGGCAATATTGGCTTGAAGTAGTTCAAGAAATGCTCGTTTCTCGGGAGTAAGGCCTTCGGGAACAGCCTTATCATTCTCATTCTCGAGAGCGGAAAGAGCATCGATGACAGAGGGAGGAGCTTCGGCCTGCATACCGTATTAGTACTGACCGAAATACCAAGCGGACGAAAAATAAGGAAGTACTCACAATTGTGGCGGAAACGAGAGTATCGACTTCGCCAGTATGAGCGGCAATTTCTGCATCCATTCCAGCTAACTGAACCATGTTGAGAGCTGCTTGTTTAGCGCGGAGGCTGCCGGGAGCAGTCGTGATATTCGATCCAGTAGCTGCATTTGAGAGTCGACGCTTCTTAGTAGATGGACCAGCTTCGGTTTCTGCGTCTTCTCGAGACCTCTTAGTAGATGGACCAGCTTCGACTTCTTCGTCCTCTCGAGACCTCTTATTGTTAGCACGGCGCGCAGCCAGAGCCGCTTGGGCGGCAGCTTTGGCAGCCATTGCAGCTTCGATTTCCATATTGTCTCTGTAAGACGGTTTGTTAGCTATATACCAGTCTGACGGTAGGATTTTATTGATAGAGAAGAAACATACCGGTGGACCTTTTCGATGAAGTTGAGGACGATACCTCTAGCAGGCATCCTATAGACAATTCCAGCGGCCTCGTCATCATTGTAAAACCCACGCTCATCAGGAGTCTCAACGAGATCATCGTCCCAATCATCGTAGATTTCGATGTTGCCATCGTTGCGGAAGCCGCGAGGGCAAGCGACATCTACATGATTAGGGTCTCGGAAGTTGCGCACCTTGTGAGCTCGAACTGGAATGCTGTCGAAAACGTCGCCGTAGACACGCTTGTGTTCGATATGACGAGGACATCTCCACTTCCATCGCGTGCCTGAATGGTCGTCACGCCATGGGCGGCATGCTAGTGGGGGGTCAAGACAATCGTAATGGAATTTTGCAGCGCAGTAATCGCATGGAATGATGGGACGACGAGGAAAATCTGGTCCACGGTCGTCCTCAACGTTCTTGTTACAATTACTGCAAAGGATAAAGTTGCCTTCAGAATCCACGAGCTTGGTGTGGTCGTCATCATAGGTCCTTTCAGTTTTGTTTCGGCTACGAGGAAGTTAGTCAAACTGTCGTAATTGCAATAAATGCACAAATGGTAAACTGACAGGTGTTTCATTTCGGTGGGTTTCAAATACTCGCCGTCTGGGCCTGTAATGACGCCTTCAAAGCAGTCGCGAGTAGACTGATCAAGTTGAAAGACAAGTGGGTTAGTCGTCTCTAGACTCTTGTTCAGAGCAGCAAAAAGTGTAAAATTCTTCCTAGGGGGTGTTTTCAACTTTTCCTTTTCCTTCTCTTGTTTATCGTTCTTCTTCGGTCTATCATTTGCCTTGCGTAAACCCTGGCATCTGTAGCAAAAGAACTCATCAGGGAGGGTGTGATGATTCATAGGAGGATCATAGCAGGTATAGTGAAAGGTAAAATCACAACCGTCACAGCAAACCAGAAAACCATCGCCGGAACATGAATAGCAACGATCTTCGTTCTGTGAATTCAAGGTTAGCGAAGACAAAGACTTGGATGAGTTTAAACCATGAAGTTTGATGAAAAGTCTGGGGGTTGCTTGACGAGTTGGGAGTATCATGGAGAAGGCGTAGAAAAGATGAGAACATGCGGCAATATTGATGGGAAGAAGTTTTGTTTTTGAAGGGTTTGGTTTGGGGGCGGAAAGCGGGAAAATTAGAGTCGATTACTCACGTTATTGTTGTCAGAAATGCCGACCGTTGTGTTATACCTACGCTCCATGCTTGGAGGAACACCAGCAACCATAATTCGGGGCTTTGGCTGTGCGGCCTTTTGTGGTCTATAATTCAGCATTTGCATTAGCTCCAGTCCTTCAGACCAAAAAGTCGCTAGTTTCACAAATCTGCTTTCCCCTTAGAAACAGGGCGACCAACCGGGAGAGCTGGGTCCATGTGAAACAACCCGAGGGTAACACGCGTGTGAATAGATACAGGAACATAACGATCAAAAAGCGATAGAAAGCGGAAAATAAAAGAGGGAGTGGGAAGGGTAACTCACGACATCTTCGTTCGAGATTTGGCCTTCTGACGCCTTGTGGGACGAGCGTCATTCGAAGGACCCGCATGCGAAGGACCAGCATTTGAGGGACCAGCGCTGGAAGCGGGACGGGAATCGAGAGAATCACCACTATCTTGAGAAGCACCGCCGTTGACTGGAGTAGTGGGTCGAGAAGGGGTGGCCGATAGATCCGGGACATCGGAAAGAGGTGAAACGGAAGCGTTGGCATCGCTGGGAACTGGTTGTGTTCTAAGGGCACTTGAAGACTTGGGAGGAACTGCAGGTGCACCTTGCACTGGATTGCTGTTCACAGCAGCTTGTTTTCCAAGAACCCTTGCGGACTTGGGAATCGGAAAAGGACCTTTGGCGGAATTCCCGTTGACAACAGGTTGTTTTCCAAGAGCTTTAGCTGATGGTGGACGTGGAGCAGAATAGGGTGGCGGTGGGATTTCGTTGCGGATATCGCTTTCAGGAAAGGTGTCATCAAACTTCCTGGTGTTGTTCTTCTTGTACTCGTCACGCAACTTGTCGAGTGCGGCTTCTTCATCATCATCTACGTCTGCGCGAAGACGCTTATTCGACTGATGGTTTGAAGACCTAGCTGCAGATGATTGACGTGAGTTGCGGGTACTGGTAGGTGGGTCATCAGCTGGTGCCGTAACAGGACTGACACCATCGCCTTCTAATCCATCTGGAGGGTTATCGAGAATTGATTGATCGGGGTCGCTAAGAGAGTCTTCCTCGGACTCAAAGGCTGTAGCACGAGGAGCTGGCCGGTCAGGCTCTCCAGATGGGCCGGACTCAATCTCAGGGCCGGTCCCTAACTGTGGAGAAGCTGGAGGTGGTAAAGTAGGCTCAAGCGGTGGGAGAGGTGGAGGTGGTGAATCGTGCGCATCGAGCTTGAAGGTTGATCTAGGAGCGGCTGATTTACGAGTCTTTTTAGCTCGAGTAGTGACAGGCGCCTGAGCTGGACCTGCAGCTTGATCATCGCCGCCATAAGCATTCCTTCGCGTGCTAACCATTTTGTGGGTTTCGGTAGCAGAATGTCTTGAAGGGTAAGGGACTTGTGCTTGTTCGGAAGAAGTAAGGCTGGGTGAAGATCGATTTGAAGCTTTGTGAGTGAGAATGAGCTTTTGCGGAAGAGAGCGAGATGTTCGAGAAGAAAAGTTTGAAGGAGGAGCAGGAACGGATTTAGAGTGAGAGTTTGAAATGTCGGTGGCCGGTCTCGCTAAAGGCGTTATCGTGGTGGGTGTTGCTATTATTGACGCTTTTGATGGTGAATGTGGAGATGTTACAGAGCCCTCAGCACTAGCTGTGACAGAGGACGAATTCCTCCTTACCGAACCATGTGACGCTCGCACACGTCTTCGAGCTTTCTTCAATCTTTTTTGAAACGCTTCTCGCTGATGCTCGGTGAGCGTTCTACCGACTATGGATTGCAGTAAGCCTGCCAGCGCTTGATCCTTTGCGCTCTCCTCGTACATGTACTTCAGTGCTTCACCAAGCTCAGCATCTCCATTCGATCTCGCACGCCTATCTGCTTCAGTCACGATCGCGAGAAGCATTTTCCGACTGACGGGCGATGGGACCACTGATGGAGCTGATGTTGCTTGCACATTCGCTTCCAGCTTGTGAGGCGTGGTGGGGCGCGTTGTCGCAGCGACGGAATTTTGCTTCGCAGCTGTGCCTTTCGCAGAACGAGAATGCGACTTCGGCGCTTTAGGCACGTAGTCATCATCATCTTCTCCTTCTCCTCTCCGTGTAGGCGGTAGTTCTGGTATGGGATCCTCCAGTCTCCGCGACTGAGACCTTCGGTTCTCGATGGGAGGCGTAGGTTCAGGAGTCCCCACCACATCATGCATAGCGACAAAACCTCCATTTTTTATCATCGTCGGCCTTCGGTGTGCTTCACTCTTGAGTTTGGCCTTGAGTTTATTGCTTGGGAGTGCGCCCAAGGGTGCCATATTCTCCACGACGCCCCCTCGTTCGAAGCCATGATCTTCGAAGCTGGGTACCGGGTTTCTCAACGGCGGTTCCATCCACGTATCAAGTGAGGTCTGTCCACGCTCTTTCTTCACATCATTCGGAGGTGCTGGTGACTCTGCATTGTTTCGGACGAACGGGCTCGACGTGCGACTCGACTTGCGGGTAGGCCTGATCGAAGGCATTTCGCGGGCGGTTGCCACTGACCGTGATTCTGAGCAGACTTTAGCTAACGAGACACCCTGGAAGGGTTTAAAGTACTCTACAGTGTATTCCACCAGCTTCCAAGACGTGTTGGCGTAGATTCGGGGTGATTGTCGCGTCCTGGACTGTGTGTTTGATAGAGTGTTGGGAGAATGGAGGCTCGAGATAATTTGAGTAGCGAGAATCCGCTCCGCACCTCAACGAGCCTCCTGATCTCACATATATGCAACGCCTAGAAGACCAAGAACACGGGTTTTATCACCTCACTTGTTTGTCGTCGGTCTTCTGTTCATCTACTTTTGACTTCTCATCAAAAGATCGATGGCTTCAAACGTCAGTTGTCCTGTTTGACATGAGTATACCGGAAAAGGGGATCTCCGGATCGAGGGGTAAGTATGGGACGCCGGTTGGGGGTAACTTTCATATCACGAAAGTCGAAGGTATGCTTTGAGTAAAGCTGACTCTCTAGAGCAATCTTTGGGGCATTTATTTGAATGCAAAGCGGTGCCTGCACTTGGGATCCTGTGACCGGGATGCCCAACCCCTGAGTCATCCCAACAGTGGAGGCTGCTTGATCTAGGTAATAAAGGCTTCTATCCCACAGGAGATATGAGAAAACATTGGGTCAAGATAATGCTCTATCGCTGCTGCATGCAAATGTTTCGATTTGAGGTTTTGTCTATCTGTTTCTGCCATTCAGTCCCCCGTCGACTAGAAAGCCAACCAGTCCCTTTGTGAATCTCGCCATTCAGAAGGAACCATATGCCATGGTCACAGTAGACCTGCAGTGACCAAATGATGAGAAATATCAACACCGTCTTCAATAAAACGGGTAAGAAAGGCCCTTAGCGTGACTTCATTCTTCATCGCTGCTCTCTTCTTCATCGTCGTCCTCTTCCTCCTCAGCCTTCTTAGCGGCCTTCTTCTTCTTCTTCTTATTCTTGTTCTTCGACGCGGAAGCCTTGCCGAGCGGCTGTTCAAGTATCTTCAGGATTTCCTCGTCCGTAATCTTCTTGTCGGTCTCGTACTTGCTGACGTCAAGAGTTGGAGGTTGGGCCAAGCGTGTCATACCGTTTTTCGTGATCGCTGCGAGAATCAGCCACGAATACAACGTTTGACTGTGGGAAGGTCAGTTCGTTAGTTACTCACCAACTGTGGTGAATAGTCTCCCAACAGGCTCGTTGTCCTTATCGCCAACGACTTCGTACTGCCTCAACACGTTTCCACGGACACATTCGACAACACCGACTTTTGCCGCCCGCTCATCTTCCAGTTGTCGAAGGCTGAAGGGGAATGTGGCAAATTTCTTGACGATCTCTGAAAGTAGTGCTCGAGAACTCGGTCGTTTAAGACCATAGGTTGTGTTCGTCCGTCGGTGCAGAGTTGGCCTATTGCTTAGAGTCTTTACCTTACCAGTTCCTAAACTTACACCAGTTTCTACGCCCCAGGCCTCACCGACTTCAGCTAGTCCTTCTCCCTTGACGCCCTCACCTGGTGCGAGGATGATCTTCTTCTTACCCTCGATGTCATTACGCTCGAAAAGCCAGCAGGTGGTGCTCTCAACAATATTGCAGTCATAGCTTTTTACAACCTTTTCAAGTAATTGGGTGATCTTCGCTTGAGAGTACGGTTTCTGAGCAGCAGCTTTCTTCTTCTCTTCTTCCGTTCCAGTTACCACAAGTCCGGGGGGGAGCATGAGTCTCAACAACAGCTCATTGGTATAGTACGTAGCAAGAATAAGGTCTGCTTCGCGGCCAGAGACTTTGTCGCCCGCGCCAACAACGATTGAGTCGCACACAATGGAGCAAAAGCCATCGATTTGGGCTCCGAGCTGGATCTTTACTACTTCATTCTTCTTGAGCACAGTCTTTGCCTCCTCTGCATCTGTCTTTAACGGAGTGTAGGGCGTAATGTATGAGCTAGGAGAGACGGTGACGGGATGTCCAGAACCTTTAGAGATCTTCTTCCCTTTGTACACCTTGGCAACCTCAGCTTCGAGCAGCTTGTCGCCCTTTTCGCATATTTCGACGATGTTTGCGCCTTCAGTACATAATTCTAGTCACAGTTTAGCATGGTATTCCTTCGCTGTTGTGGGATAACGGAGGTCATTGATGGTCACGTACTAGCGACGGCCTCGAGGACTTTCTGAGAGATCTGAGCCGCGGTCTTGTACTTGGTTAAGGTATCGGGGTTGTTAAGGCTATAGTCTGGAACAGAATCAGTCTCGTTGCTATGTTCAATGTCTAATTGAAGGCACGCGCTCAATCCAAGCAGAACTAGAGCTTGCCGGGTGGAAATGATGCTACGCGGACTTACCGATAACTGCTTCTTCCGCCATATTGAAGTGGACAAAGTGCTCAGTAGCAGAATAGGATCAAATGCGGAGTTTCTGGGATTGAATGCTCGAGGACCCTCCAGTGATGTTTTTGGTTTTGAGAATGTGAGACCCCGCCGTGCCCCTCTTCCTCGCTTGTCCTCTCACCTCATGCAACTTCTGGCAGATGATTTACTGTATTGGAACTTTACAAGTACACTTCACAAATCCCCCGGGGTAATCAATTAAGTCAAAGAGGATGACCTTGAGCATGTGCTAACCATCTGTCTTCAGTTATGAGACAAGAGGATATCTATGTCCCAGCAGCTCGCCGTTCGGAGTATATTAGCAGCTCTCTTCCCACCCAATCTCTGTGAAGCTCTCGTCACCATTTACCATTCCTCATTGCTCGTCTAAATCTCGAATATATAATAACCACTATGCGTGCTCCTACTTCTCCGCTCCCCATCCGCCTGTACACCCACAACATCCGTTACGCGACCTCATCCCCTTTCCCAGGCGAAGAGCCCTGGCCAACACGCCTACCCCGTCTCCTCTCTTCCATCCGCTTTCACACAAGCTCTACACCGAACCCTCTCGTCTTTCTGCAAGAAGTTCTCCATAACCAGCTCCTTGACCTGCTCTCCGGTCTCAATGCTTCCTTACCCCCCACTCAACCGGCCTGGGCCTATATCGGTGTCGGGCGCGACGACGGTGCCACCAAGGGGGAGTATTCCCCGATATTTTACCAGCCGGCAATCTGGTCTGTGATTTCGTTCCGTACGGTATGGTTGTCTCAGACCCCTGATATCCCTAGCAAGGGATGGGATGCGGCCAGCATACGGATCGTAACAGTGGGCGCGTTCAAGCATAGGGAGAGCGGACGTGAAGTCGTAGCGCTAAGTACGCATCTTGACGATCAGGGCGAGGTTTCGCGCTACGAGTCCGCGCGCGTCCTTCGGGAAATCGTGGAGGAAGAGGGCTTAGATGTTGAAGGACGAATCACTAGGCCCGTTGTTTTGGCGGGAGACTTCAATAGCGAGGTTGATGGGAGAGCATACGGTGTGTTGAGCGCCGACGTAAGTCCGGTGGTGGATGTGAAGTCTTTCCTCAAGGAAGGAGGAGGTATCATGTATGGGCATGAGAACACCTTTACTGGTTTTCAAGACGAAGACCTCAAGAGGATTGATTTCCTTTGGGTAGGGCCAAAGAAAGGCGAAGGTTGGAAGGGGAGCGCGTACGCAGTTTTGGATAATCAGTTTGATGATGGAGTGTATCTAAGTGATCACAGACCAGTGGTGGGAGACCTTGTTTTAGCTTGACCATTAGATGTAAATGTTCAAAATTATACATAGAAAAGAAATATTCATTGATCGACGGAAACGCGAATTCGTAATGTGATGAGAGCAATACTCAGTAATCTGTATGACTATTGTTCAGGATTCATCCCATATTCCCCAATGGCAAAAACACCTCGATACCCTTTCCAGGCAACTTCACCCGTATCTACCCAACGTCAACCGTCAACCGAACTAAGAAAACGGATATCCACCCAGATGCAATTCTTACAATGCGGGGACTCTGAAGATCCCTTTCCTTAAAACGCCCATTATATGCCAGAGCATCCTGAATCCAGGCAGATAAGAAATGTTCTTTAATGTACAACAAGATCGGAGATCGCGAGACACTCAATGCCCCTGGCTGCCCGCTCTTCTCCTCGCGTCTACGGCCGCTTTGTGGCCTCTATTCTTAAGATGTACCTCGAAGTTCTCTACGGTGAGTCCAGGCCCTGCCGTGTACAGCTTTCCGGGACAGTCGTTACACCTAATACGAGGTAGATATTGATACTTTACATTAGCTGGCAGAGGTGTGCCAGGGGGTAATGGATCCATCCTTATCTGCTGTCCAGTCATACGATCAACAGCGGTGTGGCGCATAGCAGCTTCAAAGTCATCATTAGGATACTTTTGCTTTAGCTCATTGAGAGCATCAGACAGCCAAGGAGGCGGAGGTGCCTGGGCGATTAAATGTTAGTGGTTAAGGATAATTGACATCACTGGATTGATCGACTTACGGGACCTAAACCGAGGACGGCGGGATAGGGTGCATCCACCCGCCCATCGACGGTATATTGCCATTGGTGTGTCGTGTTACTTGGTGTCTCAGTATTGCTTTGGGCCTGGGGAGGATTCGGCGTGGTACGCGATGGGGGTGCTGGAGACGGAGGAGGAGGCATTGAACTTGCAGCAGAGTTGGTAAGGGATGCTCCTTGCGAAGCTGCTCGAGGAGTTGATAGAAGGTTCTGCCCCGGTTTTTTGTTCTGTACTTGTCTCAATTTGTCTTTAGATATCTTCAGTTTGACAATCAACGTGTCCGGGACAGAACTGTCTTCTTTTATATCATTTGCTCTTAGTGACCGAGAAGAGGTTCTAGTCTCGTGGTGATGCGAGGAGACTTCGGGTGTAGCTGAACGGACAGTGTTAGCTCTCATTGCCACCTGTGCCGCTGCCGCTGCTCCTCGGATTCCTCTTGTCCGGGCCGTACCCCCGGTCGTGATTTGTGACACGGCAGGCGACCCAGGTACTGACTGGTCACTATCCGATTCATCTGATTCCTCATCTTCGCCCCTTCCTGACACACGTTTGCTCTTGCCAGATACGGACCGTGTCAACTTGAACAACCGACTCTCCTCTATGCTTTCTACAGCTCCCGGTATGACATTAGAAACCAACAAGGAACGTACAGTACGTTGACGGTCTTTGAGATCCGGAAGCGCTGGACCTCCGCGACGATTTACCGATCGTTTCTGTCGCCGCTGCTCACGCATAATTGAGAGTTCGGCTCTCTCAAGCTCAGCCTCGTTCAGCTCGTACAAATACGGAGTGTAATCTTTAGCAGCTTGTTGAGGCCTGAACACAGAAGGAAGAGGAGACGGGAGAAAGCTGTCTCGCACGTCACCATCCTCTATCGGTCTCCCGTCGAACGGATGACCGGTTATATAAAGACTTTTAGTGAACATTTGGCACTGTTCCCTTATCGAATGCGCGATTGCAGTTGCAAATTCCCCTGATAAAGACATCTCAGCTGCCATCAAACGCGCGAATTCCTCCGGTGAGTTGAGTGGGTTGTTTATCTCCCACTCGAATTGATCCATGAGGGTAAGTTGTCCGATGGTTATGTTAAGCTTGATAAGAATCCTCATTTCGTCGTTTTTGTATGCGAAGTAAGGCAAATGTGGGTCAAGGGGCTCTTCTTCGATGAAGACATGAGGATAGAAATCCTGTATCTGTTCCTGGATCTCGCGATTGATATGATGAGCTATAGGCGCTGCAGCTTCTGGGGGTATCTTGAAGTCCTCGACCATGGTTTCTGCGAATAATTCGGGTTTGATCACTCGATCATGGAGATTCCACGTAAAGGTGTCTCGTAACTTGATCTTGTCGAATTCGATATCCAGTCTCACAGGAACTAGCTCCTCCAACTGTTCCGCTTGAGTGGCTGCATCCTTCCTAGAAACGTGCAATTGACGCGTCCTCCTATTCCCTGCCCGTTTCCGTTGCGCTGGGTAAACGATAGGCACACCATTCGCGGTCCTCGCATCAGTCCGCCCGTTACCATATCCACCGTAACCACGTCCGAATACAGATCCTGGATCCGATTGTCTCTGAATCTTTACTTGATTGTAATAGTCTCTCTCAAAACCAATGTCTTTGAACAGCTTCCTGATTCGTTCCGACTGCTCATTCATCGCAACGGAGTGTAAGGAATCGCGTAAGACATATTGATTGAGTAAGTAATCGTGGATATTGGGTTGTTCGTGTTCTTTTTCCGACTCGGGTGCCGGCTGTACAGGAATGCGAGAACCCGATCTGGAGCGTTTTCTGCTGGGGGAAGCACCGTTCATATTCACGTTCGCGTTTTCTGGTGCTGTGGGGGTAGGAGTGATGTTGGGTTTAGATGGTGCGGTATCCTCGTGTTCAGGAAGAGTCAAGCCCGATGCGGCCAGGACTGCCTTTGCCTTCTCCTTCCCTTCACGAATGGCATCTCTTCCGTCTGTGCCGGAACGGAGATTATCACTATTAGGCACCTGTACTGCACCTTCCGATATTGAACCATTAGACATTGAGGGTGCGCTTTGCGCTTGTTGTGTCGAAGGAGTATTTTGGGCTGAAGCTGAAGGGGGTTCGGTGGTAGCAACTGGAGATAGCATGGTAGGATATCAACATCCACGAGAATGGACCGAGTCACAGGCCAGTAGCTGTGGATTGGCCGATGGACTAAAAGTTATACATGAATGGACTATATAGGTCAGCGTCATGTTTGCGATGAAAGTCGCGTCGGTCGCAAATCCGCGACGGATGGAAATGGAATGGCTTGGGACAGGAGGTGAAGGGGACGACAAGACTTGTATTTGTTCATGTGAAGAGCGATGAGAGAAAACCGACACAAAGATAGATCGGATGGAACAGATGAACATACCGGAGATTCACGCAAAAGCGCGCGTGTCGAACCTTTTGGGCTGGGCGGGTCTGCTGAAAGAATGGAAGACTTTGCCGAGAGCGGAGAGTCAGAGAATTGGGGGATTGGAAAGCAAGCGTGGAGGCCCAACCCGCCGAGTCCGCCACGACAGAAAGTCAGAAGAGGAGAGGGGCGGAAGTTCCCCTGCAATAATAGAAACAATTTAATGGAGGAAAATGATAAGCTTATTGCTATCATTCGTTGGTGGCCAGTGTTACATGAGGGGACGAGTTTTGGGGGGGAGAATGGGGGGATTGAGGCCTATCTGATACGAGAGGCGAGCCAAATTGCCTGTAAACCACCTTACAGTATCTAGTACTTCGATCCAATATGAAAGGAAATACATTATAATAGAAGCTTTTTAAACCCTCTCTATCCTGCTTATTGCTCATAACCGAAAGTCTGAATCGCAGGGGAAGATATAATCACGTGAAGCAGACTCTCACCAGTTCTTTAAAGAGGGAACCGTAAATCCATAGATCCACTTTGATCTCATCATATAGATTTTTAGGGGATATAATATGCTAATATAAGGTAGTGAACAAGAACCAGACAACCGCTACGCCAGGAAACTCATCCTTCGCTCTTTGACTTCCGTTAACACAAAAAGTAGATGAAACGCCTGAATCATCGGAATTTTTCCAATCGCAAGCTAGAAGAAAACATCATTCGTTCTCCACCATAATCTGCTAAAGGCCGTTCTGGTATACTGAGGATTTGCATCATTGGCGTGAATGTGGAGGAGATGGGATGGATAGATTGGTTGGGCAGAACGTGAGGTCACGGCTTGGATAGCTCTGGTACATAGCTGTTTGATAGACGGGGAAGAGGAGTTGGCTTAAGGGAATTATAGGAGAGAATCCAATCTGGTGAAGACGCTCAAGCACGCGGCCACAACCTATTTCAGTAATGAGCATCTTGAATACGGGAAGTGTATTCAAAACGTACCTCGAGCTGTAGCTCTTTATCCTTCCCAGCATTAACTTCGTCTGCAATGACCTGTCCCAGGTTTGCACCAATACCACCTGAACCGCCCGCACGCCTCGCAAAAGGCCACTGGGAATATTCGGCAAGCAACTCATCAACCTGAGCGAAAGCGCGTTCCCTAGCCTCATGTCCTAATGTGGATAGCGCATTCTCAAGAACGTTTGCTGCATATGCTGCACACAGCATCGAGATAGTCCTTAAGTATCTGAACTCGAGATCCTCGGGTAAGAACTGGCTGTTTGGGAGGACCACAGTTCTATTTGTGAGGACATTACGCACTCTACGCCTGATCTCATCCTTGGCCACGCTATCAGCTACCGGGTGTGTGGCCATATCGAAGAGTAGGAAGTTGCGCTTTTCTGTCCTTAGTACCCCTTTATCTACCAGTCCCTTTAGGAGCCGTTCGCGGACTTGTTTAAGTTGGTAGCCGATCTTCATGAGGTTCCAGGTCTCTCCTGTATATAACTACTCATTAGCGCACCATTTTCAAGGGCTTGAGGAGATGTCGTGTCAAGATCGTACCACTCATCAGGTCGATCCAAGAGCTTACGCTCATCTTCTCACTAGACTTCATCATCTTCAGAGCCTCATCCAAAAGAACCTCTCCTGTCAATGTATCATCGATAACTTCGATTACCCTGTCGGCCAGGGGAAATCTCCTTCGCGAAGAGTCTTTCTGCATGCTCACGCGACCCCTAAACGCCAATTCGATTACTATACATCCTCTTAGCGCGTATGATATGTTATCATTCCAAAATGACAGGTAACCCTGAGAATGCCATATTAGATATGTTCCTAACAGAGTGTTGCGAGGCTACGGGACCGACCTGTTTATCCTTCAAGCCCATCAATATCACCTCCTCCATCAGGGTCAGCTTGGGCTGTTTATTTCTCTCCGAACTTTCACTGATATCTTTCGGGTCAAATACGATCTTGTGTCCATTTTCTGAGCTCTCATATGACGTTTCTGGACCTCTGCTTTCTACTTCGTTGCGTTTTGGTACGGGAGAGCTGACACGGCTCCCATCTTCGGTCTCTGTTGTCGCGGCGCCGCCTCCCCTTCGACGCATCACTCCAGCCGACGAAGCCATTCCCTTGTTACCGAATGTATCAAAACTCTATTATTCAGGTGTTGGGTAAACTTTCTGGCCAAGTTCAGGGCCAACGTAGGGTTGAGCGGGAGCTCGCGTTGGGAGAAAGTGGCATTCAGGAGTGGCTCAGAACATTTCAGCTGCAGAACTAGCCAATTAGGTTGCAGTGGCTTGGGGGTTAGTCGAAAATAGAGGTGGTGTCGCGTTGGGATAATTTTTCCAAAGAATGTGCTTGTCAAAACCGAAAGCTGCACGACCTTTTGGTTGAAGGAGAACATTCTTCCTTGGCATTGGTTAGGCACCTTTGATATCATGTGGAAAAGCACACAAAGCATCAGAGCGGGCATGGTATTCCATAAGCCCAGCGTTCCCTAGAATTATCAATGCAAAGTTACAGAATCACATTTTCTATGTCCATGATACAGACGCGCCACATCCTCAGTTTCAAGCAAAGTGATTTTATACAAGGTGAGTGTAGTTGCCCGTTCAACGCCGCATGTTGATTCCACTACGTCTCCATGAGACCATTGAAAATCCCGTATTCCATCCATACCGCAATCCCTCTAATGAGCTGTCCAATTGTCAGCATTTGGCGAGTGATACAAATAGAGTTGATATACCATCTGGTTGAGATAGAATATATTCTACGGCTTGATTGACTATCTGTATGTCAGCAATCTGTGTGAACCTATCAGTTGAACTCGATCTTGCACCTACCACTGTGGATGGCATCGGCGTCCTTGTCCGGGATCTCAATGCTAAATTCCTGCAACAATCAGCCCCTGCTAACACCGAGTGAATCTGGTATCACCGACCTCCTCGATTGCCATGACCACCTCCACGGTATCCAGACTGTCCAGGCCTAAATCATTGGCAAAGTGTGACTGAGGGGAGAGCTATGTGAAATGAGCATCCATCGACGTGACATCTCATTAAATCGAGGGAGATGATACCTTCGAAGCATCGGTGATCTGATGAAAGCGTCAGCTAAGATCCAATCGGCGATTCATCGTGACAATACCTTATCAAAGTTCTTCAGAAGGTCTAATATCCTCCCTTGAACCTCATCTTTTGCAAGACCGGCGTGTGCCGAGTAGCACCTCAATGCCTGGAAGCATGCGGAGGGAGCGACCTGCCTCGATTGAAGAAAGGAAGTTGGGGTGAACGGCCGGAGAATTAGCGCTGGTCTGCGGACAACGGATTTAGATGCACTTCGCGCGGTTCTGAGGAGAGCTGTTCTGAGCATGTTGACGGCGTTGATGAGGGATAAGGGTGGAGTTAATGTTAATGATGGAGCTCGCTCGTTCTTGTTTCTATCAAAGCTCGAGCAAGTCACGGGATCTGGGATCTGGAGACCTCAAAAACCCTTCAACACTGATAGATGCATTTTATACCCCGATATAATCCTATGTATAGCGTATATCTCAAGTATTATCCAGAATCAATGTACATCAATCCATTCGTCCCCTCGTTCCCAATATCGTTCGTATCGTCTGTCTCAACCAATTGCATTCCGTCCATTTGAAGCACAACCGCCAAGCATCCCAAAACCAGCATCACTTCCACCTCACCGTGAGCTTCCATAATACCCCATTGCCACACCCCACTACACTTTCCAATGGCGAGTACACGGTCGATAACAACCCTCATCCGTACGCGACCAGCAGGCAGTCTCGTCCGGATATCACGAACGACCTCACCAACCGCCACCGCCTTCTTCTCGACGAGCGCACAAAGAGCAGCAACCCCGTCCGGGCCTCCGCCAGCTGGCTTCCGGCTGCCCGCACCGAAAAGGTGGAACGAGGAGGACGAGAGCTCGTTAGATAAAGCAGGGAAATACTTTCTGTTGACGGAGATGGTGCGGGGAATGTACGTTGTGTTGGAGCAGTTCTTCAGACCGCCGTAAGTGCTATGCAACCGCTCTACTTGCTCTTAATCCATCTCTCTTCAATGTAAACAAATTTGCGGGGTTCCCTGTTAAATAAGAGATTTTGTCTGACTGTTTCTTGTGATTTATGCTTATCGACGGTTTACAGGTATACCATTTTCTACCCGTTCGAAAAAGGACCCATCTCTCCAAGATTCCGTGGCGAACATGCCCTACGACGTTATCCAACAGGAGAAGAACGGTGCATTGCTTGCAAGCTCTGCGAGGCTATCTGTCCCGCGCAAGCCATCACCATTGAGGCGGAAGAACGTGAGGATGGAAGTCGCAGGACGACACGTTACGATATCGACATGACAAAGTGCATCTACTGCGGATTTTGCCAGGAAAGCTGCCCTGTAGATGCTATTGTAGAATGTAAGCAACCTTAGCTCTGGATTTAATTGAATATTCTGGTTAACATAATTATAGCGCCGAACGCAGAATATGCGACGGAGACCCGTGAGGAGTTGCTTTACAACAAGGAAAAGTTGTTAGCGAACGGTGACAAGTGGGAACCCGAGATGGCCGCTGTAGCAAGAGCAGATGCACCTTACAGATAGTAGAAGTTAGAGGTTTGTGAGAAGGCGAAATCTGTATATACTGTATCGAATATCTACGGCAAGAACCATGGCGAAAAAGATATCCTAGCAACTCTCAAAGTGCTCATGAAACGACTTCATCCCACGCCTCGCTATGCCTGAATAGTGATCGAACGCCTCCGAGAAGTGTATCCTTGTCATAAGATCCTGTGAGATGCAGTATCAACCCCAATACCATCGCCCTTATCTACCCCTGAAACTCCCCTCGAAACCAGGTCTGCCCTTTGGCTTCTTACTCTTTGGCTTTCCTTTGTTAGACTTCCCCTTCGTTCCTTTTTCCTCCTTTCTCTTTTGCAGATTCTCCTCTCTCTTTTTCTGCCTAATCTCTTGTCCCTTCTTTACGCCCTCGATGCGGTCATTCCACTCCCTCTCGCTCTTCATCTTAGTTTTTTCCTGGCGCTTCAACGTCTTCTTTAGAAGGTTAGTATCATCTCTGACACGTTCGCCGTGTGCACGTTTCTTGGCGTTAAGCCACATGTTCTTCTCCTCGATATCCTTTCGCTTCTCAACATCGAGGCCAGATAGGCGGGCTTGCTTGTTCTTTGCTGCTTCCAGAGCTGTGCGCGGGTCTTGGGGTCCCTTGCGCCTCTTGGGATCAAAGAGTTCGGAGAGCGTGGAATCCACTTGCTGGCCGTCATCGAATGCAACACGGCCAAAAGAGAAGTTGGTTTGAAGCTCGGTGTTGACTGGGGAGAAGAGACCGGAAGTGCTAAGGGGAGAACCAGAACCTCGTAATCGCGCAAGTTCAGCCTCGGCTGCGGCTCTTTCTTCATCTTCCTTGGCTAGTTTGCGCAGCTCTTTCTTATGAGTTTTGCGCTGTTCCTCCTTCTTCCTACGTGCATCAAGAAGCTCCTGCCTATTTCGAGCGGGACGGCCATCTGGTCCATCGGCTTTTCGTGCAGCCCGAAGTGCCTCTATCTTTTCATGTAGGCGAGCTCGAAGGATCTCTGGATCAATATTCGGAAATCTGGGGATTTTCCCCGGTTTGCTTGGCTTCTCTTCTACCTCCGGATTGTCTAGAAGTTGTGCTTTCTTTGAAACATCTGCTGGAGGTACTATAGAAGACGAAGATGAAGGGGAGGGAGCAGCAGATTCACTTAGATCCAGAGCGTTAAAGGAGCTGGTTGAGCTTGACGATTGTTGATCCTCTACTCCATTCTCAACAAGCCCGCTGACATCGAGATCAGATATCTCTTCACCATTCATTATAGTGTCATGTTGGTTTAAGGGGTTCGACATCCCTTGACCTTGAGGATCTAATTTATGGTTCGGAATATCCAGTAGTATAGTTGACTCCTTTGCAGCGTTCTTTGCTTGGGCTTTTCCTTGCTCTTTGGATGCCTGCGCCTTCTTCTGTTCCCGTTTCTCACGTCTCTTTTGGGCCTTTATCTGTTTTCGCTCGTCCTCGTTTGAGTCGGTCGTGGTGGTCTTAGCATCCTTACTGGAACTCGGATCCACTTTCTGCTTCTTATTCGTTTTTCCAGGATTCTTGAGCCCTTCTCTGGGTTGTTCTACGCCGAAAGATTCAAGGTAATCATCTTCATCCTCTAATTCTCGCTTCCTCTTTCTCTCATTCTCGTCCAATATGTCTTTAGCGCTCTTGCGATTGGTTGGGTCGAGTTTTGCTTTCTTTGCAGCTCGTTTCTGCTCTTTAGTTTGTTTCTTCTTCTGCCATTGGTCCTACATATACAGTCAGTTGATTGTTTTCCGAACAAAGTATGTAGGCAGTGCTCATGAATAATGGAGGACATACACTTGTATCTTCACCGTAGTATTGTTTTGCTGGAATGAGGGACATTAACCCTTCAAAAGCCTTTGCATGGCTATTAAGCCGTTCCTAGAATTTGGTTAGGAATATGTTGGTAGCATAAGTGGGGTGTTGTCTCAAGTTCTAACCTCTAGGTCGTCCGACATGAGGGAAGGGTATTCTTTAGGGAGCTGAAGTTCCTGAACGAATATACAATCGAACGATTACCAACCGTGAAAGCGAGATTCTAGTAACTTGAGTTCGGAGAGGATTCGAGGTTCTGGTGTTACTGTCGTGTGCTTTTCGAATTGAGCGTAAAATTTCCGTGAGGGAAGTTCGAAATCTTGGCAGTTGCCAAGACCCGTCAATAAATGGCGGGCGATTGTTGAAAACTCACAAACTGCATCATCTTCTCTTCACTACTGCTTTTTCTCGCTTCGGTACAAGTATCTGATGGTCTTTGTGACTTATATGTACGTAGTTTGGGGTCAAACTTCCATATGCCGTCAAATTGATTCCATTTTCCTTTTGCAGTTTTTCAACACCACGACTGGCTGAGGATTGCAAGGTTGGGCTAAGCCTCTGGCCACGTACAGAATCAAAGGCAACGCAAACCTGGAGAGGATCACATCTGTTTCTATAATTATAACGATCGTACACTGCCAAAAGCAGATCGCTCAGCTTAACATACTGAATTTATTGAACTTGATCTCCCGCTCCTGTTTCATCTTACTCCCTTCTTACCTTGAGTCATTGAAAGAGTAGTCCTCATATAAGCTGTTGATTGCTCTGAAGTGTGCTTTCTATGGCCACCTTGGTGCCTGCAGTAGAGGCGAAATCGTTGTCTTCTTTGACCACTTTAGCCTCCAACCCCCCACAGTATCCTCGAAATCCAACGCATGTCAGCCATGAACCGCTGGTCTTGTACATTGCACGAGTTCCCGGTAGTAGAGGTAACGAATTCCTCCATACAGCTCTATTGAGATAGTGAGTATGATACCGGACTGACTGGATTGTAGATGTGTTCCTTACCCCAATGAAACCACGAGAACGGGTAGTTACCGCGGAAGATGTCCAAAGTTCATTATACTTTCTCCATATCAACCAACCTGAGGATCAGCTCCTTGTTGAGCATCCGGCCCAAAGCAGCTCGAACCATATACAAGATGTGCGGTCACAACTACCTATTCCTCGGAAGGCATTACCCACGAGGCCGTTAAGTGGTACGGATTCAGTTGATTATGATCGACCGAGACCACCATATGACGACGCAAGACCTCCCAGTCCCTTGAAAGCCCCAACTGGAAGGCTAGTACCTTCTGGTACTGGGCTCCCAATGACGACCGATGGTCAAAACCATATCTCGGAAAGAAACCCGAACCTAAACACCGGCACCCGCGCCTTTGGTCATCAACGTGGTCATTCTGAAGGAACAATCCCTTCGCGTAAGGAGAACCTTCCCCCAACCCCTCTCGAGCATGGATATGCGTCTCAAAACACAAGATCGTTACAAATACCAGGCTCGCTCCAAGTCGGACAAAATTCTGATTTTGACTTTAAGATAGGTTCGGTAGCGCGTTCAAGACCGCGGAACCAACCATCGCTTCATCCGGGTCGAGATCAAACTGAATTCTCAAGTGACAACGGGTCGAAACCCTTTTCTAGGAGTAAAGAAGTGCGTAATACGTCTCAGCTAAACCGTTCGGTGGATTCCGGCACAACTATCACACTTATACGGCGAGATCCCTCGTCAGGTATGCAATGGAACGTGGGCAGAATCTACGATCCTTCCGTCTTCGAGGTTTCGTCGCAAATTTTGGACACTAAAAACAGCGGCCGACATCCTAAACAAGCAGGAACCCCTATATATATCGATATTATGAATGCAGGTTATAATAAGTTTATCAATGGTGTCAATATAATGCCGAAACTCGATTCGCGGAACAGTACTTCATCCATAAGGACACTCCAAGAGATAGAAGACTCGATCAAGTCGATGCACGTCAGTGATTTTGAACCGAAGAATGGAGTATTCCATCGGCGAATGTGGCTTGAGGGGTCTAAATTTTCAAATTTCGCTGCTGGACACCGGAGGAGTGAATCTGGTGGCTCTACAACCCACCCGGAAACTTACAGTAATAACTCGGATTATCGCATCAGCGAAGATGCGTCTCCAACCACACAAGGTTTTGGCAGATTGCCGCTCCCCCGTGACGAGGAATTACATGGCATCGGCCCAGCCATTGAGAGGCGGTCGCCAACTAGTAAAGGTTATACATTCTTGAGTCCCTGGAACGGCAGATGTGAATTTGTCACGGGAGGAGCGGGGAGATCTCTCAAAGTGAGCTATATAGCATCCTCTGTGGTTCTTGCGCTTAATATACTTTTAGTGTAAACACAGTCTACCGACGATAGCTGCTGCGTCTAATTCCTCTGCAACCGTTACAGTGAGCGAGCTACGTTTCAATCTCCCAACATCTAGCCGTGTCCCTTCGGCAACTGCACCAGAAGACAGATCCTCTGCAAGGAGGTCGTCAATGTTCAAAAAGCCTCAGCCACAGATACATGCTGCATCAAGCGCTCTAGCGGATAGACCAGACAAACTTGATTTATCACTTGGTCTGGAGTTTGCTGGCGGTGGATTCGCAGGTAGACAGGCGAAGCTGGGGAAGTTGATCATCGAGGATGAAGGACTGAAAATGCTGGACTTGATGGTGGCAACGAATATGGCTCTATGGTGGAGAGCGTATGAAAGGGTAGATCGATCAACGCATTCTAGGTCGGGAAGCTTTTAAGCTTGATAGACTCATTTGCCACGCTGTTCATCTCCATGTGGTCGCTTTTGTCGCACCGATGATTCTCCCTTCTGACGCATCTAGGTGGTCCTCGGCGCATATCATAGTAACAAATAAGTATCTTTGACAACAGTGAGCTACCTCACTCCCACTATTTAATCCTCTTCCCTACCCCGATCAAATTCTTACCATTTCCTGTTTTACATTAGTCTTTTTCCCGGCTTCACTCTTCCTCTCCGTCATAAGCATATACTGTGCTGTTTCACCGTAGTCTAAGACCTTCTTCGTCTTAAAACTCTTCTCATTGTATATTTGTCACTTGCACTTCCTTGGTTAGTATATACATCACACTCAAAGAGTCATTCCCGAAAACTCAAAACTCCTAAAGTCTATCTATCCCCATCTATGTTTCTCGGCTGTCTATTCCTCCCTTCTTCCTGCTGTACCGTCAGCTCTATCGCCTCGCTCACATCCAGCACCCACATAGTAACAGCTCAACAAACCACAACCCCCTTCGATTGCCTCAGTAAGCACGCGTCCCTCAACACTCACCGTGATTACGCCAACTAAGAAACCCCAAGCCATCGACTCCACCCGCATCTCGGACGATGTCAACCTTCCCTCCCTCACAGCGTGCCAGTCGGACTTTCCCCTACCCAACATCCATCACCCTCCACACCGCTGCCGAAGCCTGGAAAGCGCACGAGTTCTACACCCTCGTTGGCCTCCGAGCGATCCACCTTGTCGAAAATCTGACGCTCGTACTGAACACCAAGCTCCACGACGACCATACCGACGACGCATACGCCGCGTTTCTCTTCCTGTTCGCGAATATACACTGTCTCGATAGGTTGCGTATAGTCGTTGAGGGCGGCCTAGTATTCAGTGGATTCACAAGAGTATTTATAGGTCCTACCTTTGCAACGCCGTATATATGTCCGAAGGCCTCGCACCATATGAAACAGGATGCTGGGCCCAGCACCCGCGCGAGGCAGTCTTCTAGTTCTGGTGCGGATGGGGAAACGAGTACAGAGGATGCGGATGTCAGCCCAAGTGATAGAGTGATATACAAGGCTCTACTTCGTACGGACGAGGAGAGATGTAGACATGACTGTACAAGGAAGTTCAAGGGTACGTCGCCCGCGCTTGCGCTCGCTTTATCGAAGGGTACGAGGAACGAGGAAGCGTGGGAAAAGGTGCAGGAACATAATATACACCTGTATTTAAAGGCAACTGTAGTCGCACTGTTCAAACTCTGCGGAATCTCGGAAGTGGAAATAGAGGGTCCTATGAAGCCTCGTCTTGCAGACATGCTGAGAATCAGTCTCACGAGGCTTCGGGGTGCGGTTGAAGTGAGGGACGGGAAGAGGAGGGCTTGGCTCATAGAAGACCTGGATAGCGAGGGGGAAATGGTGGGCTGGAGGGTATACGAGGAGGAGTTGCACTGGAGTAATAGGGTGAGGGTGATGAGGGTAGGTACTGGGAATATGGATAGTGAGGAGAGGACTGAGAGCAGAATGATGGGGACAATGTATACAGGGAGGGCGGCGAGGGTGGTGTTGGCGGAAAAGTGGGAGGGAGGTGTGAAGCGGAGGCGAGCGGAATAAGAAAGATAGAGGCGAGGTTTGAAGTTACACTGCGGGCAGTGAGTATTGATGTTAGGGAGTGTAATAGACTTTCAGAGGGCGGTAGTAAGGGTTGCTTAGTATGATATTGCGTGTATGGCAGATATACCACGTGCTTCGGGATGAAGTCTTGTTAGTCTGTTGTCTTTCAATATAATAGATTCGGAACCTATACAGCTTAGCCGTATTCTGTACAGTGGTCAGCAGCTACCCATCGCAATAAGCAGTACAGGTCAGGCGTACCGTATAATTGGACCTTTCTGATGTTCTGAACGCATACTATCGATGCAGTCCTACCATAACTAAATCTTCCTTTCCACTGTGTGCTTCTTGGACGGATAGAGGTTAAGTTGTAACTAACTCACCGTATCATCAGGGACATGTTCAACAATAACTGCGGAATGAGTCTGGAGCACTGGAAAATTGTAGGGCACTCACAGCATATAGAATGCGGTACATACCAAACATGGGATAAATCCTCATCTACATACATTAATCAACGGGTATATCCATTTATTTTTCAATGTCCCAACCCAAACCCTCCCTCAGCAATCGTCCTCTGACATTCCGCTAAAATCGCCATCTGTCTCCTCACCTCCCCCAGATGTCCAATGACCTCCTTATTCCCGTCGACAAACCCATATAGCGCATACGGGATGCCGACATCAGTGCAAAACTCTTGCACCAGTTTCTGCGCCCTCCGCAAATTATGTCTTGGGATACGCGGGAACAGATGATGGATTGCTTGAAACTGGAGTCCGCCGTGGACGAAATCGAGCCATTGCGGACAATCCACATCCATGGTCGTGCGGAGCATTTTCTGCGGGAATGACTCATGGGGTCCGTTATCCGCAGTACTCATCGCGAAGTGGCTGAGTGTGATCTGCAGGTGAAGGGGTGCGGTAATCATATGGCTGACCATAAGAAAGACGAAGCGGTGCCAATTGGTATCGATGCTCTTGTACATAACACCGTAACCGAACCAGAACCAGAAGCAGGCGTGGCCACTGAGTTCGAACCAGCGATGCCACGCCGCGGGTCCCTTTCTAGGGCCTAGGCCCAAGCTCAAGAAGAGCCAACTTTGTACGTAGAGGTTGAAGCGGCCGAAGAGGAGAATGATGTAGTAGAGGTAGTTCTGGTATGCGATGAAAAATTGGGCGAAGCGGTCGTAGCTCATTACTTTGTCGTGGTAGGTAGAGTACAAGTTGCTGAAAAAACGGTGCGAGACTGCGAAGAAGGGGATGTGTTCGATGTCGGGGTCGTGTTCAGGGGAGTTTGTGACGATGTGGTGGACGTTGTGACTTCTTTTCCACCAGCCAATGCTGAGGCCGCCCATGAAGTCTGCTAGAAGAACACCAATGACAGTATCTGTAGTGAAATCATGTGTGATACCCATGTGCCCCGCATCGTGAACGGTAAATGATATCTGGTGCCAGAAAAGTCCTATGCATACAGCACTGAGAGTGTACCATTTCCAGTGCAAGAGAAAGAGAAATCCTACAAAAAGAAGGCTGTACCTGCACGCCTCGATAAAGTACGATATATACCGACAGCGGTAGAGGTCCTCTGCTTTGATCTTCTCGTTCAGAAGACGATATTTTCGCACGATATCTGCTTGAGTTTGTGGGTCAAGTGGAGGGTATTTTGCCCGGTCCAGATCGATTGCCTTTTGAGTGAGGATATCCATATGAGACATTTTAGGTGTCTTTTCCAATTCCACAGACGACATGGACGTCATTGAGGATGATCGTGTTCCCAACCGTCTCGACCCCTTTCTATATGATAGAGGGCTAGTATCTGCAGGCTCGAATATTGGGGACGGGACACGTGAGTTGGACCCTGTAGATAAAGTATCTTCTGCTTGAGAAACTTCACAATCCTCCTCCTCATCCTCCTCATCTGATCTCATTGGACGAAACTTTCCTCCTTGAATAGGCGGTATAAAGTTTAGCCAAGGTCCCTCAATTCGTCCAATCTGATAGCTGAGCATCTGTTGTCTAGCTTCCTGGGAGTGCAGTCTATGATATTATCAGTGGGTACTTCAGCCAACGTGATATAAGACTCACGCATTGACTTCGTCTGTAGCATCTCTGCCCACCATGTGCCGTATAGCTTTGTCTCCTCCGGGATGGTAATTGAGCCATGCATCCACCTTTAGGACCTTGTCGTCAACTATTATAATCGATCTACCCTCAGAGATGAGGCCTTCTATTCGCCGTCGGTCAAGTACGATATTTCTTCGAGAGGAGGGGGAATTATTTCGAGTCATTGGGTCTATATCTGTATAGAGATCGCTCTGCGTGCTTTGTGTAGCAGTAACGTCAGCAAACTTGTGAGCCAGCCACAATATCCAGCTAGTAAAAGAGTGTCATAGGCGTGAATTGAGCTTGTACGAGTTGTACTGTACCCCTTGTAACCGGCCTATCTGTGGTGGTGAGATTTACAGTACTCGTACAGTAAAAGTTAAGGTCTGATGCGAAAACCCCCAAGCCCACCACACCCTTGGCCAAGACAACCTCACAAGCAACAATGAAGCACAACACGCTCTGAAGGATCTCGTCATCAGGACTCAGGGCAGTATCTCTTTACGAAAGCAAAGAGGCAAAAGTATGTGCCCTTGAAATTGACAATTCATCATCCGAGTGTCGCCGAACTCCAGTAAATATATCAAGGCTTGGCTGAGGGACTACACCGAGAATACTCCACGGCTTCCTGAATCCTCAGGTGATTTGTCTAAGATCAATCATACGTACTGGGTACGTCGTCTTCATTTCTTAGGTGTATAAATGTAGGTAGCTCATCACATATACGACCCATCAAATATTTGATAGCCCCTTATACCATATTATTGTAATACTATTTTCCGAGATCACTTTGGTCTGTCATCTATCAACAGATAGTTTGCTCTTTGGAATCTTTTGATAATCAATAAGCCGCTCTGGGCCGGTCTCTCATAATTTCTCACACAAGTCCCATCTCTCTTTCCCCTATACCTTGTTTTTGATAGAATTCGACAACAACACCGTCACCATGGAACGCACGATAGAGCAACTCGCCGAGGAATGGCTCGCCTTGGACAAAGACCCCGTCACCCGCGAAGAGATTCACAAGTTCCTCATAGAAGGGCACAAAACTGAGCTGGAAAAACGGTTGAGATATCGTATTGCTTTTGGTACAGCCGGTCTGCGAGCAAGAATGGAGGCTGGGTTCTCACGGTTGAATTCGTTAACGATCATCCAAGCGACCCAAGGTCTGGCAGAATACCTGTTGCAGCAAGAGGACGTAGATGTCAAACATTGTGGAATCGTAATCGGCAGAGATGCCAGATACAACTCAGAAAAGTTCGCAAAGCTCACTGCGGCCGTTTTCATAGCCAAAGGTATCCGAGTGTGGTGGTATGACGAACCAGTCCATACGCCACTCGTGCCTTTTGGCGTGAGAGAGCTTCATGCAGCAGCAGGTATAATGATTACTGCCAGTCACAATCCAGCCATGGACAATGGTTATAAGGTATACTGGTCGAATGGTTGCCAAATCATCCCTCCGCATGATTCCGGCATCGCAGCTTCCATTGAACGAAATCTGATTCCCGTCACTTGGGACACGTCAGAGGTGGAGGACGACAACCTCCTCCTCGAGAGTGTCAAGGGTCTTGTTGAGGATGCGTATTACCGCGCTGTAGTGCACTCGTCCCAAGTTAGGGGGATAAAAACTGAAGATGCTGATTTCGAATTTGTCTATACCCCGATGCACGGAGTTGGGCTACCTTTTATGAACAAAGTTCTGGAACTTACAGGGCTCAAGAAGAATATGGTTGTGGTTTCCGAGCAAGCTGATCCGGATCCCGATTTTCCCACCGTCAAATTCCCGAATCCAGAGGAGAAGGGTGCTTTGGACCTAGCGATCAAAACAGCCGACGAACACTCGATATCTTTGATTGTTGCAACAGACCCCGACGCCGATCGTCTTGCTGTAGCCGAAAAGGTCTCTGGTCAATGGCATCAGATCAGTGGAAATCAGCTAGGTGCTCTCTTGGCATCTCACATTCTAGAGACCTATCTTCCCGAAAAATCACGTTCTGCACTCGTTTTCCTTGCTTCCACAGTCTCTTCAGGCATGCTTTCATCGATGGCTAAAGCAGAAGGGTTCTATTATAAGGAGACCCTCACAGGCTTCAAGTGGCTCGGGAATGTTGCGCGTCAATTGGAGGCCACGGGAAAATATACCGCCGCGTTTGCATTCGAGGAAGCAATTGGCTATATGATTCCTGGTGTTACCCATGACAAAGATGGTGTGAGTGCGGCCGCGGTCTTCTTAACCGCTGTTCAACGTTGGAAACAACACGAAGGGGTCAACCCATGGCAAAAGCTAGAACACCTCTACAAGAAATACGGTCATTTTGAAGATGCTAATACGTATCTTATATCGCCTTCTCCTGATACCACGAACGCTGTGTTTATGTCTATCCGGCAGCTGGGCTCGCCTTACCCAACTCACGTGGGTAAAAGACGGATTCTAAGGTGGAGGGATCTGACTGAAGGATACGACTCCGCGTCTAAGGACCACGTACCGGATCTACCGGTTTCAAAAGATAGCCAAATGATCACCTGTAAACTTGAGGGTGATGTGAAATTTACTGCCAGAGGATCGGGTACAGAACCGAAGATCAAACTATACATCGAAGGGAGAGCTTCAAGCGCAGAGGAAGCCAAGGATGCCGCAGATGAAGTCCTGGCAGATTTGTTAAAGGAGTGGTTTAAGCCAGAAGAGAATGGGTTGAAGTTGGCATAATTGAAGATCATACCTTTTAGACCTCTATATACTTTTCATCTTGGCTTATTGGATTGTTACGCTATCTGTAATATTTACGATAGATATGATTTGTTAGGTTTGTTGCGTTTCAGGGAATAAGTCTGTGGCAGTACTACACACGCACATGGTTCACTAGCCACATGAGATCTGCTACGTTCGACGTTCGATCGTCCTTTATGTGATTCCCCTTTTTTGAAATAATGCTCCGACATCGAGGTAGGTAAGCAGTTCTGATGTTTACTGTATATGAGCAGCATAGATGATAGAACTACCATATGTGGAAAGCGAGCACGAGTGCGGTTAGATGAACCAGATTATTACAACAAGGCATCAAACTGTTGTCCCGAATACTATATGATCCACTGTTATAGAAGACGATGGAGATGTTGAAGATTTAATACAGTACTCTACTAAGGTAATGCTCACTATTTCGGGAATAGCCGTTGTCGGTAAGGTACCGTACCGTAAGCTTTCTTGCAAGCTTTTTACCTTATCTAATAAGGTACTGTACCAAGGTCTCCACTTACCTTACTGACCCTTCAGTATTATCAAACACTTCCATGTCACCTCTCTCTCTCCGCATTCACCTCCCAATTCGGCATCTCTATCCTACCTCCACTCTCTTTAAGCTTCTCTTTTTGGCCACTCTCTCAAGCTTCTCTTTTGACCTGAGTCTGACCTTGTCCTCTCCGTCTGTGCAGCACCCTCCTCCCCACGTCACTCTAAAGTCTGAACACCTATTTTGGCACAATGGCTGCACGCCCTACTCCAAATCCACTAGGCGAATCGTCCGAAGCTCCAAGTGGAGCCGACAAAAACTCTGATTTAGCTACAATGCATGCCAATGGTCCTTCTACTTCCCCAGATGCGAACGGCACGCAATCTTCACAAACCGTACCCACTACAAGAAAGAAGAAAAGGCATCGGGCTGGGAAGAAGAGACGCAATCGTCGCCAGTCCTTCGCCGCACTTTCGGATACCACTGAGAATCCGGAGATAATCGTTGAACGCCCAACAATGGAGAGCACGCCTTCAGGATCTCGCGAGAATTTCTACAGGCTTGGGAGAGTTCTCAGCAGTACTAGTCTGGAGAGTGAGGCGTTGTTGGATCACCGGTACGCTTACTGTTATAGCTCGCCATTGTCCTTCCTACTAACATAGATTTTCTTATAGCGATCATGGACCTTTGCAGGCACGCCGTCAAAGTCTACAACAGGGAGCGATATTTGCCCCCAGACCAAGCCAGCCCTATACTCGAACTCGAACCTCCCTAGCTCCCTCACATCAAGCCTCGCATCAAGGATCAAGCCCCAATCGCCCAAGACCCTCAGCCATTCCTCAGAGTAGTGATGATGAGGACACTGACGATCATACCCCCTTAATTTCGTCATCTCATCGTGAACGGTCCCCTCCTGCAAAGGGACTTTCTTCTTCCACGTATGGGGCCCTCGGTGGCTTCTTCGGATCACAGCCTTCCGAGAGACGCGGAGCCCGCTCCCGTCAACGCTCTGCAAGTTCTTCAGTCTCGGGAACGGGGAGGAGGAGGAAGACACTGGCAGTGGCAGAGCTTGGTGTAGGAGAGGAGTTCCCAGACTTTGACGTCAACAATCCGCCGTCGAGACCTGCGTCCCCCGGTTACGATGATGTTATGCTCACGGGAGATCTAGCAACAGGCGCTAGATCGGTTGATCGACTTGGGGATGCTGTCATTGATATCGATCATATGCCAGAAGGTCATGATATCGATATGAAAACTCCTTCAGAACGCCGCTTGCGCGATGGGAGAGCCGAGGATGACGTTTGTTGGGTTCCGCAAGGAGATTCAATACTGGACGAGGAAGAGTATAAGCGTACGCATGGTGCACACCCGAAGGTTCGACGAAGGAGAAAGCTGTGGCCTGACGTTTCTGTCTTAGAAGACTGGGCCGCAGTGGAAAAGGAACAGCGTACCATTCAGAGCATCCGCGCAAGGAAAGTGAGTGAGCCAGTCCTCGTGGCCGGGCGCTTGCGCCCTCAAAAAAAGGCATGGCACAGGGAAGAGGAAGATGCTCCTTACAGGTTCACCTATTTCAGTGACGAACTCGAGGATACCATCCACTCATCTACGATTTCAGAACTGCCCAGCGAAGATATGACGTTCAAAGATCTATTCATACCCGAGCCACCCCTGTTATCCGATTCGGATTCGGATTCAGAGGATGACAGTGCTCAACCGACATTGACCCATCGGCAACGCAGTCTACTCCATCAGTCACTTACTTCTCCAACTAGAGATGGTAGAGATGCATCAAGCGTACGTTCCTCACGGGCAATTACGGCGGAGAGGCAATCGTCATCCGGAGAGCAGACGGGAAGGAACACCCCGGTTCCCATAACGGAAGCTCCAGCTCCCAAACAAAAACAGAAGCGTTATGGACCAGTACCTACCTGGTGGCTGGACGTTCTGTCCCCTACAGATGCTGAAATGCGGGTCTTATCGAAAGCGTTCAACATCCATCCTCTGACCGCTGAGGATATCATGCAGCAAGAGGCCAGGGAAAAGGTTGAATTATTTCGAGATTATTACTTAGTGAGCTATCGAACTTTCGAGCAAGATCCGAAACATGAGAACTACATGGATCCGGTCAATATGTATTTGGTCGTCTTCAAAGATGGCATCATCAGCTTCCACTTCTCCATGGTCCCACATCCAGCCAATGTACGTCGACGCGTCCGTCAACTTAAGGAATTCCTCGTCCTCAGCGCTGATTGGATATCGTACGGCATAATCGACGACATTACCGACGCCTATGTTCCATTGATTCAAGATATTGAAAACGAAGTCGACAACATCGACGACGAAATCCTCAATCTTCACCGCATAGACGCTCCGGACGACTGCGATCAGAAATACAAAGAAGACGAAAAAGCGTCTATATCAGGCGATAAACTATCCCCGAACGCTAGCGGTGATATGCTTCTTCGTGTTGGCGAGTGCAGGAAGAGAGTCATGAGCCTTTATCGCTTACTAGGCAATAAGGCAGATGTCATCAAAGGCTTCGCGAAACGCTGTAATGAGCAGTGGGAAGTTGCGCCAAGGAGCGATATTGGGCTCTATCTTGGCGATATTCAAGATCACATCGTCACTATGACCGGAAACCTGAGCCATTACGAAAGGTGACTCTTCCCAATAATTTCATTCATTGCGGTGATGGCTCGCTAACCCCTCCCTTTTTAGTCTCCTCTCTCGCGCCCACTCCAACTACCTCGCCCAAATCAACATTCTCATGAACGAGCGCCAGGAGAAGACAGCAGACGTGCTCGGCAAACTGACAGTTCTAGGTACCATCGTTCTACCGATGAATATTGTAACAGGCATGTGGGGCATGAATGTCATGGTGCCCGGACAGACAGTCGAGAGTTTGACATGGTTTTGGAGTATCACGGCTGGGTTGGTCCTATTTGGACTCACGAGCTTCTTTGTTGCCAAGAGAGTCTATGGAATTGTGTAGATGGGAAAGAGAGAAGAGGTTTTCATAATTTACGTGAATGGAATTTTCATGGGCGGCTATAGGATTGGGTAGTTATTTATTTGCGCGACGTCACACCGCAATGGTGTGGAGAAGAGGACTAGAATAAGCTAGCGACCTCGAATAGGCAACCTTGTAATTCTAGTGTCTAACTTAAGGCAAAAATATTAACCAAATAAATAACTACCATTGATTATTTGCTTCTTCTTTATGGTCGGAGGCTCATTATTACCATCAGTGTGACGCACTATGTTAAGGAGAGACCAGTACAGATATCGAGAACGGGTTGTAGTCTGAGCATTACTCAAGGGGTTACTCTTAGAGTTTGTTAGATAATGGAAGAAATCATCATCCTAAAGCAGAGAACTGTAATTTTTACGATAGTAGTTATGTTCAGAGAATGGTCATTATCAGCTGTAATATCAGACCTGGTCGTCATAGTATACTTAGCTACCCAAACACTTACGATAACAGGCTTTCAACATGAACTCCATGGAACCGCAAGGTCTTATAAGGACTCATATCCGACAGCACGCGGATATGGGTACAAGAGGCGTACAGTACCGATGAGGGATATCATAACACTTCCACGTGCAGTCCTTACTTAAACTGTTTGATATTGTTCAATAATAACATCGGACATCTAGGACAGTGTCAGCTCTGCACTGATACTTAGTCAATCGTATACTCACCATCTCCGCAATCGCATATAGAGGTGCTTGGTAGTGACACCCCAACGGGAATGGGATAATGCTACCATCAATGACTCTCAACCCCTCTGCTCCTATGACGTTACAGTTATTATCAACGACCGAGCCCATGGCGCAAGTGCCTCCGGGATGATGCATGGAAAAGCCTGTTCTATTTAACCTTGCTCCAAGCGCAGCATCGGAGACATCATTGCGTAAGCTCTCGTCGATGCCGTATTCTTGCACCCCGTACTTACGTGCAGTTTCACTGGTAATCATCATGTTCATTGCTGAACGAGCACATGCGTAGAGCAGTTGGCGGTCTAGGTCATTGGAAAGGAATCTCGGATCGATGATTGGTAGGTCATTTGGGTCCGCAGAGGTTAATCGAACGGTGCCTCTACTTGTTGGGCTGACGAAGACGTGGGACATGGAAAGAATGGTACCACTCTCGGCTGCGAGTGTAGGTTTAATGGAGACGTCCAGATGAGTATATATCATGTAATTCTCCGTATGAGGTCTGTCTTTGAGTAGATGTATTCTGAGCAACTCCTCGGACAGGGAATGTTGCGCCAGTTCTTGAATACTCTCCTCATCATGTCTAAGGAATGCGAAGTAGTCAAGAGGAGGTCCGGCTAACGGATCACAATCTTTGTCGGACAGCAGATCTATGTCATCTTCCAATGGTAATGAGTTAGGAAACTTCCAAAAGGTCATGAACGCCAGATGATCAGTCAGATTCTCCCCTACCGGAAGGTCGAGTACTTTCGGTATACCGAGCCGTTCAGACTGGGCCGATGGCCCTATTCCGCTGAAAATCATCAGTCCTGATAATAAATGGTCATTCGATGCAGCAATTGATACGCACCTCAATATAAGGAGTTTCGGGGACCCGTAGACACCAGAGCAAAGTATCACCTCCTGTCGAGCTTTCAAAAGCATCTTTGCTCCCCTACTGGTACGTAATTCAATGCCCGTTGTTCTTACGCCATCGAACACAACTTTGCTGACATGTGTATCGCAAAGCACAGTAAGATTATCTGAATTTGGGTAACATGAAGCAGCCCACTGCCTCTGTCCCTTATAAGTGCTGCAGGTATGTTCCGAATATCCGAGTGTAACTCCCGAGTTGACGTCGGGATTGAAAGACACACCGATTGACCTGTAAACCTGAGTCACGAAGCCTTTTAGAGGGTAATTGCGTGGTAGACCAGAACTGCTCATCTGTGCCACTTTTATCGGTCCAGATGTGCCGTGTACGGTCGTATCGACATCGACCAGGTCAAGACCTGGGAGAAAGGTCTCCGATTTAATAAAATATGGGAGAAGGCCCTGCCAAGACCATCTCGGATCCCCAATCTTTTCAGCCCAGTGGTCACTGTTATATTACCAGGTGTTAGATGAAATTACGACAGGTATAGTGGATATTAGGCCTGAACTATACTTACTATTCACCTCTGGCTCCTCGTATCCAACTCTGATAGTTGATAGCAGATCCTCCACCCAGAACTTTACCTTGTTCCTGTTTCATGATGAGACCATTCATTGACTTCTGGGGAACAGTCCTCAGGGGCCATTCGATCTCGCTATTATCATCCATGAAGACACCCACAGCCGGTCTCACCCTCTCATTCTCAGCAGGTCCAGCTTCGATTAATAGAAATGTATGATTGAGTAAAGCAGCAGAAAGGCGGCTGGCTAGGACACAGCCTGCTAGGCCTCCACCGACAAGAATGAAGTCAAAAGTATCCTGAACCATTCTGTCTTTCAAAAATCCACTTCTCAAAGATTTAGACGGATCTTTTGCTGCAAGGTAGAAGTGGAGGAGGAAAGGAAGTAAAGAGATTTCCTCCTGCGACAGGGTCCCAAACGTCAACGCACGCGAGGAGTAATATATTGAAGCGTGACCCACCCGTGTCGCATTCAAGTACAACTTCTAGTGAAGATGGCCGGGTCACAGATGTGGGATATCCGTCAATTACTACCAAGCAGAATTTTTCATCATAAGAGCAATACACTTTGACCATGCACCCTTTCTCTCCACTATGGTCCATCTTTCGAATCTCGTGCATAACCTTATTGGTAGTAACATCAACTATCCTAGACTTCATAGAAGGTAACCTACAGACGGCATGCAGACAACAAATCACATCATAACGGAAGATAGTGTACTCAACATACCCATTCACAGAATGAATAAGCACTCTTAGACCAAAGACTATAAAATTTCAAATAGGAGAATAGATAGGAGATAACTGAATACCTAGTTCAAACCCCCACTATACGCGAGAGCGTAGCTAAGGAGTCTTGATCAGAATTATACTGTACAAAATCATCAATATTATGAGCCTCGTCTCAGATAAATGAATACCGTACGCAAGTCACACACAGAAAGTCGCCGTTTATCAATTTATCTTCAAGACGACGAGATTTTTATGAAGGTTTGATCCCTTTTCTATGTCGCAAAAATAACATTTGGATTAGAGTTAGGCTAACGAGCCACTAGTCAATTCTGGGAATCTATAGACTACCTTAGCGCCGTCTGTCCTCCACTACCGTCAAGACATCAAGGTACACCTTAGTACCGGTCCAGGACGGGTTTCTACGAATTAGAGATTCATTCTGCATCATGGAGGTATCCTGTCAATGTGGCGCATGCCATTTCACCACTCCAACCGCGGAACCGTTGAATCTATACCACTGTCATTGCGTCGAGTGTCGAAAGCAGTCTGCCAGCGCATTCGGTACCTCAGCTATCTTCGAGCGCTTTGATTTACCATCCGATCAGCCGATATCATGCTGGACTCGTCCAACTGATAGCGGGAATATTTTGGATTGCTTCTTTTGCAGTGTTTGTGGTGTAAGATTAGTACATGCTAGAAAGGGAGGAACTAAAATGAGCGTCAAAGGCGGCTGCATCGAGGGTTTGGACTGGAAGAAAGCAAAACATATTTGGACATGTAGAGCTGTTGTTGATGTACCAGCAGAAGCGCAGCAGTGGGAGAAAGAGCCATGATCGCTAACACGGTCCTTGGGCTGAACCGATGGAAATTTGAGGTGAGAAGCAGCTACGCAAGGATACTTGTGCA
Source organism: Patellaria atrata CBS 101060 (assembly GCA_010093705.1). NCBI lineage: Eukaryota > Fungi > Ascomycota > Dothideomycetes > Patellariales > Patellariaceae > Patellaria > Patellaria atrata. The sequence goes on from MU006111.1 coordinate 145,323, forward strand.
TAAATTTTCTTGCTGACTTATACCGTATATCGTTTAGTACCTTTACGAAAGATAGCACGCGTAACTTAACTTGATATATGTTCAGAAACGAACCGTTTGTGAGACTTGCGCAGCTTAATATGTTCAAAATGGCGTGGGATCCGTATCATACACCAACACACAGCGATCATTAGTCTGTTAGCATAGTCATCTGACGACCGATTTCCCAGGTTCCTTCAGGTTTCGGAAACAAGCCGTTTTATCGCGTTATATTTCCATCTGACACATACTTTTCTTGATTGACGCAAGTTATCAATATGAGGTCCTTCCTGAGCGATCATCTCAGAATTGGATTTAAAATTTCCATTTCGAAATTTTTTGCTCTTGATATGCTTGAGAGATTGTCGTATTAAACACTTAATGATAATGATTACGCTCTTCTGGAAGTTGTCTTGATTAGACTAATCGCGGTAAAAGTGGCACACCTTTCAAATATCTTATCAAAGAAAGCGGAAATGACACACAATATACCTAGATCAGTCATTCGTAGTCCAGTAGCAGCCGGTCGGATAGAATGCACCCGCTACTAGTCTAGCGCTATGAATCATTGTAGTACTATTCATGAATAAAACGCTCATACTTCCCCTCATCAGACACATGAATAGGGAGTAGCTGCTGAAGAAGACATCAAGAGCTTTCCCATAATCCTAAAGGGAAGCTATAAATGGTTGAACTTTCTCTTGTGCCTTGTATAAGAAAATACCCAATCTTTAACGTAGATATGCGACACTAGCTGTATAGAATAAGTTCTCTGGGATTGCATCATCAAAGCAGGGAATTTATGTATGCTCAACTCGGTCCAAAAATCGATCTTTTACCCTTTTCCACGGTTCTGTTGAAATAGCAATCGTCGTCTTGATATTGGTCATTTCTGCTGCATAGATGGCAACTTAATCCGTAAAGTTGATGAGAGCATTTAGTCCCAGGCCAAAAGTCTAGTTAGGAAGATGACAGGTAGGAAGGCCAAACATAAAGATGCCCTCAGCTCTTATCTGGACTCGGAATACCACAGGACTGAATGGGATAATGGTACAAGGAATTCATATGTACGGAAGTTTAAGTTTAGTACATGAAGGCAAACACGAACTCGTCGAGTGAATTTAAGATAATCCTGTACGGATGCTCGGTGCCTGACTACTGTGTGTCTTGTGTAGGGAGTATAGCTCCGTCGTTGCTATTTTTGCAATGGAGAATATAGAACTAAAAGGTAATAATAACGAGGTGAAGTGTATAAGGTTCCGGTCGGTCTCTCTCGGCCGCCGTAGAATCTAATAGCAGCATATGTCTTGGCATGGGTTTTCCACCCATATCTAGTACGCAAAAATATTGCTATGTTTCTACGATCTCTGACCTAAAATACGCGCTCTCAAATTCGAATAACGCCTATACCATCTACTCGAACTTCCATCTCGCTACAAACATAGAACTGTGAAAACCCTACGTGGGGAAAGAAAACATGTCTACAGACCACAGATCCAAATCTAAGAAGCTACGACGACGCGATAACGATGACTTCGACGACAGATGGGGCGACGAGGAAGATGACGGATTTGAAGAATCAGTACGATCCCCCAAAAGGGCTCGCCTTGACGTACGATCGCCTACACCACCAGATGAAGATGCGGACACCGTCGACCAGCGGGAGAGAATGGAGTTTGAGAAGCGGCTGAAGGATAGAGACAAGAAGGATTCCGGTCGGCCAAACAAACGAGAGCAGGCTGAGCTGAAGGAACCCACAGCTTCACTCGCTGATCTCCGTCTGCGGTCGCGGCAAGAATACCTTAAGAAGAGAGAGGCGGAGCAGATCGCTCTGCTCCGCCAGCAGGTGGCGGAAGAGGAAGAAGAAGCGCGGAGATCGAAGGAAAAGCTTACGTCCGCAGAATTAAGAGATTTCAAGAAAAATAAGGAGCTCTTGAGGTTGGCTTTGGAGAGGCAGAGGGTTGATGAGCATACAGATGGCTATCAGCTACCCACGGATTATATTGATGAATCGGGGAAAATTTCACGGCAAAAAAGGCATGATGCACTATACCAGCGATATGTGGATAGGGATGATCAGGGTCGGGAGCGGTATGTCACGGAAGCAGAGGAGTGGGAGAAGCGCCAGACAGAAATGGCGAAAGCACAGGTTACAGCACCACTATCTCGAGCAGATGTTAATAGAGACGATTACGAGTTCGTGTTCGACGATAGCCAGGCTGTCAAATTCATCGCTGATGCCCCACTTCCCGGAGCTCGTAAGAATATGACAAGGGAACAGCTACTTTTCGAAGAACGGGTCGCGGAGGCCGAGAAGAAAGCTGCTAGTATCGAGGAAGTGCGGAAAAGCCTCCCTATGTACCAATTCAGAGACCAGTTGCTTCAAGCTATCGCCGATCACCAAATACTCGTCGTTGTTGGTGAAACTGGTAGTGGTAAAACAACTCAAATACCGCAATATCTACACGAAGCAGGATATACCAAGCGAGGTATAGTAGCCTGCACCCAACCTCGTCGAGTCGCTGCTATGTCCGTTGCTGCACGTGTAGCGGATGAGGTCGGCTGCCATTTGGGCAATGAAGTGGGATACAGCATTCGTTTCGAAGATAAGACGAACCCTGAGAAGACTGTTATAAAGTACATGACAGACGGTATGCTCCTGAGGGAGCTGATGTCTGAACCAGATATGGGTAAATATAGTGCAATCATGCTCGACGAAGCGCACGAACGGACTGTAAGCACTGACATTCTTATGGCTCTGGCAAAGGATGTAGCAAGAGCGAGACCAGATTTGAGGTTGATAGTGAGTAGTGCTACGCTTGACGCCCAGAAAATGAGTGCATATTTGGACAACTGTCCAATCTTCAACATCCCCGGCCGAACATTTCCTGTCGAAATCATGTTTACCGCAGCACCAGAAGCCAATTATCTCGCCGCATGCGTAACAACAATATTCCAAATCCACATCTCCCAACCTCTCAAAGGCCCAACTGGCACATCTGGAGACATACTCGTCTTCATGACCGGTGAAGACGATATAACAGCAGCCGTAGAAAATGTACAAGAAACAGCGCGAAAGCTAGGCTCCGCAATACCCGAGCTCCAAGTCCTCCCTCTCTACGCCAGTCTCCCCAGCGAAGAGCAAGCCAAAGTCTTCACCCCAACTCCCGCAAAGGTCAGAAGATGCATCATCAGCTCCAACATTGCCGAAACTAGCGTGACGCTCCCATCTGTCAACTTCGTCATTGATCCCGGCTTCGCAAAGGAAAACGTCTACAACCCCCGCACAGGCATGGAATCCCTCGTCGTCTCGCCCATTTCCAGGGCCAGCGCAAACCAACGAGCCGGCCGTGCGGGCCGCACAGGACCTGGGACGTGTTTGAGGCTGTATACCCGCCACGCCTTCTACAACGAGATGGAAGAGAGCACGACCCCCGAAATCCTCCGAGCGCCCCTTCACAGCGTCCTTCTCACGCTCAAAGCTCTCGGCGTCAACGATCTCCTCGACTTCGACTGGCAAGACCCACCGCACCAGGACAACGTCATCGCCGCTTTATCTCAGCTCTACGCCGTCGCCTTCCTCAACCATGAAGGCCGCCTGACTCAAAACGGACGCAAAGCCGCCGAAATCCCCGTTAAGCCCGAAGCTGCGGCTACGTTACTGGCTTCCGCGAAATACGGCTGCGTCGACGAGGTCATCACGATCCTCTCCATGCTCGGGGAGTCAGGAGCGCTCTTTTACCGGCCCAAGAACCAGAAACTGCAGGCGGACGCGGCGAGGGCGCGCTTCACGGTGAAGGAGGGAGGCGATATGACGACCTTGCTGCGGGTGTACCAGGAGTGGGAGGAGAGTGACTACTCGTACGTCTGGTGCCGCGAGAACTTCATCCAGCAAAAGAGCCTCAACCGCGTCCGCAACGTGAAGGAGCAGCTCGTCAAGCTCTGCGATCGGATCGAAATCGCACCCTCCTCGTGCGGGGCGAGCAACGTCGGCCCGATCATGAAAGCCTTCGCCGCGGGCTTCTTCCCGAACGCCGCCAGGCTGCAGAAGGGGAGCTCCGGGGAGGCGAGTTACAGGACTGTCAAGACGGGCGTGTCGGTCGCCATTCATCCCTCAAGTGTGCTCTATACGGACCCGCCCAAGTGGCTGCTGTATTACGAGCTGGTCATGACGAGTAAGGAGTTCATGAGGAGCGTGTGTCCGCTCGAGCCGGCGGTGCTGGTAGAGGTCGCGCCGCATTATCACAAGATGAAGGATTTGGAGAAGTTGGGCATGGATAGGAAGATGCCGAAGGAGACGGGCAAGAGCGCGGTGGGGAGCAGGCTGTGATTAGGTAGCTAAGGTAGGGGACCGGATGTTGGACTTTTGGATGTATTTGTGAATGAGAGAACAATATCACACAAGACCAACCCCTTTCTCCAGTATCATGTTTTCCCCCTTGAAAAATAAAAACTCTCGACTCGGAGCCAGCCCGTCGTACAAACCACGCATTCACAGGGGATCTTGCAGTTTCACAACAGCATGCACACACGATCTGTGACATCGCACCCGATCATTACACGGCGTCTTCGATTCCTATGGTTCGAGCTGGGAACCGTCCCGTCTATCTTTTTTATTTTTAAATTTTCTTTTTTGCGTGACGCCCTTTCCGCTTTGCACGCAGTCGGCGTCTCGTGGCAGTCCGATGATTCAGATGTCGGGAGCTGAACATATGCATCAATCGTATTTCATTCATCTCGATCAACCGTCCACCGCGATAATCGTTATTTACACAATAGCCATCCCGATTGTCATCCCCTGCGTCGATTCATTCAACATCATCCATCTCGCATCACTCGAGAATTTTTTTACTTGACAAAGAGGAAAATCCCGGCGTAAGAAAAGCGAAACAACATACGCACAGTGCGCCATTCCATTGAACTCCACACCATCCCATGTACAGACATGAAAAAAATAGATGTACCTTGGAATTTTTGATCTCGTGAGAGAAGAACCAAATCTGAAGCGCCGTCCGACCCGTGTGCGTTGGAAAAGCCGTAAATGCTCATTATAACAAGAAAGGTTTGAAAACAATATGTATGAAAGTTGAAAGTGTAGCATGCATGACGAGAGAATGAAAGTTGGGAAAAATCGCCATATGCAGTTGTGCTGGAATTCAATGTTCGATGCAGTCGTCTTGACCTTGAAAATACACCATTTTTGGTCTAACACGCATGAAGAACCTATTCCCGTCTTTTTCTGCTCTTTTCAGAACGTTGATCTTGAGGCTGTCTTACCAAGATCCATGTGCCGTCGCTCGTGTGTATGTATGTAAGGAAACCTGATGGATGTTTCTTTTCACACCTCGTAGCTGGACATTTTGCGTCCTGGAAGCTTGGCCTCATATCTCATCCGACTTTGCATCATCTGGTCTCGATCGAAATGAGCGACCTCCGGATCCCTGCGACTGACATCTGGCGTTGTGGGACGCGAGCCAGACTGGAAACGGTCGGCAAGTGCCCCAAGTGATTTCATCTTTCGGAGACCCTTTGGTTTCTGTTGCTCTTTTGGCTTCCCTTTCTCTACTTTCACTATCTCTTCAACCTCAACCTTCCTTCCTAGCTTAATTTTGCGGAACTCGCGAGCTAACCTCTCCAACTTGCTTCCCGAGGATTTCGTGCGTGTGTGAGGGGTTGGAGGAGCCTCGGTGACGGAAATGCTCTTCGTATCGCTTGTTGAAGGTCTAGTCTTATCACTACCGAAAGAAACACCCGAATCCACTTTGCGACCTCCACGTTTGCTCAAGTCATCAGCTGGTGCGAAGTCACCGACGCCGGTTACCTCAGCACAGTCGTCAAGGATGCTAAGTGTGATTCGTAGATACTCTTCCAGAGAATTTTGAACGAGACCCCAACCGTCCTCTTCTCCTCTTTCTTTCCGTGCGCCAAAGGTAATCAATGGATCTAGGACACTTGGACCTTTCTTCTCCACACCCCCGATATATCTGAAGAACACATCACGCTGTCCTTTCAAAGTTTCCGGCGTGAGATTACGAGTTGGCGCTGTGGAGAGCAGTGGGGGATATAGAGTATTGAGCATCGCTAGGCAATTGTGCTTGTTGAAGGGTTTGAGCCTGAATTCATTGACAAGGATCTGGGATCAATCTATGTCAGCAAGGTGTTTTTATTTGTGAAAATTGCAAAAGGAAGCAAGGCATACCCATCTGCGAAAACCGATATACATCTGAGCGTATAAGTTTTCGGTCTTCCTGTTCTTATCTTCCAACTGCTCGACCCATGATTGCATGAGAGGATATTGATAAGACGCGTCTTCGGCAGATTGAAGTGGTCGATTGGGATCTAGGCCAATCGTAACATACGCGGCGGCAATATCTTTTCGCTTTCTCGTCTCTAAATCCTTCAGGTAGTCGAGGGAGGCAAGCGACTGAGGAAAATCAACTAATTCCAATACCGGATGGAAGCACTTTCGAAGGAAGTTGGCTATGAAAGTCGGAGGAAGAGAGCAGGACTGCGACGGCAATTGGGAAAGTTGCGCCATTAGGGAAGATTGTAGGTGAGCTGCTGCGTCGTAGGGAAACTGTTGTCCGACAGGTGAATTGCTGGCACTGGACGAGGTGCTTGGTGTGCGGGACAATTGTTGAAGTGGTTGAGCTCGAGGAGTGCAATTGAGGGTGTACATGGTACGAAGTGGTAGCTCGTAGGTGCCAGGATATGCCAAGATGTGCTCGAGAACAAGTTGGTAGGAGGCGGCAGAGGCAGTTGTCTCGGCTGATGAGGTGCGTGAATGAGCGAAGGTCGACATGTTGAGTGGGATTTTAAGGTGCAAGTACACCTGAGGGGAAGTGAAGATGCCAGTCGGTGCAAGTGAATGTTTATTGTTCTGTTTATATCGAAGACGATGACGATGACGTTCCAGAGAGCTCCAGATCCCGTGACTTCACCGAAGGAGAGAATATGAAATGGATTTTGAAGTTGAGATCTGGGGTAGACGCTGTGGGAAAGATGGTCAAGATAGAACTACTCTGGGGGGGTGACGATCAACGTCAGAGCTCGCAGAGACGAAACCCAGGGGCAGGGAGGCGAGTCGAACGGGCCAGCAATTGGAACCTACGTTCCGATTCCGATTTTCGTTTTCTTAAAAGAAAGGAATGACAGCAAGAGTATTATTTGTGAGGAGGTTGGAAAATTTAGCACAGAGGGAGAGAGAATGATGAAAGATTTGGGAATTGAGGAGCAGCAGAAGGGAAGAATTTTTCGAAGGTCGAGACGGGAATTCGCTTGGATGTTTGCTGTACTGTAGTCTGTAGGATAAGTCATGTAGGTCAAATAGGGATTCCACTAGGGGTTAGCAGCGTGTAGCCCTTTGAGGCTGGTAAAGAGTAAAGACGGGTGGAGTCTATGGATGGGATAGCATACTGGACGCTACTCGTACGGGTGATGAGGATGTAACTTTTTTCAACTCCTCACTCCTGGCATATGCAGACCAAGTTCTGCGAGCACCTGCAGCTTGCATGAATCTGTTTCCAACGATCCTAGCTACTTATGTTAACTTCCAGCTACTACGGTAACTCTTTGCTTCTAGCTACCTTAACGTCCTTGTATACGCTTTTCAGGCCCGCAGCCACCTCCTCCACGCCGCATTTGGGCATCTACTGTACTGTAAGGTGACCTCTTGATCCCCGTTGACCATCCCAGCGGCCACTCTTCGAACTTTGTCACAGTACACATATAGCTGACAAGATGTAGAGAAAGACCGCCAAGGACAACATCCAAACTACTTACCTTTACCCTCAAGGATAGACGTTTCGGGGAGAACTGTAGTCTGTCGGGGAATGGAAAGCCCAAAGGCTGAAAGCTCGAAAATCACGCCGTTCACTTTTTTAGGAGAGGAATCCTTCGGGATCATCATGGCTCTTTGTTCTAGGCTGAGTCCAGCAATTACTCCCACTTTTTCCGCGACCGGTTCAAGCCATTTCGTCGAAGAGTTCGCTCAACTCGTTAATTCATGCAAAAGTCTGCAAATCCGAAGCGAACGATGCGGATATAGAAAGAAAAAGCTATAGCCCGACCCAATGGGAAGGTAGCCAACGATTCACTAACAAACGCTACACGCTATCTTATGTATCCTTTTCCAATCATCATCCTGCGGTTGCTACGGCTCTGATACGTCTGATCGGTAACCCTTTCCTTTGAGCTTTCTTCTTTGTGGCATGATCAATTGCCACATGTTTTATGCGTTGAGATGTGCTCGAGCGGGTGTTAGACATAGTATCAGTTTCTCCTCTGCAGATGTCATCTTCTCCTCTACCTGTCGTCACCATTATTATTTCTTCAGGAACGAGGGGATTTGTCCCTATCACGAAATCTGGCAAAGGTCGAAGGAGTGGTCTCTCCTCCATCGTGGCGTTGAGTCTATGCAAGATAGGTCCCGCAACCCCATGGTGAACCGATCTCTTTCAGTCTCTTTGAGCAAGGGAACAGACCTTCAACACGGCCCGGCAAGAAGATGAATGGAGATAACAATCTTCGATTGCTAACCTTGGTCATTACTATTGGTCCATACCGGTGATAGATGGTTGTTGACAGATGCAGGGCTGGTCTCTGTAAAAACGCGTCTTCCCCCCTGTGAGCTTCATCCGTTTACGACCTTCACGGGCGCCTAAACTGCTTCAATACTCTCTGTTCTTTTTCAATCCGTTTTTCAACATCTCTCAATTGGGAAACAAAACGTCTCCTGCGTCGTGCGGGATGCTGTCACCTTCATAATAATCACACTTCACATGCGGTAAGATTCAACATCACCGAGACCGAGCGGGGAACCGGGTGTTATGTCTAACGGTCTATCTATTGCTGACTTCAGAACTCAGAAGTGTGGTAATGTACAGAGTATAGTTAATTCCCATGAAAAAAAAAATTGAGGAGTTGAGGAATTACCGTACCTTATTAGAACTTAAAGAGTACGCAAGGCTGCACGCCTCCTCGTCTCCCCGTTTCAGGCTTTCAGCCCATGTTCAAAAAGAACATGGTGCAGTGCCCGAGAGCTAAAAAAAAAAGAATAAAAATAAAAATAAAAATAAAAAAATTCCTTCGGCTTCAAGGATGGGCATTCAGCACGTTTCTGAGCTTTTCAAGCACTGAATAAATAATGCGGGAACTCTGCTGCAAGGCATTGATAAACATGTGAGCAACGGGTTTCCTGTAGTTCTAGATGCGTCTCAACGTTGTCCAGTCTCTCAGGAACGGTGGAAATAAAATTGAATGGATGAAGCAGCAGAGGCATTACTATTCTTATTCATATTCTTCTTCTTCTTCTTCTTCTTCTTCTTCTTCTTCTTCTTCTTCTTCTTCTTCTTCTTATCATTATTATTATTATTAAGATACGGTACATAACGTACAGGTCGGTACATACTGGAACTGATTAAGTAGAATAGCCCGTGTCAACCATGCGATTGTGGGGGAGCGACGGAGCCTTGACTCTTAAAGTTGATTTTTATAGCCAGGATTTACTTCAGAGTATCCGTAACACCAATGCCTTTTACTTTTCATACAGTACGCATATCTTCCTGGAAACAAGATTTCTAAGTTCGGCATCACCAGTTCAAAAAGCAGGGACAGCAACTTGCCCAGTTCTAGAGCCGACGAAGGGTAAAGTAAAGACCATGATCTCTCAAGTCTCACCTCAACGACATCCGACAGGTGAACTCCTCAATAACAATAAGAGCTTTCTCTTACTTTCGTCAAGCTTTTACCTTTGACTAGCTTCTACCTTGTAATTCGCAAAGTCTACTTCTTCACCTCGAGGCTATCACCCAGCGTCAGTATTTAGCAGCTTCCACGTTTCTTTAGTATCATTCAGTCCGACAATGCTGAAACACAGAATAAAATTCCTATCACGCCATGCACGAGTCTGGCCGACTCTTTGTTTAGGCTATTATACGAAGAAAAATCTCCTGCTACGGTACGAGTATCTCACTATTGTTCTCACTCTCATCCTCAGGAGACACTGATGACTTATTACAATCGAACCACTTCTGTGCGATTAAATCGAAGTCAGTACAAATATTCCGGCTCTTTCTCTAGTCTGAGAAGCTCGCCCTGAGGTCTTGCGAAGTTCTGGCAGTATCTTTTTATGCTGATCATGTGTGTTGAAGTCGAATCTGTTGAGATTGTGGAAGGCATACCATTGCGTTGAGAGTTGGGTAACTCACCCACTTAAAAGTCATTTATGGACTATTTCATGAGGCTATCACGGTAAAGTATGAAACAGCCAATATAGCAGAGCAGAGCTTCAGATTCCTATTCCATAGATAAAGTCTTTGAGACTTCTGCACTTCACAGTAACCCGAGACACACCTGTATATGACCATACGTAGAGACTCAGTCCTCGAATACTCTATCCCCATGCCTGTCACGGATCTAATTATACTAATAAACGTTATACCTACGTACACCCATTCCTCCTGACACCCATAGATCACAAATACGCCAATTCAAAATCAGTAGACTCAGATAACTAATACGGAAGAACAGAGAACTACAGCATAAATGGCCAAAATACAGGCGAAGGTCCAATCAGGTCCCCCGTACGATGCGACTGTTGTACCCTCGCGCTCGAATGTACAAAGTCACGTGAGGAAGCCGCAATTGTGGTTGTGTATAACAAATGTCTAAGCAACAACCGTACCCCGGCGTACATTTCGTCTGCTTGTACAGTACAGGCACAGAGAGAAACACAAGACTTACATAGTATGGCGAATTATGAAAGGAGAATCTTTATGGAATTCCACGGGATGCTCATAGGATCCTCCTGTTGACGAGCGTAGAGTAAGCTATGAACGTTTCCGATAGAAGAAGGGGCAACATGTTGGATGAGAAATTTTCTTCGATTGAGTTCTTTTGATGACATGTCGAAGAATACTGTTCGAACAACGTATTATATACCAAGTTCTCACCTAGTGTACTTGCGACAATTAGTCTCAGTTGTTTGTTCCCTTATACACGCAGTGTTTGTTCGCCCCAAGCAACTCCACCGGCCGGGTTTACCTCGGCTCAAACATCTGTCACCACCAGCATCATACTTTCGAACTATTTTGTTTCTCTGAGCTCCACGATAAAGCTCACTAATCACCCACTCGCTCCAGCTTCAGCCTCCGGGTTGCATAATGAATCAGGATGACTTCCGCAAGCTCGTCCAAAGCACCCCCCGCGTCCAAAATGGCACTTCCACCAGCTCCTCGCGCCCGAGCGGCACTCCCTCGACATTGGGCTCTCGAGCTCGAGCGAGCATCCCGATGACTCCGTACGTCTGTCTCTCACTACCGTCCCCTCCATGCACTTCGCTAACTGGGAACCAGGCGCTCCGTCCGTGGAGCCGGCGGAGTCGACTTCAAACGCCAACTTGCCGACCGCAACGCCTCGAACCAACCTAGTAAAAAGTTCAAGTCGTGGGCTCCCAAGGGCTCGAGGCTAGCTGAGGGGTATATCGACCGCGCGAAAGAGCGCGCGGAGCACGAAAACGAGGTCGATGAGAAGGAGGAGCGGATCCGGGCCCTGGAGGAACAGATGAAGCTCGGGCAGATCGATCAGCGCACTTTTGAGTCGCTACGGGACCGGATAACGGGCGGAGATTTGAGTATGACGCATTTAGTTAAGGGTTTGGATCGGAAGCTGTTGGAGAGGGTGAAGAGGGGTGAGGATGTTTTTAAGAGCGGTCCTTCTGCGGAGAAGGAGGAGCAGGGAGGGGATGTGGATGAGGAGCTTGAAAAGCTGGAGGAAAAGGGGGTTACGCCGGTTCCGAGGGAGAAGACAGTTAAAAAGGGGGAGATGGCTCCGCCGCATCCACCACCGGCACCGGTGGCAGGGGTGAAGAGGACGAGAGACGCTATACTTGCGGAACTGAAAGCTTCGAGAAAAGCGGCTGCTGAAGCTAAGAAGGCGGCGCTGCCCCAACTAGGGTCAAAATTTCGTAAGATTGGTGAGCAGCGTGCGGGTTCCCGTGTCGAGATTGATGAAAGGGGGCGCGAAGTTCTGATCACGGTAGACGAGGACGGACACGTAAAGCGGAGGGTCAAGAAAGTTAAAGAAGAGAACGGTGGTGCAAGTGATTTATCTCTCCTCGACAAGACCGCAAAACCCTTGGGTATGGAGGTTCCGGACCTCCCACCCGCTCCTCCGCCCGAAGAATCCGACGACGATATCTTCGAAGGCGTTGGGGATGACTATAACCCACTAGGAGACATCCCCGACGCATCCAACACCGACACCGACACCGACTCCGACGATGAAGAAGGGGAAACAAAAGGAACTCCCAAACCCGCACCTCCCTCACCATCTGCGGGCTCGCAGGAGCCAGAAGAGCCACCCTCCCCCAAACCAACGGACACCGCCCGCGGCCCCAGGAACTACTTCAACGATACCGCTTCCCCATTACCCACTTCGTCAACCTCCGGTCCCCTCACGGACAGCACCGTCCTCGCAGTCCTGCAAAAAGTGCGCATGCTCGACGTCCCGTCGGCCACCGAACTAGAAGCCGAAGCACGCCTCCGTCGCCGCGCGGCCGAGCTCGGCGCGGCAGACCGCGACCTGGAAGACCTGGACATGGGCTTCGGCTCTTCGCGCTTCGACGACGCCGAAGATCTCGAGGGCGGGGAACGGCTCAAGCTCTCTGAGTGGGGCGCGGACGACGATAACGGCGAGGAAGGCGGGAAGGGGAATAAGAAGGGAGGGAGGAAACGGGGGCCGAAGAAACGGAAGGGCGATAAGAATAGTGCGGTCGATGTGTTGAGGGTTATGGAGAGTAGGAAGAAGGATGGGGGATAAGGGCCAATGATCAGTGAAGGCAGGCAAGAAGATGAGAATAGCCTACCACGAGTCGAATATAGAACCCTCTGATTGTAAGCGCAAGTGATCGATTCCAGTCAGATGTGCTGCCATTACAACACAAACCCTGCGACGGTTAGGAAGCTGCGGGAGACTACACTCGCTGATGAAAAAATATAAAAAAAAAATAGAATTTTACATGCCCAAAATGAGGTGGGTCGAGTGGTGGAAATAAGTTAGACTTCTGGAATCATTTGCGGAGACTGATATGCATTCAAATCTAGTAGCACAAGGAAGTGAAAAATTACAGCTTTCGGAACCTCAAAATGCGGTTCTGTAAGCAGAGATTCCAGCAAAAACTCCCGACCTTGAAATGTCTCGCGCCGTGTCATGCTGCAATCTATGTTTACAAGTTTGCTGAATGATGCCCTTCTTGACGGTTTCTGCATACCTCTCCTCGAGTTCAAACACTCTTCGAGGGGAATTGGCCTACTCACTCCAAGTCCGCAGTGACATTGGAAAACTCGCCCTTCTCCAACTTCGTCTTCCAGAAAATCGGATTCGTATCCGAGAAGCCATGCTTAACCCACCCACTCTCCTTGACATGATACAAATTGATAAAACCACCTGAAAACGCATCCCTATGTGTCGCCGCCAGGATAGACCTCCTCCCCAACTCTAACGCCTCCTCCTCACTCAAGTCATACGAGTACTCAGCATCCAGTACGCCGTATGCAAACGTCTGCCCGGATCCAACGCAGAACAGGTTGCCCGCGAGCCGTGTGCCGTCGCTGTCGATGTAGTAGAGCGCGGGACCCTCTTGGGGAGTGACGCCGGCGCACATGGTGCCCATGGAAAGGCCCATACCTTTGTAGGCGTAGACGAGGTTGGCAAGGATCTTTGAGGCGGCGGCAACAGAGATGCGGCGTTTGTGGCGGAGTTCGTGGAGGCGGCATTGCATGCCAAGGTAGGCGAGCCAATATTGACAGTCCTGTATTTCGGTGTGATTAGTGCCATTGTCGTGTATAGGAGGGGTATTATTTTGGGGGTCTGGACAGAGGGACTTACAGCTGCTCCGCCGGCCATCGTTCCTAGCAACATCGGGTTGATCTCTATGACTTTCTTGACTGTCTGGCTTGCTATCCAGTTACCGGCTGTGGCTCTGGAGTCTGTGGCTACGATAATGCCGCCCTTGAATCTGAATGCGAGCGTGGTTGTGCCGTGAGCGATCTTTATGGGGCAGTTAGGATTGGAGTAGTCGTCTGTCATTGCGCGGAGCCACGCCGAGGGCTGCGGAAAGGATTATGGTTAGCAAAGCTCTAAGACCCTATCAGTGAGCTTGGGAATCACTTACTGAGGCAATCGGAGGTAGTGCAAATTTGAGGGATAATGAGGGAGTCGATTCAATGAGCTCTTGTTGTTCGTCTTGCGAGTAACCTTCATCATGGTGGGCTGGTCGACTGTATTGAGCTACTAATGCGTCCATTATAAAAGTCCCTATTCTGGTTCGAAAGGAGGAAAAGGTATTACGCTGGATGGACGGAGATAGCTGGTCCTGGTGGTGAGTTTGAATTATCGATGAAGCTTCCGAAGCTTCAATAACCACTGTTAGGCACCGCATTCGACAGCGCGTCAATAGCCAAGACTTGCTCGTCTTTGTCAGCCGGAGCCGCATCAGGGGTTAGACGACATCTCATCGTTTTGAGACCAAGATATTTCAATTCTGAACACATTTATAGCAATATTATTCGCATTACTGATTAGACCCTATTGTAGAGAGATATACTATATAACAGCAGATCTGAAATGTGACTCTCCAACCGTTACCCCATCATCTACTTCAAACCCAACAATGCAAACAACCTCCCCAGGAAAATACAACTATATAACATAGAAGAAATCAAAATTTCATTAGACGTCCCGATATGATCTTCTCCTTCCTCCAGTCCTCGGGGATGAAGAACCTCTACCCCTCATATTCGCCCATAGCGCCAAGTTATCCACCGTGGCATACATCGGCGCAGGTGACTCCTTGGGCTCTTGCTCTTCGGCGACATCACCGAGAGCCCCAGACATTTGCCCACTGGTAGATTCGTACTCCCTGAAGACTCGACTGGCATTCGGCAAGGGTAAGTTCCACGTGGTGCTGTATGGAGGCTCTTCACCTTCCGCTCCCCGGTTGGGATTGTTGTCGATATCAGGAGGAAGGATGTGTCCCCCGTTCGGCAGCTCTTCTGGTTCGGGTGTCTCTTCCCTGAATGTTCTCCCATATGTAGGTAGCTCCTCTGGTTTCTCTCTGGCTGGATTGTCGTATCCGGGAAGCTCGTCATCATCCCTGATCGTGCCACCATATCCGGGAAGAGGTTCATCTGGGATACTCCGTGCTTGGGGAGCATTGCTAGGTGGCGGAGTATTGTGCTCTGGGAGGTCTTCGAGATCTCGTCGAGGAGCAGTAGGACCCGGTCCGAAGCGTTGGACGCGCTGTTGGCGGATAAACTCCGAATTATCTGGCTCGTGTGTCTGAAGTGTTCCTCTCTCGACGAGTTGACTGTCTCTCGAGGATACCGTGGAACGAGGAGGCGAAGCGCCGTAGTAATCATCATAGCTCCCAGTAGATGAAGGAGCGTCCCCAACAATAATTTCCGGAGGCGGAGGCGCGATACCATCGCCGCGGCGGCCCTTCCCTTTACCAGTGGGATCTTGATCTTCGTCAGTAGGATAAAGAGGTGATCCCGACCTTTCAGCAAATGCGTTCATCGGATTGTGAGGCCATCCCAGGTCTTCTTCTTCCTCCGTAAGCGCGAAAGGTGGACCGACGCTATCCGGAACGTGCACAGCGCTCGACTCTCCTTTACAAGCCGGGCAGCTACCTTTCACATCCTCGACAAAGTAGGGTAGGCCAGGTGCATCACGATCACGCTCAATCTTGGATTCACCGGCATCGATTTCATGACCGCAGACGCCGAACGAGTGTTTGATCCTGTAGTAGGAAGGGGAGCCGGATGCGTCTTCAGGTCGTTTAACTTTCTCTTCCGCGGTTTGCTTGGAGAGTTCTAGGATTTTGTTAAGTTCTTCCTCATCAAAGTCTACATGTACCGGCGGTGCAGGTTCTTGCAGCGAAGCCTTGATAGCCTCAGCTATCATATCGTTATCCTCCTGGTCTAAGTTCTTAGGAGGCGGCTCGCTAAGTGACGCAAGTATTGCTGCTGCTACTAAATCCTCATTCTCATTCTCGAAATCCTTTGGAGGGGGTTCATCCAGTGAGGCCTCGAGCGCTTTCTTAATCTCAGCCTCTTCCTCAGCACGGCGGCGTCTAGCCACTGGCGTTCCATAATGTGTCACATCGTCATTGTAACAGTCGTAACAGAGGCCGGGGTACTCAGTCTGTAGAGGTTCATCCAACTCTATACAGGGGTAACCAATCTCCATAGCGCAGAAACATTCGTGTATTTCCGCGATCCGTCAGTATATGATATATCGCTAGCAGTAGTAGGACTCACCGCCAGTGCGAATATGGTGATGGCACTCTGGAAAAACAGAAATCTCTTCCCTGCACATCGTACGGGAGTGTCCGTGAGGTATATACTATTGGAATGACTCTCCTTTCAGGAAAAGATATTTTGAGAATATAAATCTGGGTGTCGTATTCTAAGCAACTCGAAGTAATTTCACCGAAAGTTCCTCGAAAATAGTAAATATTCAAAGCGTGATGATTCTTCTAAGTAAGGAAACAGTATTTAACATAACGGATGTTGCATAGGTATACACAATTGCAACTGCCAGCGGATAGAGCGTTGCGTACAGATCTTCTGCTTGATCGTGAAGTATCTTGTACGTGGTCATTATTGTCTCAAAGACAACCCCTTAGAAGAAAGACAACACACGAATTATGAGGGTCCCATTTGAGATAAGAGGGAAAGCTCATGAATTGCAACATTTCCCATGGTTCTATACAACTCACTGCTAATATATAATAGTGATATTGGTAGGTGAGAAAAGTGTTCATAATGGAGAGACGCCGGATGGATCAAGAGATCTTGTATAGATCGAGGACGTTTAGTCATAAGCGTGTAGTAAGAGACTGGGCAGTAGAGTTAATTGCATCAGGTTTGTTATACCACTATATTAAGAAGCCAATTCATACGCTATGTGATATACTTATTAGTACATGGGAGGAAACTAGAGGCACAGAATGAAGAACATACACTTAGTCGCTCAACTGTGAAAAACAACTAAAACGGCGATATTGTACTGCGAGGGGATCTGCATCGAATAACACAACAGTGGAAACCGAGACGTGACGATAGGACAGAACGCACTGGAGAGCAGACAGAGGAGAACACAAGAATCACTCGATTTCAGGACTAGACTACTACACCATACCTGATACCTCATGCTATTGTTGTACCTAATATCACCTAGAATGATGCCAGTACCTCATAATAACGAATCCCCCTATTCTAACCCGAAATCTTCCTCAATCATCTTCCATGTCATCGTCGGAATCCTCACTATAAGCGCCAACGACCGAGTCAGGTGTGCGCTCTCCATGTCCCGTTAGCCGCGGATGTTCTGGCGGCGACGACGGGAATCCGGAAGAGCTCCTTTCGGCGTAGAGTTCATCGTCAGTGTAATCTTCACTCTTATTCCCCACCCCGTTAGTCTCGGGGAGTGTAGTAGGTGTATTGTCCTCGGATTGCTCATCCCGGTCCTCAACTAGACCGTCGTTGGGGTGTTGGCTCATATCATCGCTTTGCGGCACCAACTCAGCGGACTTGAACTTCTTAGATTTGCTTCCAGATATTCTTGTCCTCTTCGTACTTTCTTGATAGATATTTCCTAGCTCTTTGCCGTGCTCCTTCTTCAGGTAAGCTAGTGCTGCTTTGAGGGTGAGATCAAGAGACTCCTGCGAAGGAACCATCTTTTTCATCCTCGCCAATACTAGTTTACGGTCCGCAGTGGACCATTTGCTGTCTGAATCCTGTTTCGCAACCAGCCTCCAGGGGATATTCTTCTCCTGCGTACTCTCGGTAGCTCTGATAGCATGCAGTATCCTGTACTTGTCACCTGGGAGCATTTTTGCGTAATGACGCTCCGCCTCCTTTGTCCGGAAACTCGACTTTTCCTTAGTCGAGGTTTTGGTAACTTCCCGCTCATGCATTTGCTGCATCTTCTTCCATTTTACCATGCACTGTAGTCGACTACGAGTGTTTCCAAGCTTGTCACTGACGACGCTCCAGCTGACAGCTTTCACCAGTGTCTCGGATGGAGGCGCATCTTCCTGGTTCTCCATTTCCCGCACTTTCCGCAAGCAATTCTCGACAGCTTCGTGGAGCGCTATCTCTTCTTTCTCGGACCATACATCTGACTTCCTCTCAGTGCCACACTTGATATAATTACGCCATCTATCTCGACAGTCCTCCGGCATACGTTCGAGCTTTTTTCCAATGACCTTCCATTTGTCAGGCGTCATGGTGTAAGCGTCTCTCAGCTCTTGGTCTTCCTCAGGTGTCCATTTTCCACGCTTGCTGTAGTTATGGAAACGTCTCCGGCAAACTTTGTATATAGCTTGACGGTTCCGGTGGGGAAGTGATTCGAATAGGACAAGCCACAATTCCAGTGCTGGGTCTTGTCGCGCTCCTTGGGTATCCTGTATAATATTGTTGACAGCTTGCTGGGTAAGACCTTTTTCATTACGGTATGTATCGATAATACTAGTGATGATACTCAGCTCGTCTTTACTGAAGGGACCGCTTATTATCTCAACAGGGGGTTCCGACTCCTTACCGCTTTTAGGAGTCTTAGATTTTGTGGATTTCGCAGATTTAGAAGGTTTCGCACGTCTAGAAGGTAGTGGACTTACCATAACCTCGTCGTCGCTCTCAATTGGAGGAGCGTAAATATTCTCCTGGGTCTGCTCATTTGACGTACGCTTATGTTTGTATGATTTTTCGACGGAGTTATGTTTACGCTTGCGCTTCAGTTTTGAGCTCCTGCCTTCTAACACACGTTCCAAATTCGGATTTGAGACTGTTCCGGCATCCGGAAAATGGGTACTTTCCTCCTCATCCGGAGGTTCGAGTTGTCGCATTGATTGTCCATCATCTAGTGTATATTTAGGATCCGAGTCGAGAATTGGTTGCACTTCCGATAGAGGATTACTCTCCCCCTCATCTTGGCGCTCTAAGTCTTGCCTTGAAATGTCCTTTCCCTTCTTGAACTTTTTCTGCTTTGACTTAGTTTTTCGATTTCCGCTTGAACGTTTAAGTTCGCCAGAAACCGCTTCCACATTCAAGTCTTGTTCGATATTCGATGTCTCTTGCTCATTGGAAGCCAGCTCGCCACTCAAGGTATGATTTTCCTCGGGAGGTCTTTGCTCTTCCTCTTCCTCCTCATCCTCCAACAACTTCGCAAAGACCTGCCTCTCTTTATCGAGCTTCCGCTGTTTCGGGGTAAGTGAGTTTCTCCCCGGGGTCTCAAGTGGCCCGACAGGATCCGACAAATCGAGAAACTGTCCCTGAGACACTCTAGGATGGCGTGGTGTCGACGGTCTATCACGTTTCCGATCCGGCTTAGACTTGGAGGAGCTCTTTGCCAGCTGCCTGAAGTCACTGCTCTTAGGGGTGGGCATGAACGCCTGTGGTTCGCTGGTCGCGACTCCATTCGGTAGAGCTTGCGAAGAGATAGCATTGGCGGTCCTCGGAAGAACTGAGCTTTCGGGGGGGGATGGTAAGGCATCACCTTCAGCGAAGTTGTTGGTAACTAGGAACGTAGCACTCGTGCGTTTCTTCTTGGCTGATTTCGCGTTCTTCTTCCTGCTCCCTGTGTCACTCTTTTCGCTCTCCCTCCTCTTCCTCTTCTTCGATCCCTCATGCGAACCGGTAGCAGCATGTCGGCTGGTCTCAGACGGATGTGGAAGAGGTGTTTCAGGAATTAACTGGGTAGAAGGCGTATCCTGAGCGCCATTCCGTTCGAAACTGGGCTGGTCGAATTTATCTAACGAGTAACGACACATGTTAGTCGATATGCGATCGCAATTGATGTCTAGAAATTTGCACTACCTTCAGATCGATGACCCTTTTCATCCTCAGCAATTTGCGATGAGTTATTCCCCATCTTTGGCCAGCGCCAACACCGATTGTCCTGATTTCTACCAACTCGTGTTGGAGAAGCGTAGATTATTCGCGCGTTATTATTATTCAGCGCCGGCTGCCCACTGGTTCTATAGTCCACCGTAACCCTAACCATAACGAGCATTTTGGTCTTGGAACATTTTACCATAGAGAATCCCCCTAAATACATATACTACACCACCAATGCTGCTAAACTATTTATAAGAGTGTAGATATACTCTAAATAATCTCTTTATTCGACTACTACTTTTAGGATTCTATTTACAGTCGTGGAAGTAATTAAAAAATGTACTTTTATTTTCGGTTGTTGACTACTCTGATTTTTGCGTAGACGTTCGACGAAACTTTGTCCGACGCATGCTTCTGTTTTTGGACTAGCGTAGGGTGGACCGCAACCTCAGGCCTTTTCGCGGTCTCCTCTCTGCTATTTTAAAACAGTGTGATGTGAGAACAGGAATTCAGGCTCGCTCCGAGTCTGGATAGTGAAAACGAATCCGATCCAAGAATAAAGCTCAGTAGGGCAGGCGCTAGTTTTGCACATAATCCTAGACTTCCTTCGTTACAGACCTACGGGGTCGACACTCGACAGTAGATCGACAGCCTACAGGAACCTCAGGGCTTGAAGGCTTGTCGTGTTCTTACGGGAGTGTGGTGGTTTAAGGCAGGTTGGGCAATTAAAACGTATAGGAGATAGAAGAGACTATATTATCGCTCTGTACCCGAGTGGAATCTAAGCTACATTCATATCGTAGGTATAGCTATCAATTACGCCAATCATAAGGACTGAATCCTGTTCCTTAGCCAGAACGCACATTCCCATTACCCCTAAGCAATCCAGGACTCCTGGGTATCAAGATGCAATGACAGTTATGGGCACCGGTAACCAAATACAAAACAGTGAACCCTCCATTAACCCCATTACACATCTGTGAAAACGATGCGACTTCCCATGTGGGTTCGTTTAGATCTGCGTAATGTTAGTGATCACACTTAGCTCCTTAAGCTTGGAGTTACCTACTAAACGAAGGGGGCTCTTCTGCATAAGGTTCGTAAAGGTGAGCATGGCCCTTGACTTGCGATCCGGACGCTGCAGTCTTCTGAACGCCTCATGAATATGACTGGGACCAATAGGCTCTCGTTCTTCCTCCGGTGGATCGAACAGACCTGCCTCTCTCTTTCGCTTTCGGCTTTGGTTGTCGCCACCTGTACCCTTCTTGGAGAGGTCTTCCGCATGCTTGACCCTGAGTGCTTCCTCCGTGAGTGTCTGGACGATCTCGAATGTGAGAAAACCCAAAATATCGATGATGTCGTCGTTTGGTTTCGCGTCCGTAATCACACCGAAGCCAGCCCACTCCCTGAAGCGTTTACCCTTCCTGAAGGTGAAAGATGCTTGACGGCAGTCACTCCAATGAACGTATTCCTCTCGCGTCATATTCTTTGTGCGCTCATCCGCGTTCCTCAGCCTCTGCAGCGTCGCGAAGTTCATCTCTTCCTCTTCTTCGTCTTCCTCGTCATCGCGTGGAGGAACCTGTTCGCTGAAGTAACTTTGAACATCCCAGACAAGATCGACTTTGTTCTTCTTTGCCGCTTTCTTGCCAGCTTCGGCTGCTGTAGCGCCAATCTGGAGGTCGGCGTCTCCGCCTGGCATTCCGACGTCTGGGCCTGCATCGCCTTTGTTGTCTTCAGAGTCTTTAGCAGTCTTGCGTACATCCTTCCACTGGAGGAAATGGCGAAGGCGAGAGATTTTGGCGCGATCGTGACGGATCAACATCATCATGTCGTCAGTAGAGATGGTGCGACTGCCGCGGCGGGTTGCGAGCATCGTACATTCTTTGAGCATCTCCTGAACTTGCTGCTGCACAATGTGTTCGATCAAGCTCGTCGTCTCCGTAGAGGGTTCACCAGTTTCCCCCGAAACAAACATCATCTGGGCAATGTGAGTACCATAAATGCTTCGCTTTGCGTCTTTCACTGAACGCCTATTACGGGCGATTATGAAAGACATGGCTAATAGAAATGAAAGTCTGCGGGGGAAAAATGGAAACAAGTGTAGAATACCTTTTCCGCGAAGATGTGGAAACTGGAAACGTCCAGTGAGGTCATTGTGCTTGGGGAAGAGATGGGGAGGAAGGTGAGTGGTCAAACTCAAGTATCATGAGGTGTAATGTTTGGAAAGCTCAAAGGGGACCGCGGTAATGACTGTGACTCCTTCCGCGGGAACAGGGCAAAAGTTGTGAAGAAATGACCTGTAATGGAGCAGCGACTAACCTGCTGAATTTCCGTCTTATACTTCATTTTGTCTGCCATTCTGTCTCAAGTCAATTCCTCGTCTCTTCTTAAATATACAGTCTTCTTATTGATACAATAAATAGGTAGATAATTCTACAGCATCAAATGTGAAATAGATGGTCTATGAACATCTGAGTAATGAGGAGACAGTTCAGGAAGATCTCACGGTGGAACTAAATTTAAGGTTTTGGACTAGAGTCTCACCGCCTTCAGCCCTATAAAACCTTAAACATCCCACTTGCAGAATACTTCAAGCCTCATCCCAAAACCCTATATTACATAATTTCTTGGTGTTCAGATTGCTCTACAACAAAACCACTTATTCGAAATGCTCTACTTCATTGGTCTCGGCCTAGCCGATGAGAAAGACATCACAGTCAAAGGACTAGAGATCGTTAAACGGGCCACACGCGTATATCTAGAAGCGTATACCGCAATCCTACTTGTGGACAAAGATGCTCTGGTACGATTTTCCCATCTGATATACGCCCTCACATCAAACCACGGAAAGGATATCGGAAAGCATATCCTTCAACGAACGAGTTCGCTCACCTGAATCTAAAGTAGGAAGCCTTCTACGGGCGATCCGTGATCCTTGCACCGCGCGAAATGGTAGAATCATCCAGCGACGAGATCCTCGCGGACGCGGACAAAGTCGACGTTGCGTTCCTAGTTGTCGGCGATCCCTTCGGCGCGACCACCCACACCGACCTCCTCCTCCGCGCGCGCTCCCTCTCCATCCCCCACGCCACCGTCCCCAACGCCTCGATCCTCACCTCCATCGGTTGCACCGGCCTGCAACTCTACAACTTCGGCCAGACCGTCAGCATGGTTTTCTTCACCGACTCCTGGCGCCCATCCTCCTTCTATGACCGCCTTCTCGAAAACTGCTCTCTCGGCCTGCACACCCTGATCCTCCTTGACATCAAAGTGCGCGAGCCCTCTCTCGAGAACTTAGCAAGGGGGAGGATGGTGTATGAACCCCCGCGGTTTATGAGCGTGGCACAGTGTGCTCAGCAGATGCTAGAGGTGGAGGAGGAGAGGGGTGAGGGGGTTTGCGGGAGGGAAAGGTTGGCGGTTGGTGTTGCGAGGGTCGGGAGTGAGGGGCAGAAGATCGTGGCCGGAACTTTGAAGCAGCTTGCGGAGGCGGATTTAGGACCGCCATTACATAGTTTAGTGCTACTAGGGAAGAGGACGCATGATTTGGAGAGGGAGTTTCTGGCGGACTTTGCGGTGGAGAGGGAAGGATTTGAGGGAATTTGGAGGAAGGATTATGAGGGGAGGTGATGGCGAGATCTGGGTCGAAAAGGGGACCTCTTTCCGTGTCCTCACATGTTACCGTATAGATTCCTTCAGAGGAAGACAAGATGTCATATTCACTTGCACGCATTTTCGTGGTAAAAGCATCCATAACATGCCATACCGATTGTTACAGCTAATGCACCGAACCCCGTAGAAATCCTGGGTATCAGAAAATAAAAGTGCCGACGCCATCCCATCCTAGTAGTGCGAAGATATCGAACTATTACGCTCAGATACGAATCCCCATGGTGTGCATGCCGAACGCCGTTCCATGCGATGCTTAGATAATAGAGCCCATAACGCCCTTTGCCGTTCACAAACCCAGAAACATAAACCTGTACAGTTTGCTACCCGGACCCCAGAGCAAATCCAGACCTTTGAAATCTGCCAGTTAGTCCTTCAGAATCGCAAAACCTCATCCAAGACACCGTTAAGACGTTCTCTGTCCGCCTTGGCGCCTCCAGTCCATCCCCAGTCGCCATCTTCCTCCCTCGCCTTCTCTTTATCAACCTGTGTCCCATTGACCCCATTGATTGACCTCCGCCCGAATGGTAACACCCCGTTGCTGACTCCATTGATCTTCTTAAGCCCACCAGTCGGAGCCTGCCACCCACCAACACCCCTCTCCTCCTCGTCCTCCCACCACTGAGCCCAAGTCCCCGTCGTAATTCTCTCCGCCGCCACCGCCACCTGAGACAAGTATGGATCACCTAACTGGATCGCCAATCTCAAATCTCCCAGATCAAGAGGCTTATGCCTCATCTGAGCCTCCTGCTCTACGGGTAATAGCCCTGCCGGATTCCTCTGCAGTTCTCCCTTCATCGCCAATCTCTCCTCTCGTTCCAACTGTTTTCTATAACGCGCCGTTTTTATGTAGTTGAGATTGGGTCCGTTAACGCGGACGTGCGAGAATAAGTGGGTTAATACTTCTTTGATGAAGGTTTCGGTGGCGACGTTTATAAAGTCGGCGCAGTTGGGCCCCGGACCGTTGGTTACGCCTTCCTCGTAGCAGATGGGCGTCATCCGAGCGGCGAGGGTATCGGGGTCAGGGAATTCGGCGGTTTCGGAGAAAAGAGGTTGGGCGTAGCGTTTGCGGATTTCAAGGTCCCAGTCTATATGGAAATAGAAAGGTGATGAGTAGAGGCTAGGGAAAGGAAGGGGGACAGTAGGAAGTTAGAACGCGGCTTACTAGTTTTATTGAAGCCCCCGGCAGATGCTGGGACGAGATCTGGGGGCGCGACTTGTCGCGAAGTGTGATATTCGTGTTCGACTCTAAATAGATGGTCGGCTGGGATCTAGGAAGGGCTTTGTGTTAGCAGAAAGCCTTGTCATATACAGTGGTAGTGACTCGGCCTGGCGCCGTGTCCATATCCTTGAAGAGGAGACGGGAGCCTACATCTTGTATCGATTTTAGTCTGTGCCTGTCCCTTGCAGGCAATTGCATAATCTCCGCCTTCAATCTCTGCTCCGCCGCATCTCCCGCGACTTGTTTAGCTACTGTGGTGGGCTTGTCGTTCGCCGATACCCAGTTCGCAACGCCGGGGTCAGGAGGATCTCGAGACGCATTTCCAAAGATCGCGCATATTAATTGATTGTGTAAGTGTATCCGGTTTGGATCTATACAAATGAAGTGGTCGATTTTGCGCGAGAGTTCCTCCTGGTTGAGATGTCCTGTACGGGGTGCGATGTAAGTATCTGTTGCGCAAAGATCAGGAGCGAAAGGATTTATCTGAGATCGCAATCATTTCCTGTGTTCTTGCGCGTGTACGGACCTTGTACGAACAGACTGATAGTGTCCTTATATGTTCCCCAGTTATCGCCAACCAACCTCTTCAATTCGGTGTACAAAGGTTCGACATTGATTCTCTCGACAACCGTAGAAGGCTTGGCCGGTTTGGATGACGTGCCATTAGGTGTAGATAGGGTTCTCGAGGCTAGTGTAGGCGTGGAGGTCGGATTGTTCATCGCATCGCGGGGGTTCATCGAAGCCATGTTTGTTAAGGTTACGGATGGCAAAGAGAGATAGGAACGTGTCGCAAAGACAGGAAGAAAAAGGAGCGGAAGCCCCAGAGAGGCTCCTTGTTACCACCCAATTTCTGAGTGTATTGTCTATGGATATTGAATGGATACACGCCAAGTTGTGATGGCTCACTGCGGCGGGTTGATGAAATGAGGTTGGACGTGAAGTCGGTTGCCGGACCGGTACTGGCCGAGTCGGCATTGTACAGTATTAACGGTAGACCCCGGACCGGGATATCATATAATCTACAACGGCTGAACATTATGGAATTTCAAGAAATGTTCGTCCTGTACTATAAAGAATCCCCGGTCATTCTTAGACAGACCATTATATTCATTCAGAGTTACGTATCCTCTCTTACCATTCTCTCAAGGCAACATCTATTATATCTCGCTTTACTCATGGCTTGAAAAATAAAAGGGTGTCCGTGTGCTCGGACACTGCACAGATACAGTAGCGTAATTATATCTCGTTGGAACATGAACATCCCCAAGTGCAAATCTTATGAAATTTATCATGATCTATCTGGGGACTACTAGTAAGTCTAAGACCTCCAACTAAATCTAAAACAAGTGCTCTCTCCTTTCTCAGTGACGATCATTGAAGTTTGAGATTGTCTTCATCTAGAACACCGTAAAGTTCCTCGATACATTGAGCGACGCACTGAATTTCATCTGCAAGCTGACCCGTGACGAGCGCTAGAAGTAAAAGGATTAGCACATGAAACTAACAAAAAAGGGGTTCAAAGGTTCTTACCATAAGCATAGAGCAACTCATAATCCGCATCAGTGGCAACTCCATCTCCAGCACCACTCTTTCTGAAATGAAACGTCTTCGCTAGAAAGCGATCTCTTGTATGATCGATATTGGGCATAGCATCGCTGAGCGGATACTCAAGCTTCATGGAAGATGCCATGACTATTCCTGTGGTTAGCACAAATAAAAGGAACACGAACTGATGGGCGTACCTGAAAATAGATGGCTTATGCGTGCTGACAACTGACGACGTTCTTCTTTCGTATATCGTAAGAGTGCTATCTCCCCTGGTGATGCTTTCAAGTCCTTCTCAATAAGAACCTTCATCGCATGAAAGGCATCTAGCATCCTTTCTGTAGCTTCTAGAATTCGACTGAATATCTTCGCCGGGAATGAACCTTTGAGTTCGAACTCATTAGACGCCGCGCCCTTCAACGCCTGCAGATTGCATAGAAACCGGCGCAGTTCCAGTGCTTCCCGAATGTCCATATAAGAACGATGTCCGCCTCCATCCAAAAGGATCTCAAGTGGGTCTCTTTTCCAGATCAGACCCATCCTGAGCCATAGTAGACACAACCCGTCTTTCAGCCTTCTGCGAGCGCTTATGGGCCATACAAGCCTAGTGACTATGATGCCCCATGCACAACCGACCATGACTGCAACCACACGGTGCAATGTGATTTCCCAGATTTCCGGACTGATACCGCCCTCGTCATCGTCATCGTTGCTATCTTTCACCGACAGAGAATATGCGTACAGGACGGACAAATTATATGTTAGTAGGATATAACGCCCCATAGGTCCCTTACCCCTTCCAACTATGATATAGAAACCGCCTAGAGAGGTAATCCAGCCGAGGAATGCTAGAACGTAGGGATTTTCGTCCCCGATTGCCCAAAATAGAATCGCGATTACCGCACCTAAGCATGTACCGCTGATTCGTTGGTATCCGGTGCTATTGGCGCTCCCGATGGTCATAGAGCACACCAACATATATGACAACAAACCCCATTCACCTCTCCAATGAGAGTAAAACGGTCTAGTCGAGGGGATGAAAGACCACATCGCATATAAAACCGCCCCAAAACCGACTTTGATGGCGAACTTCACGTCCGTCCGGCGAAAAAAACCGAGTAGTTTCCACAACCTTGCGCTAAAAATAAACTTCCTCTTGATGGGTTGCTCTGGATTCTCGGGAACTTTGTGTAGCTCATGTACAGCAGGTATTGATTGTGAAAGACCACTTTCTGGGTTCCCAGTAACTCTGTCTGGTTCTATATTAACGTCAGTTGGGGAGCCATTATAATCTAAATTATGAAGTGTTCATAATCTCGACCTCTTACGAGTGTGCTGAAGTAAGCTTACCTGGGTTTCCTAATTCCGTTTGATGTTGACGCCAGAAGGGTAGAAGCCAATTCCAACTTCTTGGCTTTTCAATATCTGACTGCAGTTCTTCCAGGATATCTAGGTACTTGATCATGTCTTCTGCAAAGTCCTGTAATGCGGAACTAAAATAACCGCAGCTAGCAGCTATGTCTTCATAATCAGCGGCTCTATTTATTGTTCTTGTCGCATCTAGAACCTTGGTCTTGTAAAGCATCTGGAGAGCTTCTACTCGTGAATGAGTGAACAGTTCATTAGCGTCGATAAGACTACAACGAAACTGCCTGTTTACGACGATACTGAAGTCTGGAGGTGGTCCGAACGGGAGTTCATCTAAGACAGCTTTGAGGGTAAAGGCTAATGATTTCTACACATAGTTAGATATTTTGCTCTTTGAATTGAATGTCAAGCCTTACCATTGACGGCCCCAAGTGATGTATGAACGTAGTGAAGACATCCCCTGGCGTGATAGCAGCATCGAAGTTACCACTATGGATACTCATCAAGCTCGGTGCGGTTTTACCACCTTTATTCCTGGAATTCATTTCACTTTCCTCGTCCTCTTCGACAATCGAATCTAGGTAGCTGGTTCGATCAGCGCTAGCAAGGCTAGGTGATATCTCCGGTGATGACATCGTCTGAGCATTCGTAAACCACGAACGAGCAGTCACAGGTGTTGCAGCTCCCTGTCCAGACGGTGTCGCTATAAGCGCAAATTGTGTCGTTGCGGCACTTCTTAGACCTCCAATATCTTGCTCTAATTGTTCCATGCATCTGACCAATCTTCTTTCAATTTGATATTCCTTCTCTTCGCCCAAGAGATAATGCTCATATTTCGCTTCAGCTAGATTCTTGGTTAGAGAAGTAAAACAGGAGTTAAACTTCTTTGACGCGTCGAGAAAAGACGGGTCCGACAATTTCCGCTCATCTCCTGAGAGGAAGCTTCTTGTGATCATTGTTAGCATGTCACCAAGTGAGTCTGTCGTTTGAACAAAATCGTTTCGTAATGCTTTTCGCGCTGAGACTGGTCCAATAAGTAGATTAACGGCTGTTGCAATTGTAATACCCATGATGACCATCTTCAACACTTGAACTACCTTATCATCTGAAAACTGTGCCGCCTGTACGGCGCCCTCTTTTGTCAAGACTGTGATGATAGCGAGTGATGCTAATGAGCATGCCTATGATTATGGGTCAGAACCTCATTGCGTATATTCCCATTATATGGATACTTACTACGTTGACTAGAGGATGACCTAACTTCTGTTTGGCCAGAGCCACGAGCCCCAGACCGCCTCCACAGAAGACTATGAGTACTATAATATGGCCTAATACCAATAGACCACGGTCGGCAAAGAAGATTGAAACACCCATGCTGGTGAAAGAAATGAACGCCGCATACGCAAAAGCTAAAAGTGCCAGTATGGTAGCCTCTATCATGCTACCCGCCGATCGAGCAGCATGGAAGTACACTGTAATAGTAGCAACCATATGTTTTCCATCATTCTGGCCCAGTGTCGCAGCAATCGCAGGTACAAACGTTGCCATGCTCCCGAGGAAGTATGCTATGGAGCATTTGAAGATATTAAAGCCGGTGGTCGAGGTCGCAAAGTTACATATCCGGTTTAACTCTTTCTTCATCCGACCTTTGCCCCGTTGGTATAAACTCTTATCCTGCGCATCGCTGTCCCAACCGAGGAGGGGAGTCTCCTCGTCGTCCTGGTCTACATCTTCAACGTTTTCGATCGAACCACGTAGGGTGAAGGCGCGTTTGACTCGTTCTCCGGTTCGGGGCAAAATGAGAGTCGCATTTCTCAGCTATGCATTTTTAGTTCTTGACTTCTGGAGAGGAGGTGCTTATCTTACACCAGGTCTTAAAAACTGGCGGCTGGGGCTGGGAGATCTCCGTTCCAGATCTCGAGCATCCATCTGGTATTCTCAGTGTAGGGTACACATGTTCATGTTAGACATTCTCAGCTCTTAACACCCCTCGAGATTATTAAAGGAATTGTATGGGAGTTGAAGCGACGCGGTGATTGCGGTGACAAAGCGTGGTGAGCCCTTGGCTGAGGTGTCTATCCACCTCATTACTCTGGAGCTTTGACTCCACATATGGCGTACAAGGCGCATACGCGATGACTCCCATGGGTTAGTATCATCATTAATGCACAGTCTTTCTACCTGTTAACTCTATTTGGTAGTCTGGCATAAGGTAGGTAGATAGATGTATCTATTTGCTCGCTGAAAATCCCATCTTTGCTTAACACATCAAACATCAGATTTGTAACATGAATACTGGCCTGTTCAGCGTTATCTCGCTCCAAAACCCCATACGTACCTTTCCGTGACATTCATGTGTGCCGTCAAAGTGGTATAAATCGCTCAAATTGCTGTCCGCACCGTTTAAAGCAAATCATACAATTCACACCAATTACCCACAGTGAGCGTGGAGTAATGTAAAACCCCAGACGCCACACACCAACCTAGGGCTTGAAGAGCCTTGATATGGACAATAACTTGAAACTGAAGGTAAAAGAATTAAATCAAAACATGCAATAATGAAATATGAGAGATTTGACCTTTGGGAAGGATGCTCTTTAAGGAAAGCTTTCCCGAAGCCAAAGTAGAGGTCCGGGTAGAAGCTTGGGGGGCAGTTATGCTCAGTATCTATAAGTCCGACAAGTCAGTAGGCGATTTCCCCAAATGTGAATTAGATAGATGTATGAAAATTACCACGTCTAAGAAACCGCAACTACCCAGATCTGCGCACCTCATGTGCCGGATAGTTGCCCCCAGCATACAAATTTGGATCGACTGACCTATACGAGCCGCTCCCTCTGCGACTACCTCTCCTAGGTGGACCGGAAATATCGCTATGTTCCTCAATGACCTCGACAATGTCATCGCCATCCACTCTCCGACGTTCGTCCACGATGATGCTACGTGGTCTCGGAGGTGGCCTTGATGTGCGGCGTTCTTCAACCAACACTCTTGAGCGTCGTGGCGATCCACTGACTTCCCGCATCTGGCCTGATCTGCGCGAGTGTCCAGAACGGCGTGACCTTCCAGGGGAGCGAGGTCTTTGTCGCACTACAACCTCTTCCTGGCCAGCCATCACGTTCCCGCCTCCCTGGAAACCACCGGTGCAAAGATTGGATAACAACCAGATGAGAAGCAGGAAACCAGCAAGGGCACCAAGGATAATACCCACAACCATTCCGGGGGCAGGGGAATCATTGATACCCTTGTAGGTCGTGGGAAGGAAGAAATAACTGATTCCATTTTCTTGCTGTTGGCGCTTGGAGACTTCAGAAGATACATGTTCAGATATTGATGAGAGCGACTTCGAAGATATTGCGGATCGCCTGAATAGGCGTGAAACTGGTTGCGACAATGCTGTGAGAGGTGGTACGATGCTGCGGATATGGAGCGATAGGGCGACGCGGTCCGCCTGTTGCGGAAGTGGTATTACTGGCATTGTGATGGGATAATCAATTTGAACCAGATGATATCGTCGACGCTATTGACAATCGAGAAGACGGTTGCACCGCTGGCCTTTTCAGAACATGCACGGCGCGAATGTGGTAATTCGGTAATTGTTGGCTCCGGATGCGCGCGGCGAACGTGTACTATTGCGATCGAGGGCTAAATGAGGAATAAGTGGTGATACTCGACGAGAAAGAGCGACTTCAAGTGGGATTAAGTGAGTAAGGTAGTAAGATTAGTTGAGGAGAGGAAAATATGAGGTAGATTGTGAGATAGGAAGAGGGAGAAATGTGGTAAGAATGGGATTCTCACGATGCTGTTGACGCAATCCTGGTTCGCGGCGTCAATGTCGGGTTGCGGGTGGCTGGTCGAGGGCTGGTATGTAAACGCAGAACAGACGGGATTGTCATCAATAGATAATTTAATATGGCAATGTATCTACCCGGATGCCAATGTGCAGTTGTGCAGAATGTCTTGTAGAAAAATAATGGAGTAAATATTTGGCCATCTATCATTTGTACAGGACAGTACATACGCCCCGGGGACATCTCCGGCGCAACGAAAGTGCTCTTGAAATCGCTCCTCGATGAAATGACTTCACTTCATTCTGACATACAGAAGCCGAAAAAATCTAGTACAAAAACGGTGCGGGTGAAACGAAGGAAATACGAATCCATACGAACGCCCACGCACACCAGTCGCACACATGTGTGGAATGTTCAAGGTGCTGAGCCACGCCTAGCACAGCCGTTCAGGTGATGATTTGCCATCAACCACCCACCGCAACACCTCGTGCACCTTTAACCATTTGAACTACATTCTCCCTCCTCTTTCCTTTCTCCTTTTCTCTCTTTCCACTCTCCAATCCGCCCGTACAGTCTTAAAAAGTGCGCGCCGTTCGCTACAGGATTGAAACGCAGAGAGACAGAGTATTGAGTATCCCCGTCATCGCGCATCCACCCACAAACCTCACAACAACCTCAACCCAACCCACACAACACAAACACCTCCAACTCTACAATGGGCCAATACGCAAGTCCCCCTCTTCCCCCATCCTCCCTTCCCACCTCCAACTAACAAACCATCAGGACTCCCCCGCCTACCCCCCTCCCACACACCAAGACGCCAACTACGCCAACGCACCTCCAAACCCCTACACCTCCCCGCCGCCTCAGGGCCAATACTACGGTCCTCCCCAAGGTCCGCCGCCCGCAAACCAAGACTACTACGGCTCCCCTCCCCCGCAGCAGCAACAGGGCCCCTACTACCCCCCGCAGCAAGGGATGTACTACCAGCAGGGACCGCCGCCGCCGGGTGGGTACGTCGAGCAGAGGCGTGGCGGAGGCAGCGAAGGCATCTGTGCGGGCATTTTCGCTGCGCTGGCTTGTTGCTGTTGCTTGGATTGTATCTTTTAGAGGGTTTTGTTCGAGGAGGGAAGAGGATGTGGATGAGTGGGTGTCAGTGGTTAGGATATGTGTTTGCCCGAGATTGTGTGATTGAGAATATATCTGTCTTGTTGTGGGGGGGAGGGGCGCGCGTTGGGGGCTACTTGAAGTACGAGCGTGATTGTGTTTGTGTCTGTTACGCTACGGGCTTATGGTGCGCGGATGAGGTGGCGTTGAGATGTCCGCTGTGTTTTGAGGATTGGTGATAAAAGTCATGACGTGGATTCGAATTTTGCACACCGAGAAAATTGATATTACAGTAATACGTCTCAAACTTTTATAATTACACCAAAACCCCAATCAATATGCACCTCGAGTAATAATAGTACAGCACATCCGCCATATCTCCACCAATTATGCCAAGTACTCACCAACCAATTTCCTACGACTCCAGCTCTTCCGCGGTCAAGAATAATATCTCCCTGATACTCTTCCTCGCGTTTTTCGGGTCCTTAGCAATGCTCTGCCAGACCTCCCCATGCCTCGGCTCCGTCATCACACACTTCTGGCAAACCTCGTCCTTCTTCTCCTCCGTCCCATGCTGCACCAGGTACTTCAAATACCACGCCCACGTGTCACCCAGATCGGCATCGGCCACGATGGCTTTCTCGAACCAACTGCTCGCTTTGTCGAGCTTGCGCTCCGCCCAAAAGATCCGCGCCACCGTGACGAACAGGTACGGATCGTTATCGACCTTCTTGATGGCCTCGATGCTGCGCGGTTTACGCTGCGTCCTGGCTTCGAGATGCATGATCTTCTCCGACCACAGCAAGCCCGAGTCTGGGACTTCTTGGAGCGCCTGCGCCATGCGGTTGTTCGCCGCGGCGAGGTCGCCCTTGCGGCGCTCAAGCCTCACACTCTCAGTCCAGAGCTGGCCGTTCTTCGGAACTGCGATCCTCGCACGCTCGAGGATACTCCGCGCCTTGACGATATTACCCGTTTTCTCCTCCAGACGCGAGGCAAGCAGCCAGAGTGGGACGGACTTGGGACTCTCGCGCGTGCCCTTGTTGTATGCTTCGCGCGCTTGAGGGATCTGCGCGGTGGACTCGTATATCTGCCCTTTCATCATCCAGAGTTTGGGCGCTTTGGGGTAAAGTTGGAGACCGTGGTTGACGAGGTCAAGGGCGACGTCTGTATTTCCCTGTGTACGCTCGAAAGCGACGCTCTTGATCCAGACACGGTCGGTGCCGGCTTCGTTGCGGGCGGTGGCGAGGAGTTCACGCGCCTGGCCGATCTGGTCGTTGTCTGCTTCGAGCTTGACAGCCGCGAGCCAGATGTCTTCGTTGTTGGGGTTTTGCTTGAAGGCTTTGCCGAGGACGACACGCGCATCATCGATGGTGCCGGACTGCCATTTCTCCTTGGCGAGTTGCATCCAGAGGACATCGCTTTGGGGACAGGCTTCAACCGCTTTCTCTAAAATATTCCAGAGAGCTTCTTTGTTGCCGTGATTGCGCTCCAAGTCTGCGGCAGCCAACCAGATAGACCGTCTGTTGGGGAAGACGCGAAGAGCGTATGCGTAGATGGCTCGTGCGGTTTCAAACTTGTTTCGTCCAATACTTGAAGTGGCATCTTTCATCCAGATCTGCTTCCTATCATCATCCTCATCTAGGTCCCAACCCAGAGTCTCGCGAATGATGGCACCGCAGGTCAGCACTGCGCCTTCTTCTTCGCACTTTTCGGCCTCCGTGATCCAATCTTCTCGCTTTAACATTGCGGACTCTTTAGCTAGAGCCTTGATACCACGTTCCATAACTTTCGCAACCATAGCTGCATTGCCCATCTGCTCTTGAAGGCGAGCGGCCGCTACCCAGATTTCAAAGCTTGCAGGTACAGCTTTACGTGCTTTGTTGAGGACAACCTGAGCGTTTTCTGGGGTCTCCAACCTTGCCAAAGCCAGCCAAAGTTCGATCGACAAGGGAACAATTTCAGTCGCTTTTGCAAGCAGCAGTCTAGCATCCGCGGGATCCTCTTCGAGATTCACTGCCTCCTTCCAAATGGCTACTGATTGTGGTACAGCATCTAGAGCATGTCGGAGTACTCGTTTCTTCGCACGCGGGTCCGATTCTAGCTTCATCGCCTCTATCCATAAGGGGACCGAACGGTCATTATTCTTGATAGCATTGGCCGCTATAATCTTTGCATTATAATTATCGTTCAACCTAATCGCTTCAAGCCATACGTCCTCGCTCTTTGGGCAGTTTCGACATCCGTCAGCTATGACTTTCCGTGCAGTGACTATCTTTCCAGCGAATTCGTCCAGGCGTGCGCATGCTATCCAAGCTGGACCATGCTTGGGATTGGTCTTGATAACGTTTTCTAAGAGATCTCTCGCACGTTTGATGTCACCCACAGGTATCTCCCCGGCGATAACTTCTGACTTGGTAAGACTTGTAAGGTAGCCTCGAGGGTCTATGCTCGTTGAAGTGCCTCCCACAGTCTCTATTCCTGATTTTTGAGCTGCTTGGTCCAGTCTGACTTGTAAGACCTTGTTGTTCGCGGCTCCGATATCTGCAAAATTCGTCATAGTACCACTTGCGGCGTCCGAAGTTCCATTTGTTGCGGTTCCATCGGTAGAGATGCTAGTGTCGAACTGCGTAGATGCACTTGCCCCAGCAATTACGCTGTCAGGGACAGCATAGAACCGCTTCCGTAGATCCTGCTTTTGCCGTTTATTCTTGCCCGTAAGATCACCTACGTCTGGTATCGCCGCCCATTCTTCATCCGTGACCGTTCCAAGCTCTCGTTTCAGATCGGCGAATTGCTGTTGGATTTTGGGGTTGTTTCGTTCGTATTCTTCGCGTTCTAGTTTTTCTCGTTCTTCCCTAAACGGATCGAAAGGTCTCAGGTTCGTGATCTGTTTATACGGAACAAATAATGTTGATGAACATTGTGTACGTACGGGAGGGGAGATGAAAGGGTTTACTAACCTTCTGCGCTTACGCCGTCTATCCATTTTCTCGTCTACCTCATGGTAGATCTCGTCTGCCTCGTCATCCTCCTTGTCGAATGTGCCACCGGAGAAGAGACCGGCATCGTCAGGATCCTGAAATCGTTCGTCATCATCATCGTCGTCCTTTTTCTCCGGCGCGCCGTATGCTGTGGGGTTTGGTGCGCCTAACTGTGCTGCTCTTTTGGCGAGGGCCTCCTTGATCTGTTCTTCACTTGGACCTTCTCTAGCAGGACCAAGGTCGGATCTGGTGGTAAATCCAGTAGCTCCACGACCGAGACCTGCGACGTAGTTTTCGGGTGCCGGTTGATTAAGGAAATCTTTTCGTCCCGTCATATTGTATCAATCAAAATGAGTGGGAAAACTGAAGGGAACAAGCTTAGGGAAGTGATGGTTTTTTTTTAGAGAAGCACGGCAAGGCATCAACTTAATGAACGGTGGGAATCTCAAAGTGAAGTGATGCCAAGATTGCACTCTTGGCTGGTTTGGAACACCCTAAAACCGAAAGGGTCAGGCACGGGCTAGGACTAATCAGGCATCACCATCTACTGTAGTTTGGGTCAGCTCCAGCAGGAACGGTTTTCAATATTGACTGCGTTCACTTGGATGAATTTATAGATGTTTCCATAGGCTCTCTACTCATCTCTAATCATCGCTTGTCTGATTCTACTTGTTCAGTCACATTTTTCAATGATGACATTGGTGTATTATGCGTTCTGTCATTGTATAAGGATACCACTCTATTGATAGGAATGAGTCTCTCCATTTCTTCATGCTCAACGCTCGTAGTTCTAGTCCACAAGTTCCCACAAAACAGAACCTCAAGGCTAAAAACAAACGGCCAGCCGTTTACAGCAATGGATTCAAAACATAGAAACCTTTTTAGGGTGTTTTGACATCCGGAAAACCAACAGACGGAAGATCGCTGGTGGACAAAAGCACGAATCTCCTGTGTGCCAGAGCTTTTCCCTAAAAAGGGTCAATATCTGATCCATATCTCAATAATCTCATGCTCTGTAAGACGATGACTCGTTCTCCACGTGTAAGCCCTGCGGCTACTTTTCCTTACTCGGCCCTGAAAACGATAATTGATTAATGTAAACATCCATCCGAACTCCCACTTCTCCCTACCATCGAGTCTCTGTTCTCCAAGGTAGCAATTGAAGGCATACCTTACTCTACACGGAGTACAGGAAAGTGTTTTCAGTGAATTCGATCTTTAAACTTACCGTGATCCCTCGTGCACGCCATGGGCCAACCTAAGGCCCGTTTTCCCAAATCCTCCCCAGCAGCCCAGCGCATGAAACCTGGAACTTCCCCTAAGCGAAGCCCTGATCATGGTCTTCAGCCCATGCCGTAAGCAGACAAGCTTCAGCTTCTAGAAAACCCCAGCTCTGCCCCTGTTGACCATACAACCAGACCCATCCATTACCTTAATCAAACCCATTCTCTCCGTCCTCGGTCCCGTCGACTCTTCTTCCCAATTCTCCTTCCCCCGCAATTCGATCGATATCCTCCATCGTCTTGTCAGCGTCGTTCACTTTGAAGAAGTGTCCTGGCATTGATCGAGTGCCGATACCTTAAGGCACTTGTCGAACTTCCTAAAGCGGAAACGAGAACGCATGCACGCCGGATCCGCATCCTTCGCCAAACCCAACCTCCAACGCCGCAATTAATATACGGGTACGCTGCTTTCGAAAAACCCTAGCTCAAAGCACCGCACCGAGGAGGGTCGACGGGAGGACATACCTGACCCAAGCAACATCAAATCAAGAAGTCCGAACAACCTCAACCCACTCCACCTCACCTCACCTCACCCATCAACCGGAAACACACAGTCTGCACAAAAAACGCTCTACTCACCAACGTCCAAACACCTCGACCTCCGTCCTACCCACCTCCTCGGAACACAAAACATCGAGTCGAACGGCAAAAATGGGTTTTTTCGAAAAACTGCAAGCGAGTAAGTCCACCTGTGTGCGCTCAATCAGCTCGATTACCCAACAGGTGGAATGGAATTTTGACCTTGAGTAGAACTCGAACTCTACCGTCTCGAACAGCGCTATACCAAACGCTCCAAACGCACCACCTTCATCAGCGATGCTGTCTACGTTGACGGCGAGTACGTCTACAACTCGCCTACCTCGACGCCAAAGTCACCGTCTGCGCAAAGTGCGTCTAGTGCAGGAATGAGGTGGGGTCGTGGGCGATGAGTGATAGGATTGGAATTGGAATGGGAAACTGTGAGGAGCTTAGGGGGAGACGGTGAAGGAAATTGTGGGGAGATCGTGGGGAGGGGAAAGTGCGAGAGAGTAAAGGACTAAGTGAAACCCTAGTAGTTCCCAATGTTTCTGGAGCATGTGATTGAGCTTGATCTTGATCTTTAACCCTTCAATTGACGGGACTGAAGGTCCTAGGCAGGGAAGTTCTTCTAACAAAGTACATATCATCTTTTGCGGGTTTTATTGTTTGTGCGTATACTGTATGTTTGACGATGATTCAACTGTTCATATTATTTGCATCTTGCATTGTTTACTGTCTACTTCTTTGTCTATTCCCCGACCCTGCTCGCTATGTCTTGCGACTAATGCCAGCGAGTGGGTGGAGAGACAAATGTCCATATCCTGTGCGTAAACATCAATGAGGACATGACTTTTACCATTCTCAATTCCGCCAACCAACGATCCCTTCGTGTCGATCTTCCGCTATCATGGTATGATATACTGATTGTGCACTTGCGGGGCCATTGGAATACATATGCTGGATGTTTCGACTCTGGAAAAGGAGGTTTACGATACAGAAGGACCTGGAGAGCCGGAAGCTGTCTACTCTGAGTCCGTGAGGAGGGGTTTACTGTACAGAAGTTCCAGGGAGAAGGAAGCGGTATGATCTGATCTCGGGGGGACGGGAGTTATTGTACAGAACCATGTCTGGTAAAACGTTTCGTCCGTCAGCCATCTCAGGCTTTTTTCCGAGATTTAGCATACGGCCTCTTAATATTAATCTTTGTATGCTTATGGAGCATACTCAACGTAGAGAGGGCTTTGACTCATCTCTGAATAGCACCAGTTTCTGGTGCGTTTAGAAGGCCAGCCGAGGCCTCTCTCTCCAAGCTCAACTTCATATCTAACCAGGAATAGAAGTTGGGGGATCGACAAAACTGCTCGTAGAATGAATCACGAGCTTTGTATTTCTGAATTGGATCGCCCCTGAACTTGAGTGAGGTTCCGTATTTCGATAAGCTCTGGATGAAGGCAGCTTCGGAGAAGTTGGCATACTGTGGATGTCTTCCAGGGGCTGCGGTATCCCTCGTTGTCTGAGAGGCGAGGAACCTATTGAGGGGAGCGAGGAATTGGGCCGCCAATTCCGAGAAATGGCGGCGAACAAGGGGGCCTATTTCATCCGTGGCCGACGGACCCTTCTTCAGCATCTGGTCGAGGGTTTTGGTGAAGCTGTGGTCACTCTTGAGATACCTCGTTGGGGCAGACTGAGACTCCCCGCTTCCAGGGGAGAAGTTTGCCTTTGCACGGGCTGAGAGGGAGTGGTGCCGTTTGATGGGCACTTTGTCGTCCGTCTCGTCAAGATATACCACGTAAGGCGTGGTGCTTTCACCGTTCTCCGCAGTGCTAGAAATGCGTTTCTGCAGGAAGGGATTCGTACTACCTACAAGAAAATGTCGTGGCGTACTTCCTTCGATACCGTTTAATCCGAATTCCGACTGCATTGTGAGATATGGCTAGGCGAAATACGATTAGTATACGTCCAGGTCAGAATCAATAGCAGGATATACACTTACTCTACAATCGCCGGCATATGGGATTGGCCTAATTAGATCTACCATGGCACTTACAAAGTCACTGCAAACCTGAGGGCTCTTCGCAAGAACCAGGACATTTTCGCATAGGATCACTTTCTCGAAGATGACGTACAGTTCAGAGAGGTACGGCAGCGATCTAGCAAGTGTGTTCCAGGAGGATACAGGTTGGTATGCGCAGATTGGGATTGGTCTCCCGGAGAGCTCATATGCAGATGTTAGAGTCGACAAACCTTGCAGGGGGAAGGCGACATGCGGAGCACTGTGAGTACGTTAGTGTATGTTACCTTGGTTAGCAAAGGTGCTCTACTTACATGTCAATTGTCCTCACCGTTCCAAGAAAAGGTAGGTCATGACGTCCAATTGATGGTGGAGGCCAAGCCGCTATTTGATTATATGCAGCTTCAAGAGGTACTGGGTCATTATTGATCACGCCCGAAGATGCCATCTGGTGTAGGATCTGGGTGAAGAATGCTGGGAAATTTTGGTTCGAGAGTAGTACTAGACTGCGTTGATTGAAACTGCGCTTCATCGTACCATCGAACTGCTGACGAAAGATACATGTTCCGTAAAACTTGCTTCCGCTTCCGTAAGGGGGACATGGAGAATTGAGTATGATTTCCGGGGAGTTGTTGCGTATGGTAAAATGAAATGCAATGTCTTCTGTAGGCTCGCTATCCTGCCTCTCTGGAAAGCTGTGGAAGCTGATAGCTTGCAGATCGGAGGTCGAGAAGTGCGTCTCCGGTGGATAGACGAGTTCAACTTCAGGTCCAACATCTACATTGAAATTACAGACTATGAATGCAACAGCCCAGTTTCCGAACTGTGAGCGGCGGGAAGGTGTTGGCTTTGATTCTTTTGAGTCTTTGGACTCTTTAGAACTGGAGAGGCTACGATCGCGGGTGAGAATGTTTTTGAGCTTCTCCATCTTTCGTGTAGATGCAGATTTGCGAATAGTAGAGCGCGTTGTAGAAACTAAGGCAGGGGTCAAGGCTGTTGTTGTGGCTTTGGTTATGATGTCAAAGCTGTCAGACATGCCGATAAAGTGAAGGATATAAGGTAAGGTGATAGAATTGAGAACAGAAGATTCAAAAGTCGAAGAGTGGAATAAATTCCTGTAGGTAAATGGAAGTCCGACGTTGACTGTGTTCTGCGAAATGTATTCCGTAAGGTAAAGTTCGAATTATTGAACTTTATACATGACGGACGCTTATTACCGTGGGTTGCAGCTGCACTTAAGAAAAAAGGTCAAAGCTCCTAAAAAGTGACGATGTCCCCACATGTAAGTTACTGTAAGGTATTATCGTTTTACCCGACGCGTTTCGATCAAATGTTTTGATAAACATCCAAAAACATGAATATCACCTCACCCTAAGATCGAAACAGACACTGATAGCTAGGGTTTAAAGCATCGAAGCATCGAAGCATCGAAGTCTCGTGCCACTCTACGCAATCGGACTCCTCTCGTCCACTTTAGTCTGCCTGCCCCTCCCGTCAATCCTCAAGCTCCTGTCTTGTCTGTGCTCCTACCTACTCAGGACACATCGGTTATCATACTCTCATATAGTTTACAACCACTATGGATCCTAATATTCACAAAGCCCTAACCGACAAGATATATGACCGCAGAAAAGCTGGCGCGCTTGAGTGCGTGTCTTGACCTGTGACCCGCCTTCATTCCTACTCCGCACTAACATATTCAAATAGTTTAGAGAACCTTATTCGAGATTGTCTAGCAGCGAACGACCATGATAGAATAGCAAAGATAGTTCACCAGCTCTGCCATGACTATGCCTATGCTGTACATCAACCACACGCCCGAAATGGGGGTCTTATTGGTCTTGCTGCGGCATCGATTGCTTTAGGAGGACTGGTATCATATACACTCAATAGCTGAATATTGCATTTTGAAACTAATCATATCTGTAGGAAGTTGCCCGATACCTCAAAGAAATAGTACCTCCTGTCCTCGCCTGCTTCACAGATCAAGATGCTCGAGTCCGATATTACGCATGTGAAAGTATGTATAACATTGCAAAAGTAGCTAAAGGGGAGATATTATTATACTTCAATGAGGTCTTCGACGCTCTTTGTAAAGTAAGAAACGATGTAGGGGAGGAGTTGATCGTACAATCATCACTGACGAGCTCCCAGCTTGCGGCCGATTCAGAACTCTCAGTGAAGAACGGCGCGGAGCTACTAGATCGCCTTGTGAAAGACATCGTATCGGAATCAGCAGCGTCATACGTCTCAATACTGGAAGAGAAAGAAGGGGAGGCTTCCGACGAGGCTATCAAACCAGAAGAGAGTCCTGAGGGCGAGGACGATAATCGTACAAAATCATTCTCGCTCGCACGATTTATACCACTGCTACAGGAGCGGATCATGGTCATTAACCCCTATACCAGGACATTCTTGGTCTCTTGGATAAACCTACTTGATTCGATCCCCG
This sequence comes from Patellaria atrata CBS 101060, assembly GCA_010093705.1. Taxonomy (NCBI): domain Eukaryota; kingdom Fungi; phylum Ascomycota; class Dothideomycetes; order Patellariales; family Patellariaceae; genus Patellaria; species Patellaria atrata. The sequence continues at coordinate 187,187 of MU006111.1, forward strand.
AACTGGAGCTTGTTGCATACCTACCCGCTTTCTTAGGAGGCCTCTTTAGATTCCTAAGCGATCCCAACCAAGATGTGCATACCGCAACCGCCACCTGTCTCGACCGTTTTCTTTCCGAGATCAAAAAAATAGCTAGGATAAAGCGAGGGATCGCAGAAAGTCGGAAAAGTGCGGAGGGTGTGAAACGATCTAGTTCCGGCACTGGGAGCGGCAGTCCGAGCTTAGAGAGTGACAATGGTAGTACAGGGGTCGATCCAGGTGATAAAACTGAGGCGGAAGGGGAGGGAGGCACTAGCGATGATAGTGGATCCGACACTGGAAACGATGAGAAGACGGTCAGCGGTGAGGAAGAGTGGGTGCCGGGTCAAGACGTGCAAATTGACCATGCTGCAATCCTTGATATACTTGTCACATTTTTATGTGATTCGTCCGGTTAGTTCTGATCTGGATTTGGATTCGATGGTATTAACATTGAATAGTAGAGGAAGTGCAGCTCACCACGCTTCGCTGGATCGACACTTTCTTTGAGATATGCCCAGAAGATATCCTGCAATTCGCCCCTCGTCTCCTGTCCCAAGTTCTCCCTGCAGTGTCAAGCGATGTGGATCTAGTGCGAGTGGCCGCAAATCGAGTGAACACCTCGCTCATGGAATATATCATGACCTTGTCCGATGAAGATGGAAAGACTCAGAGTGCTTCTCACTCCCAAGTACAAAACCTGGCAACTACAAGTGGTGACCGTAGGGAATCGGCCATTTCACTCAGTAGATCTTCGAAACCAGAAAATAAAACTCCAGAGGTCAAACCAAGGACGGATGTGCGGACTCCCACTCCGGCTGGTGATATCACTTCTGCTCCTTCTCCGCCATCCCAACCATCCCCCGTGGCTGATCTAGACTATGAGGGAACCATTAATTCTCTGACCCTGCAATTCTTGAACGAGCATGAAGCTACTCGTGTAGCTGCTCTTCAATGGTTAATAATGCTTCACAAGAAAGCGCCGCGGAAGGTATGGATGTTACTACATATGCCTAACATTGCTAACTAACATGTTACAGCTGATGTCTATCAACGATGGCACATTTCCCGCCCTCCTTAAGACGCTCTCTGATCCGTCGGAAACTGTCGTCACCCGGGATCTTCTTCTACTCTCCCAGATATCACAAAATAGCGATGACTCTTACTTTACTTCATTTATGGTGAATCTACTCAAGCTATTCTGTACTGATAGGAGACTTCTAGAAACGCGTGGAAACCTTATCATCAGACAGTTATGCATGAGTCTGAGCGCAGAACGCATTTATCGTACTCTAGCTGACTGTTTAGAGAAAGATGAAGATATTGAATTCGCTAGTATAATGGTACAAAACCTCAACAATAATCTCATTACCGCACCTGAACTCGCCGAACTAAGAAAACGCCTTCGGAACCTGGATAATAAGGATGGACAAATTTTCTTTCAGGCACTTTTCAAATCTTGGTGCCATAACGCAGTGGCCACATTTTCTTTATGTTTACTTGCACAGGCATACGAACAAGCGTACAATCTACTCCAGATATTCGGGGAGCTTGAGATGACAGTCAACATGCTCATCCAGATCGACAAGCTCGTCCAGCTCCTAGAATCACCTGTCTTCACTTGTAAGAGTCTACCTTATACGAAGGACCGCACAAATAATAACAAATGTAGATCTCCGCCTCCAACTCATAGAACCCGAGCGCTACCCCTACCTTTACAAATGCTTATACGGCCTTCTCATGCTTCTCCCTCAATCCGCCGCCTTCTTCGCCCTCAAAAATCGCCTCAACAGCGTCAGCGCAATCGGTTATCTTCCCACCAGTCAACGAGCGTAAGTTACCGCTCAACACCTCCCCCTATTCCATCCCGCTCCTTTACCCACCTTCCTATTCACAAACCTCAGCAACTAACTTGATATATCACAGCGCACCCAACACCCCCGGCGTCCCCAACTTCGAGCGTCCCGCCCGCCTCAAAGCCCGCGAGGACGGCAGCATCCGCTGGGTCGAGCTCCTCGACAAATTCAAACAGGTCCAAGAGCGCGCGCGTCGGGACGCACGCTTAAAATCCGGTCTTAGCGTCCAAGACACGATTGAGGATGAGAACAGTCTCACCGCTCCGACGGTGCTCGAGAAGGATAAGAAGACACTCACGCTGTTGACGAGGGAGCCGGGTAGACCGTCGAGTGCGGCGAGTGGGCGCCTCGTCTCGGTGGCCGGGGCTCAAGCACAAGGGGCTGGGCAGGGAAGCGGGCAGGGGCATAGTAAGAGGAGCAGTTTCAGCCGGTTGGGAGGGCTGGCGGGGGGTGTGAGGGGAAGTAAGGCGAAGAAGTAGAACTTAGAATAGAGGTCGCTTCGTTTCCCTGTGTATAAGATATTTCTCCGTCTGCATCTGGAGTCGGGGAATGTGGGATGCGTTCATAGCGTTGCGCTCTTGAATGTTAGGTATCTGTATGAGTATGGGTTTGCGCGGATAGTACATTCAATGCATTTTCATTTGAAAGAGTTCAATTTTCCCCGTTTTGCGTTGATAGTGTCGGTTTGGAGGTTTACGCATCAGTAGGGACGGAGTAAAAGCTTATGTATTGATCGAAAATCTCTTCACCGTCAGACGCGGTTGACCGATTAACTTTATTGTCTCTCGGGAATCCGCTGGTTTAGCTACCCATCTCCACTTCCTTTGCCTGCGTGTTTCAAAACATGGTTCCCGTCCACCCATCCCGCTCAGGCGGCTAGTCATATCTCCTCCACATGCTACTGATTCGGTCTATCCAGCAACCCAGGTCCTACGCTAAAGTTAAAGACTGAGGATAAGTTTATCCATCCTTGCGCCCCCTCGTCATCGATATACCCCCCATACACGGCCACATCTCCGATGGCGTGGCCTTCTAGCTCAGGCAAATCCAGTTCAACCCCCTTTACGCGGCGCAATGGGCGTTGCGACCCTGCTGTTCTGCTGTTGAGGAACCTTGCCGCCGTGCTGTGCGTTCATCGCTGGCCCCTTACGGCGGGAGTAGTAGTCTTCCAGCATCTTCTTGACCTGGACGAGGGAGTTCTGCTTGTCCTTGGGGGCGGCGCAGGCGTCGAGGGTGTAGGGCTGGGAGATGATGACGGCGTCGTTGACGATGATTTGGGTGTCGTGCCAGCGGGTTGGGAGACTGTTCGTATGCGGTGTTAGCTGTTTGAGAACGAAAAGGATCCGAGGAAGAGAAAAGTTAGGGAAAGGGGAAGAGACGGAGGGGAGGGATTACACACCGCTTCAACAGGAACTCGAACAGCTCCTGCGCTTCTTTACTCACGCCCCTCGCGCGCATTGCCTCTTTCTCTTTGAGCTTCTTTACCGCCGCGGCCTCTCGCGCGCGCACGAAGTCAAGGTCAACCTTCGTGATGGCGGGGATCGCGTGCTCAAAGCCGGAGCCGCCGTCGGACTCCTGAGAGAGGGAGATGAGCTCGAAGGAGCGGATGTGCGTGACCGGAATGATGTGGTAGTCCCCTGGTTGTGCTGAAAGGGTCGAGGACGGGTTGGGAGGAGCGGGAGTGGTGTTGATGGCGATGAGGTTGGTGGTGGGACAGGCGGCGAAGAGGGTGCCTTCTAGGGTGGTGTTGGCGAGGGAGAAGGTGACTTTGATACTATTGATATTATATCAGCACCTAGCGTATAGATATGGGAGATATATGAACGTTCGCCGTCCCGCAAACCCTCGTTCGAAATAACTTTGGTTGAAGCTTACCGCGCACCCACAGCCCTGCTCAAATCCGCACCCAGCGCGTCCATACTCTGACCTCCAACCTTCGGCGTCGCGACCTTACCAGCCATAGGATTCCTCTTACCATCTGCCATTCTCACCAAGGAACAGAGGAAAGAAAAAAAAAAAAAGAAAACTTCCCCTTCGGGTGCTGATTTCACGCGGTTACGGGGACAGCATGCGAGGGTTAGTAAAAATTAATTATGCGGGCCAAAGAAAAGAGCGACAAGAAAAGGAATTTGAAGAAGGGGAAAGTGTTGAGATTGAGTTGAGACGCCCAACTTTCTCCACGTCCTGGGCGAAGGACGGAAAGTCACGATAGTTGAATGCAAAGTCCTTGGGTTTAATTCTAGGAAAGGTGACAGGCGAGGAGATGCGTACCAAGACCGGGCCGTACTTGCATCTGTCCGTCCCGCAACCACCTCAACAACTCATGCATCCAAAAGAAACCTTGGAATATCCCTACTAGGACACACTGTCATAAGTTCACAACCACGAGCTCCTTTCTGTCTTCGCCTTAAACCAGCTTCACCATTTATCTATACGATCTAGCAGTTAAAAAGACCTGCTTCTCGTTCGTCTTATTTTGGATGTACTTTCGTTCATGCCCGTTTCCTGAGACTAAATCCCAACTTACAAGCCGACGAATTACGAATATCATCAATCTAATCTACGCTCCTTTGCCGGTGCTACCATCCTATCGTCATCTACTTGATACCGAAAACAGATACCGTTCCCTTTATGCGTTATAGGTCGATGCTGAGACGTTTCCACCCCTGCCAGTCCAGTTGACGTGAATGTTCTTACCCTCTGGATATTGCTCGCTGGCCGCCTCTGGCTTGATCTTGAATGTGTGAGCACCGAAGTAGTCACGTTGAGCTTGTAGCAGATTTGCGGGGAGGTCCTTGGCGCGATAACCATCGTAGAAACTCAACGCAGTGCTGAACGCTGGTGTGGGAATACCCCATAGAGCACCTTTAGAAACGATGTTTCTCCAGCCAGGCTGAGCCTTATGGATGGCCTTGGTGAAGAAGTTATCGAACAACAGGTTCTCTAGATCTGGGTTGCTGCGGTAAGCGTTGGTGATATCCTTCAGGAAGACTGAGCGGATAATGCATCCACCGCGCCACATGAGTGCAATTTCAGGCTTGTTAAGCTTCCAGGAGTAGTCTTTCGCGGCCTTTATTTACAGATTAGCAGTCAGTCACCAGTTTAGAATCAACGATAACTTACGTTCTGGATTAACATGAAACCTTGAGCGTAGGAAATAATCTTAGATGCGTAGAGAGCCTGCTCTAAGTCGTCGATGACTTGTTGCTTATCACCTTCAAACTTGGGAGTAGGTCCCTCAAGTAACTTAGAAGCGCGTCCACGCTCAGCTTTAAGGGAACTCAAGCAACGAGCAAACACAGCTTCACCAATCAGGGTCACAGGCATGCCTAGGTCGAGAGCATTGATTGCAGTCCATTTGCCAGTGCCTTTCTGGCCGGCAGAGTCGAGGATGTGGTCGAGGAGATCCGGATCAGTTTTATCCTCGTACAAGAGGATGTCTCGGGTGATCTCGATCAAAAAAGAATCAAGCACGCCCTTGTTCCATTGGGAGAATACCTGACCCATTTCCTTGTTAGACATACCGAGTCCACGTTTCATGATATCGTATGCCTATTCGTCACTGTAAGTAAATCTTCGTGGCCTCTTCACAGTTGATCATACCTCAGTAATGAGCTGCATATCACCGTACTCAATACCGTTGTGCACCATTTTGACGTAGTGGCCTGCACCTTCGTCACCTACCCACTGACAGCAAGGCTCACCGTCACTCTTGGCTGAAATGCTTTGGAGAACGTCTTTGATGTATGGCCAGGCCTCCTCGTTACCACCGGGCATAATGCTAGGACCATATCTGGCACCTTCCTCACCACCAGAGACGCCGGAACCGACATAGCGGATGCCCTTTTCTTGGAGGTACTTCGTTCTGCGGTTGGTATCCGGGTAGTGAGAGTTACCGCCGTCAATGATGATATCACCTGCTTCGATACCACCCTTGGTGAGTAGAAGCTCGATGAAGTCGTCGACCGGCTTGCCGGCCATGACCAGCATCATCATGCGGCGGGGTTTCTTCAGCTTCTGCACAAATTCCTGGATCGAGTGGGCGCCCACGATAGACTTGCCCTTAGCCTCATTTGCCAAAAACAGGTCGACCTTTTCAATCGTACGGTTGAAAGCTACGACGGTGAAACCATGATCCGCAGCGTTAAGGATCAGATTTTGACCCATACTATGTTTGCCATTATTTCTCAGATCGAGCGGAGTTCGTACGGAGAGAGCTTACACGGCCTGGAAACTGTCAGAATAGCGCAGATGAGGGTGACTTCAACATTCGAGGAACTCACCAGGCCGATGAGACCAAAATCACCACTAGGAACAATTTGCGCAGGCCCGCCCACGTTGATGCGGGCAAGGCGCGCATTCGCGTTAGCCATTATTTCAGTTTTCGATTTCATAAACGCTGAAAAAGAGAAGGAAGGGAGTAGATGCAGGAGTGTTGGTGAGTCAGAAACGGAAAAAGGAAAATCGAGGCCGACGGTTATCTGAGCATAAATGGTGGGGTTATGGGGATGGAGTGAGGGCGAGCGCGAACTTACACTGCTGTTTCAGAGCTCATCTTGGAGAATTGGTCGGGACTGGTAGGAAGAGAAAAGAAGTTTAGGTTGATGGAATGAATTGAATATTTCTGCGGACAGATGAGCGTTGAGAGACGGAGAGTTGTCTTTAAAAAGGCCGAAGAATGATGAGGTGGGACGCAGGTGTTGGAATCGGAGGGGTAATTGGGGGGTCAAGGCTTCAAAAAGTCCACTACCTGGTATGGTAAGGTTAATAACCTTATTAATGGCGGGGCTGCGGGCTAACCTAAGGTAGGGTAAGGTAAGTAATCTTCATGTTATACGATCTTCACGTTATACGGGGTATCAGTACCATACACCTCAGGCGTGACCTGAGTGATAGAAAGTACTTTTATCTCTTCCGGTGTGGAGGTAGATACCTTACCGAGCAAAGTAAGTCATGCCAGTGACTTTGCAACCCAGCGGAAAAAGGTTCCAGCTTATTTATACTACCGTATCATTCATTCTTCAGTTCTCCGGAGTCACTCGATTCTCTCCACTACTTGTCGATGATGGCTTATCACGGGATCTGCAAGAAATCCACCACGACCCTTGGCCGTTGTGAAGGAACGATTTGTGGCTTCGAGGGCTTATGTTCACTACTGTATCGGCGTCTCTGCATCATTCCATTGCTGTACATCTCCCTGCGCGAAACGCTCCGAGTCCATACGCTTGACTGCTTTGGGCGGCAACTGTACCCGTCACACCCGTTCCGAAAATTTAACCAAAGCGGTAAGGTAGCCGTGAGTAAGCTAGCCTAAAAGCCGCTTGGTTCTTTAGAGACCTTCGGGATGGAACAACTATTTGCCATTAGGGCTAATAAACCTCAGGTCCACTCTTTCTTCAACGGCTGCCCAACCGTGCTATACGCCCTGAACCTCAATCCAATCACTTTCCCAATAAACTCGATCAGTCATCCTTCTGCAGATTGCTCAAGTATCTTCTAATCAAATACTCTTTATTAATCCCTCGCTGTTACTAACCTTTGACGGCGCCCCCATTCCCCAAACCCGCATCGCCTGGGGCATTCGTGGGACTACGCCACTAGCTTGTCACGGATAGGGTATTGTAAGTTCTGTCATACTCAAATATATCCGACTGTGCATATTCATCATGGCATATCCACCTCCTCCAGGTTTCCAAAACTCCCAAGGCAACAAAACAACGCCATCAACTCTACATCCCTCCCTCCCCGCTCGACCTCCACCCACTGTGAATTCCCTTCCAGCCTCCAAACCGGGCATCAACTTGAGTAAGAATCAGACATCTACCGGCTATGCTGCCTTCACATCTTTTACTCCGCGTTCCGTGGCCGCGCAAAATGCTAGCTGGAACCCTAATCCTCCCACGGTCGCGGTTGGTCCGACTCCCCCGACTGGAAATATGAACCTTGGAGCTCAATACACAGGAGGTGGGTATCAAGCACATCTCTACCAGCAACAACCGTACTACCAGACACCTAGCCAAGAAGCGTATGCTCAACCTACCCCCCCTCAAATTCGCAATCCCTTTGCGCCACCGGGACAAAATGGTGCGGGCCGCGGACAAGGCTACGATGGCTTCGGACTAGACGAGGAAGCTTCACAAATAGCGCAATGGCAAAGTGCCTATATGCCTAGTGCAGATGGTGGGAAGAGTGCAGGTAAAGGCCGTGGTGAAGGGGCAGCGTCAGCTGGTGGCGCCAATGCGATCCCCCTTGGAAATCAGCGAAGCATTGCACCACCAACTCATGCGGAAGTGAACTCGTTGGCGAACTCCGAATCAGCTTCGGCTCTAACTACTTCTGGACCTGACGGCAAGCGAAAGACTGTGGTCCGAAGCGGTGGTGGTGCCACATGGCAAGACGATACCCTTCTCGAGTGGGATCCCAACCATTTCCGCATCTTTGTCGGTAACCTTGCCGGTGAGGTTACCGACGATTCTCTGTATAAGGCATTTTCGAAATATCCCTCCATCCAGAAGGCTAGGGTTGTCCGAGATAAAAAGACTACCAAAAGCAAAGCTTATGGCTTTGTCAGTTTTAGCGATGGTGACGATTACTTCCTAGCCGTGAAGGAAATGAACGGAAAGTATATCGGGAGTCATCCTGTGACTATTAAGCGGGCCGAAACGAAAATCAAAGCCGTTACCGTTAAGGACCAAAAACACAATAACAATAAAAGACATCATGGAAACGGATCGAGTGTTCAGAATAAGCATTCCAATGCGGCTGGATCAGTAACAGGCGCCGGTATTAGCAAGAAGCAACCGAAGGAGAGGAATGGTCTGAAGATTTTGGGTTGAGAGATCAAGTTCGAATCAGGGAAGTCTTCCGCATTTGCTTTCGTACGGAACTTATGTCCGTCCTGAAGCGATGGTTAGATTCTCGGCTGAGTTTTTGTATTATATTGACGTGTAGTGGACGAGAGAAGCGGACACATGCTTCGCATTAGTGTTATAGCTGGTTTACATTTTCTAATAGCAAACCGCTGCCGATGAACGGACAAGCGGGAAGATAATGTGAATTGAAAACAGTGGAGGCTTTGATTAAGGCTGGTGAGGTACTGTTGGAGGGTACGCACATGACATCGTGATGAATTGCGCCGGTTGATTCTCGGGCTGCGGAGCGATGGACGACCGCCTACACGTCAACGAGACGATAGCAGTACAACTTCCCACCATCTCGTCTTTGGTACCTCTTTCGTATTCCCTTTAGCAGAGGTTTTCACCCAAGTATTGATGAGAGAATCGTACAGATGGTTCATCTTATCATGACCACTACCATCGCGGCAGCTGTCCAGGAATGTCGCTCCCTGTTCCCTGACCACGAGCTCTGGAGCTCCTCCGAGCCCTCTATCTCAGATCTCGCGCCTGGCAATCCCATATCACACACTCAACTCATCGAACTCTCCAACCTACTAAAGAAGCTCGACTGCGCCTCCTCCGAATCTAGCCCTCCTGAAACTTCTCTCCCGCGCACCCTAAACGACCTGCTCAGGGGTAGCGCACTGTACACCCCCCCACCTGCCCCAAAGCCACAAAAGGTATCCCACCCCTTTTCACGAATCACCACAGAGCCGTGAGCTGATGCTAACCCTCTTTGCAACCAGACCCCCGAATACGAAGCCTTAATGTCCCGCTTGCGCGCGACGGCCGAGTCCCAGACTTACAGCACCCTCCTCTCCCCTTCCTCCTCCATCTCCCAGCCCTCCTTCTCCACAATTTCCCCCACCCAAGATGGAGAGGACGGTATCACGTACGCGGATCTCCATCGCCAGGCTACCCTCGTTCTCAATATGGTCGTCTCGGTCCTCGCGTGCGGCGTTGCAATCTTCATCGCGGCCCGCTGGTGGGATGCGCCTGCTAGAGTGGCGCTTGCGATGGGCGGGGCGCTTTTGGTAGCCGTCGCGGAGACTGTCGTGTATTGGGGTTATTTGAGGAGGGTGGAGGAGGCGAAGGAGAGGGAGGTGAAGAAGGCGAAGGGAGAAGTGAGGAAGGTGGTGGGACGGTGGGAAGTGGGGGGGAAGATGGATGGGGAGAAGGCCAAAGCCAAACGAGCACAGAAAGGGGTGGAAGGTATTGAGAGTTTAGAGATGCTTACGGGAGTGAGTGAAGATAGCATGAGTGTAGGTGAGAGCAAATCGGAGAAGGGAAACACGGTCAAGTTGAGGAAGGGGAAGAAAAAGTAAAGGTTCCTATCTACTGGAGATCTGGGGATTTATCTATCCTCGGGGGACTACTTTGCATAGTGACACTTCACACCCCTATATACCTTCTCCCCTTCCGTCGCCTCCACCTTCTTTGCCCTCCTCAATGCCTCCTTCTCTAACCGGCTACCAATCTCCTCTCTCCACCTCTCAATCTCCACAAAAGCCCCCCGAAACCTCTCCATACCATAAACCGCTCCTAACACTCTCCCAAAATGACCCCTCACCGCTTTCTTCGCCTCCAATACAATATCTTCCAACAAACCCAGCGTCCCCTCGTCGAACCCCACGCCCCCGTTGTCCATCTCTTTCAACAGGGAGATGATGCCGTCAAAATTCCCGTACCGCATCCAGTAGATCCCGATTAGCTCGTTGTAGAGTAAAGTGCTTGCACCGAGGGCGTAGGAGGAGCGGCCGAGGGATTTGACGGTGGGGAGGATGTTGAGGACAAGAGAGGATGCAGGGAAGGAGGAGCGGAGTTGCCGGGTTGATAGGAGGAGGAGGGTGGGGTAATTGGGAGCGAAAGACGCGAGGGTGTGCCAACTGCTTTGGGCAAATGCCTGGAGCTTCTCTCGGGCGTTGTCTTCGGTAGGGCTTTCTATCTTGGCTTTAGGCAGTCTGCCTGGCTTTTTGGACGTCTCTTTTGCGGGTTCGGGATCCTCATCAAGTTTAAGTCGCTTGATGACGGAGAAGACTTCTCTCTCGAGGACGTCCCAAAGTTCGACGTCGGTTTTAGCGGTACGGAGGAGGGTTTCAATCCTATTTGCTTCTTCGCTCTGCTTCGTCTGGATGGGAAGGACTTCTTCTTCGGTTAGTTGTAGTCGAGCTTGTTCAATATCCCCAAGCTCTTCCTGGGCACCATGTCGTTTCATCATTGATTCAAGAACTGGCGGCATGCGCACTTCTACTTCTCGTCTCCGTGGCTTCTGGGGTCGCTCATTATCTGCTTTAAGTTCTTGTTGTACTGATTTGATCCCTGCAGCTATCCCAAACAACCGTTCGAATGCTGCACGCTCCTGATCCGTTATCGTAGATGGTTGCGTGTATCCTCTACTATCCTCTCTGCTTAAAATATCTTGTTCTAGTTCTTCTAACTCTGTTGCGCTTTGCTTCTCTTTCGTTTCGCTATCAAACGGGAGATAGTCGGAGTCGTGATAAATCTTCGGTTCCCAAAGATTTTGGGGACGGTTCTTCCCAGCCCACCCATAGCTTATGCGTCTCGAGTTGGGATGCGCATGAGTTCGTTCGGGCGCTGAACTATGAGAGTAGTGATCCTGCTGAATGGTACGTGTCTGATAGAGGAATGGTAGGAGAGTCGTAGAAGGAGCAATTGGTTGGACAATAGTATTCCATAGCGTAGATCGACATCGGAGAGTCCTATAATTACTCATTTTAAAGGAACGTCAGATGGAAAGATTTAAACGATGAGGTCGGGTAGCACCGAAAGGAGGCATTAAACTTGGGGCTTGGCATGACGCGCGAACCTGTGAGTTCGTGCTTTGACTTCGCGATCTACGCGTAACCATCCATCTCCGCTGGAATCCGCATCGAACCTCAACTACACCCGTCCGTATGAACATGGCGCGCAGCAAGGCTACCGAATTATCGGAGTACGAACTCCAGCGACAGGAGAAAATCGCGAAGAATCAGGAACTCCTTCGCAGCCTTCAATTGGAAGCTGCTTCGTCAGGTCTCGCCCCCTCGAAGTCGCGCTCCGCAACACCCTCAAAGAGTACAAAAAAGAAAGCAACTCCCGTAAAGAGGGTGAAAGAAGAAATTTTACCACGGCGCACATCTTCTAGGCTCCGAGGTATTGTGGCCGATAGTGAGGTTGCGAAACGCAAAGCTGAGGAAGAATATACCGCGGTGCAAGAGGCAGAAAGGGCTAAACGACAACGGGTCAGCGATGACCTCAATTTGGGCGATATCGTTGTCGGTGGAAAGCATTGGAATCAGAGCGGTAATTTTCTCGTTGGCGTGGGCCCTGCAAGACCCAACGAGAGAACATTCTCCGTCGAAGATGTTAAGGAAACGACGGATAAAGAATTAAAAGCTCTTAGGGAGAAGATGAGTGGATTAGAATTATGGGAAGATTATGAACCAAATAGTATATCCCGTATTATTACATCCTATGTTCGCTTCAGCTAATCATATCAGGAATCAAGATAACACCAGAGAGAATTGTACGTCTATCATGCCTATCTGTAGTTAATCTTTCGGACTAACCATAGCAGTACTCACTGGGGTTCCACCCTACGCGAGACAAAGCATTGATCTTCGGGGGCGACAAATTAGGGAATATGGGCATTTTCGACAATTCCCAATCAGTCCCGGAAGTGAAAGCAGAAGATGAAGACGAGGAAGAAGAAGTTGAGGGACCTCCCATCACGACTCTGAAACCCCATACCCGCACCATTTGCGACTTCAAGTTTAGTCCTTCTGATTATAATGTTTTATATACAGCTTCATACGATTCCTCAATTCGAAAGATGGATCTAGCGAAAAGCGTTGCTATCGAGGTCTATGCTCCAGCAGACAAGAGTGTAGACGCCCCTGTCTCCGCCATAGACATGAGTCACACTGACGCGCACACCATATACTTCACCACGTTAGAAGGAGCATTTGGAATGCATGATATACGTACCAAACCTACCGATACCGAGACCTATCAACTCTCGGAAAAGAAAATCGGTGGGTTCACTTTACATCCACTACACCCTCATCTCGTAGCAACAGCATCCTTAGATCGAACTTTGAAGATATGGGATCTTCGGAAAATAAGTGGAAAGGATGAGTGGCGGATCCCATCTTTGGTGGGCGAGCATGAGAGCAGGCTATCTGTCTCGCATGCAGCTTTCAACTCTGCGGGTCAGGTTGCAACGGCTTCGTACGATGATACAGTTAAGATTCATGATTTCAGCGGTTGCGGGGACTGGAAAGTAGGGATGTCCCTAACGGACGCACAATTAAAGCCGGCCACGATCATTCCACATAATAATCAGACCGGACGATGGGTTACTATGTAAGTTCCCAGTATAGACAAACTTACAGCATATGACTGATCATTCGTGCAGACTACGTGCTCAATGGCAACTGCAACCCGAAGACGGTATACCGCGATTTTGCATTGGCAATATGAACAGATTCGTGGATATCTACACGAGTAAGGGCCAACAGCTCGCCCAGCTTGGAGGAGAAGGGATTACGGCTGTCCCTGCTGTAGCGAAGTTCCACCCGAGTATAAATTGGGTTGCAGGGGGCACAGCTAGTGGCAAACTATGTTTATGGATGTAATTGGCGATAGGGATCAATACGTATATTTCTTGTGGCGTTTTAAGTCTTGGCAGCAAGCTCGTATGTCGCTTGACTATGTCGGGTTATAAGTCGGATATTATCTGTCAAGGAAACGTCAGGTTATGCCTTAGGGGCTAGGAGTACCTTTGTTACTTGTATCTGTATTCCCAGCGGTTAGACGGAGCAGGAATCATCACAACCTCGCTATGAGCATCATATATATGCGTCATTCTCCTTTTTGACTAGCTTTGTTTGACTAATAGCGCCCATGACTGCTTTCAAGTTGCTGACAATCGAGTGACGTTTGTAACAACATCGCGGACCAGTCTCAAGGTCAATACGGATTACTGTAATCCGTTCGACGTATACCTTACGATTTTCGAACTTGAATCGGCGTTTGGGTAGAACAATCGAAATACGATCAGGAATTCTGATATTCGCTTTCCCGTAATAGAAGTTACGGCTTCAAGGAGTTTTCAGGTCAGGTTCAGACGCGATGTTCTCGCTTCTTGTAGGACTCCGCCAAACTTAATCCTGACCGCATCCTCCTAACGCAAGGCACGCATCTCTCTCCGGAGCCAGCTATGGAGGAGAGCAATACATTATGTCGAAGGAGTAGTTTCTAATATATTTAATCTTTCTCTTTATAAATCGTCACGGCCGATTGACAGCGGTCATACTTTCGTTCTTTTTCCTCTTGTTAAAAACGCGTCTATTAGGTTATGGCATGTTACCTGAACGAGCGCTTAAGTTCTAATTACTCACGACCTATATGACTTCCACTCTTTGGAGACTTATGGTATCCGTTTGTCACTCTCTAGACTGTTGACTCATGTCCAATCATCTCACACCTTGTCGAACTTTTTGTATATCTGTTCGCTCCAGCTACTTTTCAAACCGTAGGACATAGGCGCGTGATTACAATTGTTAGAATGCATCCTCTGAGGCGTTATCATCCTATTCAGATCGACATTCACATTTATTTGTTCGTGATTTTTTTTTTAACAAAACATCAAACCGCACAACATCAGATTTCGCAACGGCAAAAACTGAGACGTCTCCGATGATATGTCTTGCGGAGTAAATTCATCAAGATGTCTCCTCATATCAAAAACAGTCAATCAAGAGTCTACGGAGTTAAATCTGGAGACCTGGTGTACCCGAAATCTCAGTATCATGGCTGGGTGCCACCCGCCGAAGAAGTCACGGAGAGGGTAGCAATCGAAAAGCTCATAGTTGGTCATGTCCAGTTGTTCATACGTTATGTAGATACTAAATCGAGCATATAGGGCTCATTTCATATTGGCCGCGAAGAGACTCATCGATCGGCCACCTACGTACGACAAGCTTCTCTACCGGATGACTTCGTTTCCTTTACATTGTCCCAGTTCTCAATCTATAGGCCCGAGAGTCCACATCACATCAAAACCGGTTGGGATAGAACAACGAGGGATTTTGAAATGGAGCCATTAAGTCTACTCAATTCGAATGTCGGAGCACCAACGTTTTGTTTCGATGGAGTCTTGAAACACAACGGGGTATCAATTTACGTGAAGAAAGTCGCATTTCAAATTCTAGCCATTGACGGCTATGGAGATAAAGACGTTTATTCCGTGAGAGAGGGAATCTATATTCAAACTCCCTTAGCTAAAATCCACAATATTTGGTATCGACTCGCAGAGCCTTCCCCTGAATATCGGCGTTTTCATGACCCGTTCCTATGGGTTGCCGACCTGGCAAAACATTTTGTAGACTTTGGACTGGAGAATGACCAGATCAAGATCCACGACTTCCGAAAGAAATTCTACAACTGGATCAATAGACGTGGCGGATCAAAAGTTCAAAAATGGCTACATCAGTTCGGGAAGACTGACTTCTGTACGACAGTCAACGCGAATATACTCTTTCTCTGGAAAGAATGTGTCGATATTAACCCTGGATCATGGAACTTTAGAATCTGGAAGGAAATCCACCCCAAACAACTTGAGGCTATCGAGCAACAGCCATCTATCGAGAAAAGGACCGTCGTTACGCCTTTCGTTTTTGAGTGTTTCAAGCATATGTACTTTTCAATGTTTCTTGAACCGCGTTGTCCAACTAAAGGAGCAGTTATCGCAGCTCATAAAGAACGATTGATTTCTCACTCTTTCGTTCTAAATTCCAAGAAGCCTTGCAATACATTCCATAGTGAAGATTTACCTATACGACCTTCGGACAAGGTCACAAAAGTTTCCAATGCGCAAGTGCGCGTCGGCGATGTCATTGGGATACCAAGAGATAGTGAGACCGTTTGGAAAGATAAATCCGATATCTGGTTGGCCTACGTCCAAGGTGTTCAATGCACATCAAAAGGAGATCAGTATCTTCATGTTATCTGGTTATACCGACCTCAAGACACCACACTTTCTACGCGTTATCCTATCGCAAACGAATTGTTCTTTTCCGATCACTGCAACTGTGCAGATGCAAGGCTATACACTAAAGAAATTACTTGTAGTATTGATGTCGAATTCTTTCCAAAGACATTACAATCAAAGTCTAGGTATATTGTCAGACAGAAGTATATGACTACCGACCACGCCTTTGCGACACTTACCAAAAAGGACTTTCGATGTCCGTGTGGGTCGAATACCTCTGGTCCCTCCTTGTTGTCCGACATCGCAATTGGCGATGCAGTTCTGGTCCATCATTCAAGTGGTGTTCTAGAGCCCGTAATCATAGTCGATGTCGTTCGAAGCTCGGAAGAGATTATGGTGCGGGAGATGCTTAGACGTGCCCGGGATTTGAAGCAGGAATCCGAACCGAATGAGCTGGTATGGACCAACAACGTCCTTATCATACCAGCTAAACACGTTGAGCGAAAGTGTCATATTCGATATATGAGTCGATCTAAGGCGGTTAAACTCTTTCCGTATAACCGTAAGGGGTCCTTGGATTGCTTTTTCTTCAGCACGCTGCTACAAGAAGATGGAATTCTGGTTACCATGCCACCACCTGAGCTAGGGTCCTTTCATAAAGCATTTGCGCCTATCCCTTCAGGTATGAAGCCCTTAGCTGGACTTGATCTCTTTTGCGGCGGAGGAAACTTTGCTCTAGGTCTTGAGGAACTAGGTGCAGTAAAGTTCGTGCAAGCTGTCGACTGGGACAAGGCAGCTGTACACACACGCTATGCAAATATTCGCAATGAGAACGAAACGGCGATATTCTTTGGCTCCGTGAACGACTATCTTGCGCAAGCAATGATCGGTTCATTGTCAGTAGCAAGAATCGGTGAAATCGATTTTGGTTCTGCAGGCTCTCCGTGTCCCGGTTTTTCCACTTTACAACCGAATAAACAAAGCGACGATTCCTTGCGTAATGCGTCTATGGTGGCATCTGTAGCTTCTTTCTGCGATTTCTACCGACCCCGGCATTTGATACTGGAGAACGTGGTTCCCATGGCCCATAAGATAGCAAGAACCGACCAGAATGTGCTCTCTCAGATGTTATGCGCTTTAGTTGGGATGGGATATCAAGTTCGACAATTCATTGCTGATGCTTGGTCTTTTGGCGAGTGCCAGAGCCGATCAAGGTTGTTGATCATGGCGACGGCGCCGGGTTATACGCTACCTGAGTTGCCCAATCTGACCCACGCACACCCAACAGGAAAAGGCAATGAGACATTAGGGAAAGGTGTGAACGGAACCTATTTCTGTGAGCGTCGGTTTGTGCCGACTCCATTCCCTTTCACTACAGCGGAAGAAGCCTTCAGAGACCTCCCAACCATCGGCGACTCGCGCGTCCAAATATGTGTTCCGGCCCCCGATCACAGAACTACACGCATAGAGAGACCAATCACTCGAGCGCTTATAAACATGGTACCTGTTTTACCACCTCAGCAAAACTTCGTGAAAGCAGTGCGATCGGGCCATATGGGCAAACCACAGCTTGAGCGGTGGTGGAACACCTCCAATTCTGGACACAAGAGAGCACCTAATAGCAAAGGGTGGCAACGGATTGTCGCAGACAAATTGGTTCCTACCATCACGACGAGACAGAACCCGTCTGATGCATTTGTTGGCGCCACTATACACTGGAAAGATCCACGCTGTCTTACAGTTATGGAAGGTCGCCGCGCCCAGGGGGTACCCGATGATGAGGTTATTGTTGGTCACCCAGCTGAACAATGGAAGATTGTGGGAAACAGCGTCTCACGCAGGACTGCGAATGCTTCAGGGCTGTCTTTTCTGCGAGCATGCATCGCAGATTATGGGAAGGGTAGAGATATTAGGAAGAAGCAGCTTAACAGGCATCAGGGGAAAGGAGAGGGCGTGTTGTTGCAAGCCGTAGTCGTGGATAACGAAGACTTGGAGCGGGAATCTTACAGAACTGTTAGTGAAACTGAAGATGTTGACTCCTGGAACGGATGTTCCATTCCAACGGATGTGGAAGAATATCATCGTATCGTGCTAGACGGTAAAGCCATTGTCTTTAATAGAAAAGTCACCGCAGCGGCACCTCCTCCAGGTAAATCATTCAAAGGCGTTTTCGAAACCGAAGAGTCACCAGATCCCATCAGCCTCGACCAGGAGCCCAGATACTACTCTTCAACTAAAGGTGCTCTGCAGCGTTCTACGCAAGATCCACACCTCCCGAGCAGCTCAGGCTCGAGCGCCGATAAGCCCAGACCCGCTCCAACTGGAAGGATGAAAGAATTAAAGAGGAATGAAGACGGTGCTGATGAGTTTAGTCCCGTCACACCTGGAAGGGTGAACGGTATCAAGAGGAAGGCAGATGAGTTCGAACTTCCAACTCCCGAGTTTCATGCACGAAGGCCATCGCTACCATCAAGAGCGCGAGAAAGCGAGGGTGAAGGTGAAACCTGGTTCGGAAAGAAAGCATGGTAGCGTTTTGGGTATTAGGGTAACATATAAGCAAATTTCGACGTGGAATAGGGAGGTCAACGGAAGTAGGGGCCGAGGGTGCGGGTAAGGCTCAGTCCGGGCTATCCCGTTTATACGATATGTGGGATATTAATGGTATCGGGTGATGAGGTTACTTTCTCAGTAGTGGTGGTGGTGGTGGTGGTGGTGGATACATAGTATAGTTAGGATTCTATCTCACCGAGGCATAAATGTGAATTCAGCTTGTTAACGACTTCTAAGAAGAAAGAATCGGAAAGATCTTACATCTCAGTCGCTTTATCAGAGCATTTATCATTCAGCGCATAGTTGGTAAATGTCCCGTTTGGAGTTATCCCTCTAAGATTCCCTTGTGATACTCGTATATCTCACGTTACCATAAGATCTCTATAACTGATAATCCAAGGCGTCCAGAATCAGCGACCCTGGTCCGTTGTTGTCCAATTACCTGATACGTGGAGGATCTGACAAGAAAATAGCTTTCGGCTTCGGGGTCTGTTCCTTATCGGTTGTCATCCCTGGACTGTTCTACATGAATGAGTCGGGAGTGCTCCATCACTCAACCCGATGAAATAGAAGGAGTGCTTTCAGCGGATAAGAGATAGCGAGGGGAACAAGAACTGAAAGTGAACTGATAAAAGCAGCTCATGATAACTATGCACAACTTCAAACAAAGTCGCCTGATAGGCGTGTAGAAAGTCGAAGGACTCTGCTTTTGTGTGCGAAACAACATATGTAGGGCTGAAGATAAAAAAAATCCGGCGTAACAATATGGAACTCCTCGATCGGAGCTTGCGGCTTTGGGACCTTGGGGAGCCGTTTTAGCTTGACAGCAAATCAATATGTGAACCACGAACAGGTCAAAGGCCGAAGGTAGACTCTTAAAAGAAACAATTTCAGCTGTTCATATATCCAGGTGGATGGGGACCACGTTCTCTGTTTGGAGCTCAGTTACGGTAGTGAGCATCAATCAGTCTGAAAGTGCCGGCCAAATTGGACTTGCAGATCGCTGTGGGTTCCCTCCACCCAGGCAGGCTCTGGTCCAGTAGTAGTGGTCTCAAAAGGTGGTCCCTTACTTGTGCTTCTTTTCTTTCGGTGGGAATAACCGCCGTCTTATGGATGAAATCCTAGAGTGCTGTGGTAAGTGACTTTTTCATGGGGCTGAAACGGTGATTTGAGGGCCTTGCAAAGTCAGCAATTTAACCATATTGGGTCAACCAATCAACGCCCGTTACCGATAATAAAAATGTCACGGGATTTGGCATTAATGGGTGATTGTTTACTTCTTGGCAAGTCGCGTCTTGCCGTGTTCAAACTTGACCGGTCGCTGAGTCGAGATCCTCCTCGAGGCCTTGCAAGTCAGCCAGTGCCTAAATTCGAGTAGCAAACCAGCGATGGCGTAAGATAACCGAACCTTGCAAGTCCGAGACGAAGGCGAGACGCCAGATGCTCGTCGTAGCCACTCAGCGTTTGACCCTTTGCTCTTTGCTTTACCGCTGTGCGTCTCGATCGAAGACCAGCTCTCCACATCGAAAGAGGGCGTGCAGACTGGTGTACTGTACAAGTAATCAAGCGTCGGGAAGTCCGGGCTGTTAACCTCTCCATGTTTGTCGTGCTGACTGCTGACAGGTATGAATATTTGGGGGGAGTAGTGGGGTTGACATTATTGACAACACCGACCAAGACCTTTCCGGATATCGAAATCAACTTTTCTTGATCTCCCATTATTCTTCCCGCTCAAACACGCGAGAAATGTCGTCACCGATGTGCAATTGAATAGATTAAAACGAACTCGTAAAAGTTTCCGATTTGCGTGCGGAGACACGATTAACAATTTGGTCTAGCATCACAAGGCGAAAGCCATTTCCAAATACGCCACTTTAACCGGTTTGAGAGGATCGAAAAGGGGACACGGGCCGTCTGTCGGTACAAGGCATCAAACGCTTGGTTGCTATGGGTATGTTAAAGCTGTTGCTTGACTTGCTTCAGCTTTTTAACTTGCTTTGAGCCTTCCATTATTGCAGGTGAGCGCTTGACGAGTTTTTTTTTTTAAAAAAAAAAAAAAAAAACACGGCAAAGAAAAGACGTACGAATTAGACTAAACTGAGCTGAAAATGGTCTTTTGATCCTTCGGCTTATCGGACGAGAAGCCAATCACGATGATATCCTCATCCTTCGGTAACAAAGCCGCTTCCCTGATTTTTCACAAATTCAAGATTCGAGCAAGCACGATACAATAAGAATGCTAAGGAACATTATGCGTTATGACGGTATACCATTCCATTTCTACGTATGCAGTTTCATAGAGCTCTGAGTCGTGCGCGTTTCGAAGATTCACGGCTCTGACGTAGGTAAGGTAGGAGGTCCGTACACAGTACTGTCAACAACTCAAACAATAAAGCAGAGCACCGATCATAACCGTCCTAGGAGATTTTGATAATCGCCACGCGGTAAACCAGACGAATAAGCACAGTTAAATCTATCTTCTGTTTGCGGACGGGCGGACTGCAGCTGGCTCCACGTTTTTCTGCCCTGGCAACGGAGAATTGAGGGCACGGCTTTTATATTTGCAGTGGTATTTTTGTGTGAGGTCATTCGGTGTGTCTGAAATTGATGCATCTGACATTCAGCGTTTACAGCTCACCTCTCGTAACCTTAAAACCTGATTTGCGGATGGGTTAATGCATCTTGAATACGTATGCATTCGAGACGAAAGATCTTCGATGAGATTGGAAAGAATTGCAACATCCGTGATGAGATGAATCGTCTTGGACATCTATCTTTATGCAGTGAATTTTTCAATTTTCAGTAACCGTAAGGTATAGAATTTTTATTATTAGGCGTGCATAAGGTACTCAGGCTGCATAAGGGCCTGGAAGAGCGGTGGAGCAAAGGACGGGAGTTTTTTTGCAAGGGAGTCGTGGGAATCTGTCGACCTTTAGGGTCAAGCTTAACTGGGAAAGTGCACCTCAGAAACCCCCGCCTTGCAAAACCATCCCTAGCCCTTTCCTCGCTGGGAACCCGGCTAGGCTGTTACTTCCTCACTTTGCCAGGGTTCCTGCTGCATGCAGCCGCCAGACGCACGGCATAACCAGTTGCTGAGGAGACCAAAACCTCACCTTTCTTCAACTCTTCCAAATCCTCATCAAGGAACCTTTTTCTCCTTCACCTTCTTCGTTAACCTTCGTTCCTACCCTTCTCCGTCCCAAAGAAGGCCCTTAACCCATCCTCCTCGGGTGTCTGTGTGTCTGTGTGTGTGTGGGTGTGTATATGCGTGCGTGTGTATGCGCGTGTGTGTGTGCGTGCGTGCGTGTGTGTGTGTGTGTGTGTGTCCGTCGGTTGGCATTGGTCTGGGATTCCTCAGTTGCATGTAACTCACCTTAGGAACGTCCTCAAGGTATCTTATCCCGTCCCATTGATCCAAGCAAGAGAGCAATATTTCGACCCTTCGATGCCGCGAACCTCCCGATAATACCTCTATTCGACGGACACAACACCTCATATAGCCTTATGTGCTTGAGGATATCACAGACAGCATCTTAGATCGGAATTGACTTTCTCGTCTATCGTATGCTATTACCACCCTCGTCATCCTTCAACAGCCAATAGCCTCATTTCGATACGCCTTACTTTCGAGAAAGACTGCTTAAAGACACCAATTGATTTGGATATCCACACAAGACTTTAATCTTAATCATGGAGTTTTCCTCACCTTGTGCTGCTATGCACCCTCCTCCGGTACCTGGGCCTGGTGGTTGCAGACGCGACTTTGGCTCCTATCTTGCAGCACCTTCAGCTCGAACCTTTGCTCCCAACAGCTTCAACTTTAGAGATCTAAGCATGAAGGCCAAGCCCGATTACTTCACCATCAGACCCGTGAGGGGGTCTTCACCAACAGCGAGTTTGGCAGCTGATCTGTCACAAAACTTTCACATCGATCAGAGGTACTTGGTGACA
Source organism: Patellaria atrata CBS 101060 (assembly GCA_010093705.1). Classification (NCBI taxonomy): domain Eukaryota; kingdom Fungi; phylum Ascomycota; class Dothideomycetes; order Patellariales; family Patellariaceae; genus Patellaria; species Patellaria atrata. The sequence continues at coordinate 209,452 of MU006111.1, forward strand.
TTCCTCGGTTACCATGCAGATAGACTAACGTGCTTCCAGCCCTCAACTTCCAACTCCTCGTCGATCGCTTTTTACGTCGAACTTGTTCCCTCTCGACACCAGGGGTAAGAAGACAATGGAAGCCGCCGTAGAAGACTACTTTAACTTACCCAAACGCACTATAGAAGGAACGATAACTCCTCCAATTCGGTGGGAAGGTGTCACCACACCTCCAATCCCCTCGTCTTCCCCGGGATTCGGAAACGATTCAATGGACATCTCACCTCTACCACACAAAGCACCCTTCTCCTTCGTGTCACCCATCACCGTTCATTCCCCGACCCCCGAATCGACAGCCCTCGACGACGATATGCTTTCACCCTGTACAAGTACCCCAAATGCCCTTTCCGACATATCAAATCTTCCTAAGCCATCCTTGGGCGTCGAGTGAGTGGTCAGGAAGCTTTACGCTGGTTCTTCTTTTGCTGATATCACACTAGTCGCAAACGTCTCTTCCCTCGTCCTAACCTTACGCGTACAAAGGGTTTCTCGACTAACACGGTGTCATTCAAGTCACGATTGGCAGAAAATCAGTTACCGCCTTTCAAGTTTGGTGCTGGAACTAGCGGCTTATGCAATTCGTCCACACCACTTGATGATTTCATGATGGAGTCTCCACCTCAGGATAACAAGACATTTGTTGCTCCCGCTCCTGTTGTCCCCCGTCCTCGTTCAAGACAGTCCTCATTCGGTACTAATCGTATCACCGGTTCTCCGATCACCAATATTCTCACGAAGAAGCCTGCACCTCGCCCACGTAAACAATTTCGAAGGTCTCAAAGCATGTTTGAAAATCCAGGTGACATCATGAAGCAGGAACCTGCTGGCTACAATCCTAACGGACTGCAATCTATCATGGATGTTGATGTCGTCCATAAGCCGGACTTACCCCACTTCATTCCAGAAAACGAACCGGAAGGCTTGCCACGTATCACTCAGGACACCTTGGTAGATGTACTTGATGGTAAATATGGCCATGTTTATGATCACGTCAAAGTCATTGATTGTCGATTTGCATACGAGTATAAGGGTGGACACATTGACGGCGCGGTGAACTACGATAACAGGGAGATGCTGGTTGAAGATCTGTTCAATTGCGATCAAGCGCTTCCTTCAAAGACGTTGCTCGTTTTTCATTGCGAGTACTCCGCCCACCGTGCCCCAATGATGTAAGTCACCGTTGCTGTTCCCCTTGTCGTATACGATTAACAAGAATGATCGCAGGGCTCGTTTCATCCGCCATAAAGATAGATCTGTCAACCAACTTGAATATCCCAAGCTCAGCTTCCCAGAAGTGTATATCCTTGATGGTGGATACCGTCGCTTCTTTGAGGAAAATAGTGTCCGCTGCTTCCCTCAGAATTACGTTGAGATGGATGCTAAGGAGTACGAGCATGAGTGCGAACGTGGAATGGGGAAACTTCGCCAACGAACAAAACTCAGCAGAGCTCAGACTTTCGCCTTCGGCCAAGGATCCGAAATGGAGGACAGTCCTACTGCTGTTGGTCGATCAGCACCATCCAGCTTACTTCCGATGGACCTCTTGTTGAATGACAACCTCGGAACTCGTCGCCATGCTCAACGCACGTCTTCATATTAACTCATAAGTGATCTCTTTGTTTCACGGTGAATCGGAATTACGGCGTCATTGATCGGAGTATCGGGTTCAGGCCTTTGCGTAGCGGATGACACATATTTTCCATCTCTCTGCAGGCGTTCGAGCGAACTACCCTTTGGCATGGTTAGCCCCTTTTGTTTTCCGTATCTCCTCATATACCTGGCCATTGAAATTGGATTCTGGCCTTCTGACTTATTATCCGTTTGGCTTATGCTTATTTCGGAAAGACTTATAGAGTCCTTAAATGAGTTCTCTACGAGACAACATACTTCTTCCGCTCTGAAGCGAGTCCATTGATCTATGTTGAAGTGACAGTCACCGATATCGGAAGTGGCTTGTTACACCCCATCTCTTTTGTTTACTGCACCTTATCTGATTATAGCTCAGACTAGTCAGCTAGCAATTCTTGGAAACCATCCATGAATCCATATACTATCACACCCACTCACGAAATATTTTATACGACACACTTACCCTCCTCAACACATGCACCGTCGTCACATCACCTCCATCACACATTTCCCAGTTGATCCTCACACAGCAACTTTAGGACCCTTCGATTCACGACACTTGTATTACCGCATCCTGTTTTTTGGTTTTTTGGTTTTTTTTTTTTTGGTATTTTTTTTTCCTTCCTCTCATCAGTGGTATCCTCCTTTTCCCCTTCGGACATACAAAAGTTTGTCAACTGTACATATATGAAGATGGTTTTATCACAAGCGAGAAGGCGAGAGAAAAATGGATCTGAGTAATGGTGCTGTTCCCGTCGATAGGGGTTGGATCTGATCTGTGGTTGCTGTTATTAAGATGGCTCTAACTGATTTTCCGGTTATAGCTCTTCCTCTTCTTAGGATAGGAATACAGAGTTAAATCTTGGTTTTGAATCCAGTGTTGTGCGTGCCTGTTGTACTTTGCCTTGTCTTCCATATGTCCTGAGGATTATTGCTCTGCCCCTCTGACGCGGATCTACTCACACCTTATTCCCTTCATATTCCCTAGTAGCTCCCCTCGCCAAAGCCCTACGATATTTTCGTCATCATTGATATACTTCCTTTCTCATACCCTCTAAAATTCATAATTGCTCCAACCTCTCACTCCAAACAGAACTTCAGACGAAAAAAAAAAAAAAAATTGAAAAAAAAGTGCAGAAGAAAACCTCCATAGAGGGAAAGTTAACCCGGCGAACGCATTTAACTTTATATTCTGGCGGAGCCGAGAACTCGAACTGATGACTATGAGATGACTGATAGGAAATTGACTGAAGGAAATCATGACTAAGGAAAAATGCCACCACTCAGCTATTGCCGCCAGGATTAGAAGTAAGCCAACGTTTGAGCATTTATAGGGGACTTGTTTGGTGAAGGGATTTTGTTTGAATAGTTACTGACGTAATTTGCTCCTGGCAGTCTCACCTGGTGTAGATGGGAGATGTTTTTTTTTCATATGAATTCATAACCACTGAGCTCCCCTTTCTTTATGTCCTCCCCTTAAGAATGCAACGGCCGAATCGATCTTCTCTATCCTTCCATCACGTTCTACAAATTTGCTCTTCAGAGTACAGTATCTCTGTATGAAGTTATTCATGCTTCGAAGACTTTATCAGCATTTACACCACCAGCTCGCCCTCCCTTGACGAATTTCTCCGTCCGTCTACCAATAAAGGGATTATCGACGCTACTTTTCCCCTTCTGTTCTGGTGTCTATTACGTAACTGTGCTTCCGAACCTTGGGATTTCGTTTCATCGCCATGGTCCGGTTGTAAGGTCTGGGGGGTTGTGTAAGGTTTGGGGATTATGTACTCCCCCGTTAATCGTTACAGTGAACCCGACCCTTCCTTCACTCGATCAGATATAATCAGACTAGGAGACCTAAAGACACGGTTCGCAATATAGACTCGACTTCACACTCGACACAGAACGAGCAGAGTCTTTGTAATAAGATTGTAAAGAAAAAGGAAAGAAAAAAAAAAAAAAAAAAGTCACCACCAATCCCCATCCCTATCCTATCACATCATCATCATCATCGTCGCCAGCCCGTCCATATACATAAGATTCCCCCCACCCTGGTTCATACAACACAACCGCCCGCCATCCTGTCCCCGAAATACAAATCCCGCATCGCAACGTAGACCTCACGATCCGTGGGTCTTCGTGACCGGCCACCCCTTTGCCGGAAAAAAGCTGCGATCTCGACGTATGTCCGGCCTTCGGCTTTGAGGTACGCCAGTGCTTGCAGCTGAGAGGGCGTGAAGGGGTAGTGGTCTGGGTGCGGGGTGCGGCCGTGGTTACTTGACCCGGTGTTGGGGGCGCGAGGGTAAGAGGGGGGAGTATGGGGGTAAGAGGGGGCAAAGGGGTGAGAGGTCCGGCCCCATACCCCTATGTTGCGGTCGTAGAGGGCGGTTGGGTCTGACCGGTGGGGGAGGTAGGGGTCGCTTGGGGACCAGGTGGAGTGCGGATGCGGCGACGGGGGGCTCTGGGATGCGTGACCGTAGGGTCCCGGGCGTGCGGTTTGATGCTGCCTCTGCCCCGGCGCCGTCGAAGGAGGATAGCTGTACGGGTGCGTGTTTGTCATGTCCGTGGCGGGCACGTTGGTAGGAGAGAGCAGGGCGTCGTAGTACGACCAATCTAGCTCGTCGGTTTGCATGTTGAATGCGGATGCTGGTGGAACGAAGGGTGGGTTGTTAAGGTAAGAGGGTGGAGTGAGGCGAAGGCGAGGTGCGAGGGGTTTATATCGCGTACGACGTGGGATGCTGACGTGGCGAGGAGCGGGAGTGTCTTACTGGTTCCTGTGAGTTGGAAGGTATGTGGTGGTTTGTTCACGTCGGCGTTGTTTGCTGTGGGCTTAGAGGTCATGTGGGTAGGATATTGTTCTCAGTTTCGTGGTGACACCGGGGCAGGGAAGGTGGAGAATGAGTTAGTCGGTATGTTTACGCAGGATAGATAAGTGAACTGGAACTTCCGGTCGATAAGGTCATTTTTCAAGAGCACTGAATGCGGTATACTTGGAATATTCTCATCTACGTACCATACCTTCGTCCCATGCTTGGACCTCTGGAAACACATTTATATCAACAAATCGTTGAGACAACTCGGTGATATACCTTAGTAGCAAAAGTTAGAAGAATCGAGCACTGAATCCCCCAAAGTGGTAGTTTTCCTTTTAATGGAGCTCTTTCGGTCACATACCTCCTTTTCGGCTGTTGGATGCTGGTTAGGCGTCTAACATTCTTAGGCATAAGAGATAGATTTCTTATTATACAAAGCCAACATCTATAACACAACTTTGTACAACCGAAATCGAGTGTCTCCACTAAGAAGCATAACCGAAAGACTTACCCAATGCCATTGGAAAGGAAATACCCTCATATGCATGATTTACTCAAATATGTTCCGAATTATGCATTAGAGAATCTGATGGACTACCTCTTAAGAAAGTATGTAACCTTAGTATAGTAAAAAGAACCTACTGAAGTTGGAGAGGTTAGATCTGTGGTGTTGTACTCGAGGTCTCGTATTCTTTCATTAGCTAAAACGCTTTCCGGCCGACACGAGAGTGAAGGGAACAAGTAGGTTTGTGGGCTCCCCATACAGCAAAGCCGAACACGTTTTTATATATACCACCAGATATGCTATTAGGATACGGTACTTTAGAATTGCCCAGGGTGATGCTAAGGTTGAACTCAGTAAGTGATCATCGAACTATTTTTCGCAGTATACGTACAAATATTTTTCACCGTCTTTCTTCTCACCTAGCACCATAGACATCATTATAATCATTCTGGGGCGAAGAGGAGTATCATCTGCTTGTAATTTCCACGGAAGACAACTGGGAGAAGTGTGAAGACGATAACGATCATCAGCAACAAGATGGGAATCTGGACTGCCCCTGAACCTTTGCTTAATGATTGCATATAAATCTCCCGTCGTTCATTCCGATGGGAAAGAGAACTGGATTCCGCAAACATCGGTCACGGTAACGGGTGGTCCGAAGTATGTGAATCTCGTTTCGATAGTCTGTAGGGTAGACTGGACCTGACATACGGTAATATATATCTGTTGCACGTTTGTGCTAAGACTCTAAATAGCAAGTTCATAGTGGAAGGTGTAACAGTAAGCGGACCAGCGCTCAACGATATGTAGGAATGTATTAAAAGGTGAACAGTGACGAAGGGAAATTTAGCTAGCGTACCTAAGGCCCTTAAACATTTCCAAAAATGTCTTCATAGGCCCAGTGGATATATTATCAATGATATCAATCACCCTTGCAACCGTCGATTTGGTCTCCTGAATAGTGAGACCCTGAGCCTCTAGTTGAGTTTCGAGTTGATGGTAGGAACTTTCCGCCCGCTTTGAGATGACTGTTAACGTCGAAATCTGGTTTTTGTTTAAGGCCAAGTTTAGGATTGATGAGGAAGGTAAGATGGCCTCGCAGTTTGACAATATCTTCCGTCTTTTGAAACCCCAGGAAAACATTCGCTGAGTATCCTTGAACTTGCCCTCCGACTGTTCAGTTCCCAAACTCCGCCCATACTTTTGAATATCGAGGAGACATTGTTCCAGAGAATTTTTACAAAAGCCAGCTGCCGATCTAATATTTCACCATCTTCCGCGTTTAGGGTCTGGACCTCGTTTAATATGGGTTTAAGACATTTGAGGTCTCGTACAAGTTCCTGATACTCCGATTTTGCTCCTTTGGTATTGTGGAAGATGCGGGTGGTCTCATTAACCAGCTTCAATAGTGCTAAAAGGTCACTAGCGGAAAATTCAAAGGACATTATTGCTGAGAATCGCAGAAAATGTGTCAACAATGGGATGAGAAAAGATGAATACGAACAGACGGAATGAGTATCGACAGCATTCTCATTTGTGTGACTCGGAGAACATAATAGTTGAACTAGCGTGAGCAGAGTAGCTATGCAGAGAAAGGTAACAGGAAGAAAATTCTCCTTTAAATCCACTAGCAAGATTGTTGCTCGATAATAAGGTATGAAAGTTGCACTATGTGGAACGAAGACATTGTTTGCTCTCAAGGGTCGAGCTCAACCTCTTGATATACGGACCACCATTGGTCATTATGGGTGTTTTGTGATACTTATATTCCCCCATCCTGAACATAAGACCATATAATTGGGATTGAAAAAGCAATTAGGCAGAGGTACCCTGAGCACGTGCAACAGATTGCAAACTCATACTGCGCTAGTCACCTGACCCGTTTGAGACACTTTGACTTTGGTATATAATATATCGGTTCAAAGAAAAATCTCGGTGGCTCATTAGGGGCCACGCACGGTTTGCATGCGTGCGGCGATGGGGTTGATTCTGGCCATCGTTAAGTTCATTCCCTTTACTGTTACCGATAATTTTCTTAAAGCAGCTTATCCTCCTATTAGATATCCTAGGATCCGGGGGTTACCACCACCGGGACCGTAAGGATAACCCAATACGGTGTACTGGGTTAGACTTGAGGAATCAAATTAAACAAACTTTTTTTTCATCCTGACTTTCCTTATTTTTAATTCAACGCTTGACAAGTAGCGAATAAGACGTATATGCCACGATAGAAGGAGGGACTTAGAGGAAGAGAAATATAAGTAGGTTCTACTTTAGTTCCTTGAAGCATATAACCTTCTTTCAGCTCCATGAGACCGAGAGTTATCTTTTTCAACAAACTACTCGAGGGTTCACGTACATGATTCGTTATTACTCATATCTCGTTAAGGTGGAGAAGGTGGTTTTGCAGATTCTCCCTTACGTCTTCCTGTGGGCGTCATAAGGTTTAAATCAATCTGCTCGTAACGTGCGGACAAATGCAGATCTCGAAATCATAGACTATGCGGACAAGTATAACCCGGCACCATCGAAAACGAAGAAGATGAGCAATCTGTCCTTCATTCGCCTAGTTGATGGCTTCGTCTGTAATGTTCAGATATGAAGACGAAATCTTGTCGAAATCTTGTTTCAGCACGGTCCATTTAGAACCAAAGTGTCATCCCAGGTCGCATCACGTGGACGGCTTCGCATTGACTCCCTCGAATACGAACATAGCGTCTCTTCATTTGAACGCCTATCAAGGTATAATAAATAAGTAAAAGACTATCGGAGCTTCGATGGATCGTTTCAAGTTCTTCCCCTCAACAGTTCCATTGCGTTTTCGCAATCTGTATTTCACATCCACAAAGTATAATACATAGTCATACCTTAACCGGAAAAAACCATTCAAAAGCAACAAGTCATACGTGCTACACACCATTTCTCTATCGTCCGAAAGATGCACTTGCACACCATCCTTACCTGGTTCAGTCCAACCTACTCCGCCCTCTTCTCCCCCCTCCTATGGTCATACCGCTGGCGTCTCCTAGCCTTCCAACCCCTCGCCCTCCTCATCAACAGCCTCAAATACCTCCCACTACTCTTTTCACCCCGATACACAGTCCTGCGCATCCCCGTCCGCAACAAACGTACCGTACGAGCTCTGGTCTTCCGCCCCCCCCCAGCAACCCAACTCAGACGCAAACACATCGCGCAGATTCCTGGCACCCTTACACCTCGACATCCACGGCGGCGGCTTCCTAGGCGGCATCGCAGAGATGGACTTCCCCTTCTGCAGCCGCCTGAGCGATCTTACGGGCACCGTCGTGGTTTCCACCGAGTACCGCCACGCGCCCGCTTACCCGTTCCCCGCCGCTCATGAGGACGTGGACGATGTCGTGGATTGGCTGTTCCACAACGCGGGATCGGAGCTGGGTGCGGACCGAGGGATGTTTACCGTGAGCGGGTTCTCCGCGGGCGGGAACCTGGCGTTGGCGGTGAGTCAGGGGAGGCGATGCCGGAGGGGGGAGAGGATGAAGGTTAAGGGGAGTGTGACTTTTTATGCGCCTGTAAGGATGCCGTATTTCCTTTTTTGCTTTCTGGTCGGTTCCGAGTTGTAGGGAGTCTGCTGAGTGCTGTTTTTTGAGCAAGGTCGATTTGAGGGTTCCGCCGGAGAAGAAGCCTGTTCCGCCCGGTTATCCTAAGATTGATCCACTGAGGTTCTTGCTGCCTTTGTATGACTCTTATGCTGGACAGGGGAATCCACGGGAGGTCACGGATTCAAGGTTGCATCCGATATTGGCGGATGTGGAGACTTTGCCTAGGAATATGCTGTTCATCATTCCAACCATTGATATACCGCTGCACGAGCAGCTAACTTTCGTCGAGCGGATGAAAGCAGACCTGCATAAAAAGGGAGTCAAAGAGACTGAGAGGAAAGTGGAAAGTATTATCTTCGAAAAGGGGTTTCATGGATGGCTAGAAGGTATGTTAGGGGTATAGTTTGACTCCAAGTGCTAAGCATAGTAGTGCCTTCGTTTGCGATCGACGAACAAACGAGAACTGAAGCCTTCAATGCTGCATTCCAGTTCATAGGAGAGATCCATACGAGATATAGCTGAATGTAGGGAACAGCTGGGATGCCTTGCCTCAACTGTGGTATTACCAGTCAGCTCTCAGGCCAGAGATGAAAATGGCGAATCAGCACTCAATCATCGAAATAAAATCACATCTCTCCTCAGCACAAGTTACTTTGTTAGCAGCAGGAAGTTTCTGTATTTGTCCGTCATGCATATCATCTAGTTACATTGACCCCTTAATAGCAACGACCCAGCGTGATATCGTGACTGAAAATCAGATCATTCGTCTACTTGGTCTCATCGAAGACGTAGGTAAGATGGCACTTGCCGCAGTATTGACGGTTGTGCATCGCGGCCATGAAGACACCAGCACCACACTATTATTATAGTCAGTATCATATCTTGCTTCGCAAATGTAGGAAATCTTAGCTTACCTCAGGGGCAGGGCACTCGCGCCTCAGACGCTCAATCTTGCCGTCGGCATCCACCTTATAATATTTGAGCACAGCCAACTTGGTCTTCTTCCTCTTGTGCTTGATCTTCTTGGGAGTAGTGTAGACCTTCTTCTTCCTCTTCTTAGCGCCACCTCGCAGACGAAGGACGAGATGGAGAGTGGACTCCTTCTGGATGTTGTAGTCGGAGAGAGTACGGCCATCCTCGAGTTGCTTGCCGGCGAAGATGAGACGTTGTTGGTCGGGGGGAATGCCCTCCTTGTCTATTTTGATAAAGGTTAAAACAGCAGCTTTGGACGACTGCAGATACTGCCATACCTTGAATCTTTGACTTTACATTGTCGATAGTGTCGGAAGACTCCACCTCTAGGGTGATCGTCTTCCCCGTGAGGGTCTTGACGAAAATCTGCATGGTGAACCTATTGCACTATCAGCCTCAAAAAGAAGAGGATTGAAGGTAAGAAGTAATATTACCTAGACAAACGGATTGTCCTCCTCAGTACACTGCAGGTGTTAGGTAGAAAAGATTTCGAATATTGGACGTTGAAGTATAATATCGCAGTGTGGTGGCGCTAATGCGGCTGGGATTTCTAAGCGACACCGGCTGACGGTTAGTCCGCCTTGGCATCGGCTGTTGGCCCCGCAACCATCGTGCAGGTACTGTTTACACCAGATTATCTGCACCTAGGCTCAGTCTCATGCATATACCCATCTGATATTTTCATCCTACACTCAATTTTGCATTTCTGCAATCTGAACTCGAAAAGTCTTAACCTCACTTAAGAACTACTTAGAAGAACATCTTTAATTTACAAAACACACTCGACACTCTTCCGAGGGAGCAAGCTTACTTTCCGTCTACTCCCTGCACGAAGCAACTCCGGCTCTAAAGCCGAAGAATATATATCGAGAAATACAAATCAATATTTTCCTGTACTGAGAAGGAGGAATTGAGTTTCTCTCCGCCCGGCGGACGCAGTGCTAGCTGCGTGAGGTATGAAAAGTCTCTCGTATAGCTCATGGAGAACTGTGCTAACAACGGAATGTTCAGTTACGGACCCAGAAGATATCCCATATATCTTAGACAATTTTCCAACCGGACTCGACTTGCATTCAATATGCTGTCCAATCCGTCCTCGAGCATCCAAAAGCGGCGTCAAATGCATAGACGACAAAACTCAACACCGTCTCTCGAGGTAGTGAACATGCCATCACTTCCTGCCATACCGCAGAAGAAGATCCAACACCGAAGGGGAATGAGCCTAGACCAAAGAGTCTCCGTCATTGCACCATTCCCGGACCGGACGATAACAGCTAACAACCGACCCAGATCGCAGGATTCACACATGGTAAGTATTACTAACATAGGACAACAACAACCACAGCATTCCGTGCAGGTAACGCAGCAGCACGTACAAGCCCAGCCGGGCACTCAATACCAGAAAGAGGTACAAAAACAGGAACCACAAACAAGACCACAACCATCCGAGGAGCAGATAAGGAATCTACAAGAACAGATAAGATCAGTATATGGAGTTGAGGGAGCATTTATCGTACTTCCCGGAGCGGTACCAGCACCGACAAAGACATCACCCCAGGTGAAAACGGAGCATCTTGACATAGCTCCGATGCCCAGTAGTTTGAATGACCTCCCAGAAATAAATTTAGAACCCATGAGCGTAGGAAACAGCTTTGACTTTAAGATGGGTAGCCAAGGGGGCGATGTGGGATATGAATCTTCCTACTATTCGGCATCGCCAGGAAGATCACCAATGGCATCTCCACATCAGCGATCAGTTGCAACCTTTCAAGGTCATAACTCGCGGTTGGGTATCAGTGGTGTACCACTGCTCCCGGTAGCAGAAAATATGAACGACTTTGATGCATTTCTTGCATCTCCTACCAGATCACCACTCTCACCAGGAGCGATGTCAATGACAGATTTGAATCTAGGGTTCGACGCTTCCATCGAAGCCACTGGTATCTCCCCAGAGGAGGTGCAGTCATACATCAGTGAGCAAGACCAGTCAACACACCGATGGACTTGCCTTTATCCGGGGTGCGATAAGACATTTGGAAGACGAGAAAACATTCGATCCCACGTCCAGACCCACTTAGGGGATCGTCAATTCCGCTGTAACCATTGCGGAAAGTGTTTCGTAAGGCAACATGACCTCAAGAGGCATTCTAAGATCCACACTGGCGACAAGCCGTACAAATGTCCTTGTGGTGGAGGATTTGCACGACAAGACGCCTTGACGAGACATCGACAGCGAGGCGTTTGTGAAGGAGGCTTCCCGAGTGCAGCCAAGAGCACAGCGAGAAGGGGAAGGCCAAAGAAACAGAGACCGGATCTTGAAGAACGAGCAGACAAGGCAAATAGAACTCGAAGAGCGTTGGCGTATGCATCATCATCCTCAGGGGCATCTCAATGCTCCGACGTGTTTTCGCCAACTGGCAGCTTTGACGACTATGACCCTACCAGGATTGAGTTCACGGATCTGCGGTCATTAGAGGCGCAGCCATCAGAGCCGGCATCTGATCCATTTAGGTAAGTCATAATCCATCAGAACCGATACACACCGTACTAATATTGCCAGTTTTGATACAACATCAAGTCCCTACAACAGCGACGCCATCGATACCGCCGCCACTTCATTCGACCTGAAAGCAGCCACAGACAATCTCTTCCAGCTCTCCACAGAAGCATTCACACAGACCCCCCCCATGTCACCGACAAACCAAAGCCCCGAGGCCAACGAAAACGCAGTTCTGGAGCTACTCAAGTCCTCAGAACCGAACAGTAAAGCCGGACCACCATCGAACCATCTCACAACGCCGCCAACATCGCCAGCACAGTTCTTCGACGAGTTGGATCAAGCCGTCGCTTCGTATGGAAACTCTAATCAAGCGATGGACTTCAGCATGTTTTGTGATGCGGGAGATGGGACGGTGTCAAGCCCGGAAGAGATTTTCAGTTCCATGACCCCCGAAGAGGCGTTGGCTACGTCTATGGCTTGGATTGATGCGTTGTAAGCAGAAAGCATCGGTGCTTGATATCGGATTTCTTCAAAGCGGTGCTGTAAGATATTACGACTGGCTCATGAAACGGGACTGGGACTCAATGGAGTTCTGGCTTAACCATAAGTATCGGAAACGGCGTTCTTGGAAATCAAGAACGGGATTGGGTCATGAGGTAACGGATGTACGGTAGATTGATGCTTGTAATTTGTTTCCACTTTGGGCGATTGACAGTAAGTTAGGCGAAAGCTCGATATTTGCTCTTACCATTCTGTCCCTACAAGTAACGGCGAGTAGATAATAGTCAAGGAATACTTATCTTCTGTCCTCTATTGAGGACGTTGTTATCCAGCTTTTATTTCAGTCCTGTTGTTCCTCTACTTTGATGATTTGACTTACCTTTATTGTAACTCCTTGCTTCGAGTATTCTTTGACTTCCGTATACAGGAGCTAAAAGATTTACAACCCTGCAAATAAAAATCATGTATTGGAAACTTATATACACTCGCGACTCAGGGAAAATTTAAATTTGGTGGATAAGAAAGGGGTGAGGGTGTGTATGGGAGTCTTTTTGATTGCATGATTCACTTACTGTGTACTCACTCTTGATAAATGTTATAATCAATTATATACTGGAAAGACAAGCAAATGATAAGGACTGATAACTGTAGAGATCATCCAATGATGAATGTCAAATTTACTGTGTACTTGCTCTTGATGCTGGCGGTGGTTTTAACTTAACAGGAAAGACGAGAGTGTACTGTACCGGAGGATTGTAGCTGTATACTTGTCATACCTCTACAGGTTGTGGATCTCTTTGAGAATCTCGAGATCAACGGATGGCCAGTCGATGTTGAGCAAGCGTACAGGGGCCGAGGAATGCTGGTCATGAGAAGGGAGAAGAGGATTTGGACTTTTGACTTTTGAGGGACACGACAGGTTCTGTTCTACGATATGTTGAAGACTTTAAGTGAACCTTGAACCTTGTCTGATGATTTCTTCCCAAATTTGATACCGGTGATCCCAAAATCCAGACCCGCGTACCCGTTCCAGCCGCATTCTCATGTTTCAGAGGCATGAACGTTGATCGACGGCGTGGACGGCTGCTTTGACCCCTTCGCAGCGGGGCGCACGTACCACCTGTCCCTTAAGAGCCTCTCGAGACGAACGTTTGCAACACAGGAATGAGGGAGCAAAAACCTGGAGTCTTGCCATTGTTTCCTGCGATTGTATGTCTCGTAAAGTATCAATGGTTTCATATTACTGTGTGCTCTCCTGAGAATAAGATCGCGATCGCGTAGAGAGACGCGACGGAAAATAGTAATCTTTTACTCATAATTCATCCGAGAAAGGAATAGTGTCGGGATACTGCAGTAAAATTATGAAATTGCAACAAGTACCCGCCTTTTAGATCGGAAGTTGTGGGACTCCGGATGCCGTCCGGTTTTTGCTCTGATGGTTGGGCGGGACAAATCTCCCAAGCTTTCTGTTTCTAGGAGACCAGAAATCTAACGACGATGATCTTCGTGGAGCTATGATGAGCCTAAAACGGAGGCCTTTTTTTTTTATATTTTTTTTTATTAAACTTTCGCGTCCGCAACCGTCGGTATTGTAACCGTTGAGAGCCGTTGACAGCCTTTGATGGAGGATATCGTAAAGAAACGTGATATTGACATCATGACTGGAAAATGCAGAGCCTCGAGTGTAGCGCGCTTTTAGGTTATGAGCCAATCTACGGAGTATGTACGAGCGCATCATCGAACAGGACGAGCGTGCGTGATTGATGTTGAACGTTCAACGTTCTGTGTACCATGGGAAAGGCCATCTGAACTAAAGTATATTGTCGTCCTCTGTACTGAGAGTGGAGCTGTGAGACGTTAATATCTATTAAATCTTATCAAACAAAGAAAATTCTTCAGATCCTGTACTGTACAACTCATCAGAAGCGCAAGACAAGACTCCGCTGCGTCCGTTCAAATTGCTGACTACCCCAAGGGTCCGAGGCGGACTCAGCCAGCAGACTAACGTTCAAAGATTACGGTTTTATAACCACGGTCGCCTAAAATTGTAGGCGAAAAGGCCTGTATTGGCGTGAATAACTTTGATGATGCTTGAAAAATGGTGAGATACAACGAGCATAAAGACGATGTCGTGGTCTTGATTGGCTGAAAGGGAACCTAATAGGCGCGGTGCAGCTTTTTTAAATTGCGAAAGATCAGAGAGGTCAGACTCAAGAGAAAGGTGACTACTGCGGCCATTGCCAACCCTTTCCCGTCACCATCCGGCCCTTCCACCACCCAAGAGCTTCTACACTCATCTCTTCCTTCTCTCTTACTCCGCTCTCTCTTCCTCCTCACCTCTAACTCTGCTGTTCTGATCCTTCTTACATCGAACATCTTATCCTCTGCATCTCCCCACTCCATCAGGTCTCACGAGGCGCAAAGTCTCTCCGACGGTGCGCATTTCGAAGGGTCCTCGGAGCTTCACAAGCCATTTCCCGCCAGTCAGGTTCGCCGCAGATCGCACGACCTTCTTCAAATCGCCTCCAAAATGAATAAAACTTCATATCTACCTTTCGGCGACGATAGTACCCAGCGTATGTTCTCCAAGGCGAATTTTCCCATCTCCTGGAGCTCAATACCACCGCTCGTACCGCATAGATTACGCCGGAAATGGAGGGCCACAAAGTCCAAGTTACATAGCAGACAATCTCCCGCGGCGAACATCACCTCGTTGAACACCTCTTTCTCAGTTCAGGATACCTTGCGGTCACTGCGAACACATCAATGGTCATTCTACGATGGTCAATACTTTTTCCTCGCCGTTGTCGGTATCTTCGCACTCTCCGTCATGGCAGCTCCAGGACCAATGGCAAAGACTTTCGTTGCAACACTATTGATGGCATCGCTTTGCTTACCAGTCACACGACAATTCTTTCTACCATTCCTCCCAATTGCTGGATGGTTAATATTGTTCTATGCTTGCCAGTAAGTTTTCTCCTAGACTTAAGGTGGTCTAGGCGTCTGCCTAACACCATCCTGTCCGCTCCGCCACTGTACATGAATTTTGCTGATGTCTCCTCCACCAGGTTCATTTCTGGAGAATATCGACCTCCAATCTGGGTGCGGGTATTGCCCGCCTTAGAAAATATTCTATACGGTGCAAACCTGAGCAATATTCTCTCCGCCCATAAAAGTACGACCCTAGATCTACTAGCTTGGCTACCATATGGAATATTTCACTATGGCGCACCTTTCGTGGTCGCTGGAATAGTCTTCATTTTCGGGCCTCCTGGATCTCTCCCAGTCTTTGCCCGTGCTTTCGGATACCAGAACATGGCCGGAGTTCTAATTCAGCTCTTCTTTCCATGCTCTCCACCCTGGTACGAAAACCTCTATGGACTTGCTCCTGCAAACTATTCCATCCACGGTGATGCTGCTGGGCTTAAGGCCATTGACCAATTCTTTGGCATCGATCTATATACCTCTGCGTTTAGGGCATCTCCCATGGTCTTCGGCGCATTCCCTTCCCTACATTCCGCATTCACAACGCTAGAAGCACTCTTCCTTAGCCACTTATTCCCAAGATTGAGACCGCTCTTCTTTTTCTACGTCTTCTGGCTCT
Source organism: Patellaria atrata CBS 101060 (assembly GCA_010093705.1). Lineage (NCBI taxonomy): Eukaryota > Fungi > Ascomycota > Dothideomycetes > Patellariales > Patellariaceae > Patellaria > Patellaria atrata. The sequence continues at coordinate 225,593 of MU006111.1, forward strand.
GGTGGACGACAATGTACCTCTCGCATCATTACGCAGTGGATCTTGTGGGTGGCAGTCTCCTCGCAGCTGTGATATTTTTTTTCTCCAAAGCGCACTTTCTACCTCAAGTTCAGATGGACAAGACCTTCCGCTGGGATTATGATTACACTGAAATTGGAGAACCTAAAGATCCATTGGCGTACACTATCAATGACTTCTACGAGGAGTTTCACCCCACATCGGATAGCGATGAATGGACCATTGGCTCCTCATCCTCATACTCCGCTGGCGCAAGAAGTCCATCTTCTGGACCAAGGAGTCCCATTGATGACACCGGATCATCTTGGGAAGGAGACACCTTAGCCTCTCACTCAGACCACGAATACCGCTAAATTACCAATATCACATATCCGGATACCAACCTCGCCCTCTTACAATACGCAAACCTAATAGATCTCCTCCTTGATCCGTCATATTGAGAGACGGTCATCCAGATAAACTACAACTTCACGCGTTATGATCTATGCATAGATGGGAGTTTGCTGCATTTCCAGCGACTATTTATAATCTTTCAACGTTCAATTCTTGCATTGTAAGCGAGTGGTTTCATTCACCATTCTTAGCATCTATTCAGGATGCATCCGCTTCATTATTGCGTTCGCGGCCGTCTTATCAATTGTCCTGGCGTCTACACCGTCCCCTAAAACCGCGCTGTACGCTTCTTTTGGACAAAGACTACTCGCACTTGGACGAACCCGCTATCCGCTCGCGCGGGCTATTCGGGCTTTCACTTTTCTGGTACCCAATTGTAATAAGGGACGTTTGAGAGCGTTTATCCTTTCTTCTTCAGCTGCTTCTCATGATACCCAGACCTGTCGCTTCTATAAACTTTTTGCTTTTGGATTGTATATACCACATTCGCTTTGCATCGGCCATGGCTATGGCTACCCTAGGGGTAAGGGAAGAAAGGGAAAGAACAAGGGAGGTGTTAAGGGATGCAATTGCTGCACCGCGGTTTGTGGGTGCGGTTTGCAGTATGATATGTTTTGTGTGAATATTGTTGGTGGGATGGAGAGACGGATACGGGACCTGAGATGTATGCTGAAAAGCAAAAGATGGGCTATAGCCTGCGTAACTTTGTTCTGCGCATCGGCTTCGATGGGTGGTGTAGTTAATTATTAATAATACTAATATTGATGCCTGCGAAGGTTTTGAAAGACTCTTCCGGTGTCCTTGCTCTGCTCCATTGTCCAAAATGCGTAAATCTTTTTAAATTTTTTTTAAAATTTTTTTGGGTGAAGCGGACCGATAAGATCATAGAACCGTAGAATATTCTACGTTGATTTATTTAGTCGACGATGTAAACAGAATCTGCATTATCACTGCAAACTCTTCCAATAACTGCACTAGCCAGTTCAGACAGGAGAGCAGCATTCGTGCACAGAGCACTTGAAGGGCTCGGCTCGGTCCGACATATTTTCCATCTTAAATATCTGCCATGTTCAAAACTTTTTAAACGGTCTCAAGCTAACAACAAACGAATTGTCTAAACCTTACTCTCAAGATGTCTAGAAAAAGAAGAAGAGAGGTCGAAGAAGAAGTAGATGATGATACTGCTCGCGCAAAACGCCAATTTACCGGCGAGGATGCTCAACTCGCAAAGATTTATCAAAACCTCGCAAATGAGATCCGGGAGACTCGGAATCAAGCCGCAAAAGACCTTTTGGGCATTCTCTCACCCCAAGGTCAAACAGATCTAGATACCAGGAAGAAAGCCATCATTAGGTTAATCAAGGGACTCTGTAGTAGTCGTAAAGCGGCTAGACCAGGTTTCTTCGTTGCACTGACTGAGTTTTTACGCCAGCAGTTTGGGGAAAGGTCACGGCGGTCTGAGAGCCTTGAGATGACTGTTGATGATGTGATTGAGCTTGTTAAACAGTGTACGCAACCTGGGGGTGATGGTAAAGTTACGAATCAGGTCAGTAACCTATACATTGCTATGGGCAGCAAAACTAATATATAATAGGAAAAACGAGATCATTTATTAGGCCGTCTCTTCGGATTCAAAGCTATCATGCTCTCTTCGATAGTTGTTGATGTCTCGTCTTTCATTAAGATCCTTGATCAGATGTATGAGAACGCGCTCAAGCATCCATGGATTCGCCAGGAGAGTGGGAAGGTGCTCTGCGAAACTCTCGAAACCCTAGGTTTTGATCAAGTTGAATTTGCTACTGAAATTGTCAGGAGATTAGACAAGTTAGCGAAGACACCTGAAGGTGTCGCTATCTGGCTTACCGCTCGTTCTAAATTTCCTCGGATACAATTTCCCGAAAAAGTCTGGAGAAGGAACGATCCTTTGTATTATAAAGAGAGAAGTAATCTTGGTAATATCCTGAAAGAGAACTTCAAAGATACATCCAATGTTACAGAAGTCAATGCTAGAAAACTACAATCCGGTGCTGCAAAACCGACGATGAACTTTTCTTGGGAAGTGGTGATTAGAAATGTGATCCAGAATGATGAAGCAGACGGTGTTCCCGAAGACGGTCATCCCCCGGAAGACAGCAAGTTCCATGGGTTCTGGACCGAAGTTGTGGATCAAGGTTTATTTTCTACTACATCAACGGATGAGAGAAAGTCGTGGGGCTTCCAGTTATTCCAAGATGTCATCTCTACAGGACCCGCGTGGATATTTCATGTGATCTTCTCTCCAAACTTAATGCGAAGTCTCATCAACCATAGCAAAGATTCTAACCGGTACCATCACCAGGCGGCGCGTAATTCACTTCAGACTCTCCAGTATCGGGTTAAGAGAGAAGGTTGTCTGGCGTACGCAGTTGTTAAAGCATTGATATCCGAGAATGGATCCATGGAGTTAGATCAGATCACCAAAACCAAGACACTTGAGACCTTGCTAAGTGTCGCTGACGCTGAAGCCGCGGGTAAGATAATCTTCGACTTCCATAAGCGGTTTCTCTTTCCTGAAGCCGAAAACGAACAATCAACTGCGAATGTTAGGCGAATAATAGCAGATTTGATGGTTTCTGCCGCTCGTTCCAGCCCTTCGTCTGCGATACAGAAGGAGTGGGCGCAACGAATTTCAGGAATATTCGCCAGTCTTGCATTCTTCAATTTCGATAATGTACTCTCGAAAGGCTCCCCCATGTCGTCCATTCCCGAAAAAACACGGACTATGTTAGAAACTAGGTTGAACTCGCTCTTGTCGTACGTTATGTCTGCAAAATTCGATCCTCAATATGACATTCCTTGCTCCGTTGTTTATAGTATTAAGAAAATCAAAAAGACGGATGGCCCACCTCTAGTGTTAAATGCTGATAAGGATGTTCTAAAATCCCTAAAACGAGCACACAAAAAATTAGAGGAAATCAATAAACTAGTAAGTATATATTTCGATCATACTTGGATAAAAGCTAATTTTCTCAGACGCTCCCCAAATCTAAAGTGGCGGAGGAAAAGAAAGCTCAACTACTTGCTTTTAAGTTAGCCTACTCACTAGTTATCCTCGAAATATATGGTGGGAATGCAGAAGCAGTTTCTATATCTCAAGACTTAGACACGGCGTGCTCTTCCATCAGCGGCGAGGAAGAATCAGCAAGTGAAGCTTGGGCAATTCTACTCGAACTCATCCTTAGTTTTGGCTCCAGGCGGTCCCAGTTGGCTCGCAAGCTTGCCGAGGAATTATTCACCACATTTGTATCCCACTGGAGTCCGGAAAACATCAAATCCCTCCTCGAAGTGCTCGAAGAGGAAGCAGAAGACGCCTTCGAGAAACAAGATGAAGGCTCAGGTCTCGATGAAGAAAGTGAAGAAGGCTCCAGATCTAGCAGCGGTTCCAGCTCCGAAGCAGATTCCGACAGCAACATCTCAGAGGACGAAGACATGGAAAATGAAGATGAACTAGCCACCCTCAATGCATCCCTCGCTAAATCATCGGGCATTGCTGCCCTCGCGGTCCCTTCTGACTCCGATTCCGAACGCTCACTCTCCGACCAAGACGACGAGCAAATGCTCGCCCAGGAGCCGGCGATGGCGAACTTCATGCGCGCCATCATCAATGCGCAAGATGAGCGCAAGGCCAAACAGGCGGAGAAAAAGGAGGCCAAGCAGATGATGTCGAATCTGAAGAACAGGGTCCTGGATCTGCTATTCATTTACGTCAAGAAGCAACCGAGCAGCACGACAGCGTTGGAGCTTGTCATGCCGCTTTTGAGATTCGTGAGGGACGCGAGGAACCCGCAGCACGCAGAGAAAGCCGCTGGCGTGCTGAGGAAGTACTTCGATGATGCCAAGGGCAAGAATTTACCGTTTGTTGAGCAGGAAGCGGGTATGCGATTGTTGAGGAATGTGCACGAGGCTGCGCTCAAGGGGGGCAGCAAGAGGTTTGAGAGCGTGTGTGGTAGGGCCAGTTTGTTCGCCGCGAGGATACTGATGGCGAGGGATGAGGCTAGTTACGAGAGAGTCGAGGAGGTGTATGCGGAGACTAGGATGGAGTGTAGGAAGGCTCTTAAGCCGAAGGTGCCGTTGCACTTCTTTGTCGATTGGATTAATTCGAGTGTTTATCGGGGAAATTGAGGTGGGGGGAGTTCCTCTTCGTTGATGGTCTCGTGTCTAGGTAGAAGCTATATGTACGTACTTTGTACAGCACTGTTATACCCTCAAGATATCCGTCATCCCATCAAAGCCACTTCGGTCTCGTTTCAACGCAGATATGAGGGGGCTTCCTCTCTGGTGTCCTGTCCCCGTGATTTTAACACGGACCTGACCATGCGGTTTCCATCCTGACTATCGACGCGCGCGATTCAATCAACAAACGAATAGATCGCCGACTCCATCCCTAACATCCAAACTTCACCACCCTCCCCAAATAAATCCCGTCGCGTGAATAGCACACAGCCACCCCAAACTTCCCACACAAAACACAAACCAGAAGCGGACCTGCTCTATATATGATCCACACCGTCCGCACACCCTACAAATCAGCCTATTTGCAGAAACCTGCACCTGGAAACCTTACTGTCTTTATACCTCTGTGTCTATCCCGTACCGGGGCGTACCGGGCCGTGAAATTCTTTTTTTTTTTTTTTAGTAATTTGTTAGCAGTGTGCTGGGTGCGAAGACATTCTTACTGCTTGGGAAATCCCCTTATATACATCAGAGTACACTGGAACTCCCACGCTCAAGGTATGAGGTGCTGCAGTCACCAACCTGCTTTAGCTTCCCTGGTATATGTATATCTGGCACGGAGATACGAGATAAGCGGTGGCGAGGCTTGCTTCTCCTTAGGGTGATTCACCAAGGGGGTATTGAACCTCGCGTGGAGTCCTCACTGCAGCTGCATGAACTCTGCTCCTCAGACGTAAACGACGATCCATGATCTCACACTTATCCCGCACAATTTCGAAGAACGGATCTATTACTCTGTAGGGGATATATTACCTTACACTCCCCCAATAGCAATCAACGACAAAATATCTCGCCCAAATTCTAGCCATTTCATTAGTATCCCCTATCCCCAAGATGAGCATGATACGCCGAGTGTCCCAAGCAGCCGAAACCCCTACGCGCCCGACACCTCAGTCCCAGCTCCAGTACTCCTGCTCCTCTGCCCACTGAGCTGCGCCTCCTCCCACCCGTGCTCCGCCCTCCCCATCCTAACAACATCCTCGCCCTCATCCCCCCTAACAAACGTCCAGCTCTCCTCGCCCTCCTCCAGCTCCTCGGCCGCGGCATGCTCGCCCGCCTTCGCCTTCTTCCTCACCAGCGTGCGCGCATACTCCAAATCGCGCCAGATCGTCTGAACCGCGACGCCGACCCCATCCTCGGACCTGATCTTCTCGCCCAAAATGCGCGCCTTAGCGATCATGCGTCCGGAGTGTGTGGCCTCCCAGATGGCGCGCGCGAAGACCGAGGTATTGAGTTTCTTCATGCAGATACCGACGCCAAGGTTCTCGACTCTCGAGCCGAAGAAGAACTGGTCGCCGAAGAAGGGTTTGATGATGGTGGGGATGCCGGCGCGGAGGCTGGCGCCCGTGGTTCCGGCGCCGCCATGGTGGACCGCTGCGTCGATCTGTTTGAAGAGCCAGTCGTGCGGTGCAGATTTGATTTGGAGGATGTCGGGTGGAAGGGGGATTTCGGGCGCGTTGGCGTCTTTTTTGCCGAGACGGTCGGACCAGCCTTTTGAGAGGATGCAGCAGACGTCGGCTTTGAGGACGGAGTCGACAACGGTTTGGGTGAGGGCGGCTGGGTCCTCAACCACGATGGAGCCGAAGCCGATGTACACCAATTTCTTGCCGTCGGCGCGGGCCCGTGTGATGAAGGAAGTCAGTACTTCGTCCGGGGCCCAGTCGGTGCCCTCGTCGAGGAACCAGTATCCCGTGATGCGGATCCAGTCGCTGTAGTCTAGGGGTGGTGCCACGACACTGGGACTGAAATTGTATAAGAAGGGTACTTTGTTAGGTTGCATTTTATCGAGAGTCGTGTCGGGCAGTGCTAGCTCTTTGTTGCGCCAGCGGTTCACTTGACCTGAGATCGCTTGCCAAAAGAAGTTGTCGAAGAGTATGTAGGTGCTGTAGTTCCAGAACCCACCCATCCTCCGCTCCGAGCCTAGGAAAGCGTGAGGATATGCACGAGTCCTGGTCCATGGCATGGTGAAGGCGCGGAAATAAGGAATTTGGAGCGCTTCAGCAATATGAATGCCTCCCATAGCACTAGGACTCTCGATCAGGAGGTCACTACCTTGGCATGCTCTCCACGAGGAGCTCAGTAACTCATCAATCCAACCACGAAACTAAAACATAGTTAGTGATGTCTATTCCTCGAAGATATGCGTTCACGATTACATACCTTCGAAGTTGCCTCTTTCATGAAATTGACAGTAAACATGCCGTTCTCGACGCAGATTCGCATCAACTCGGCAGGGTCACCATCAACAAGGGCAAATTCGATACCATGCTTTTCTATCCACGGTTGGAACTCTGCGTGCGTCGCTATTCGTGGTTTGTGGCCGTCTGCTAAGAGCCGCTTACATAATGCGATGTACGGTTGTACATCTCCTCTTGAGCCAATCGTGAGACATGTGATTCTCATCGATTCTTGCGGATGGAAGTCGACGATAGAAGCGTGCGGATCGTCGAAGAAGATCGTATCTTCAGGATTGTCAGCAATAAAGCAATAATCGGAATCAATATCCGTACCACTCTTAGCGACTGGCTGCATTACTCCTGTCTCTTCATCGGGGTATTGCTCTCCTAGCCGGGCCTCTTCTAACATTCTATTCTCTGCGCGTGCGATATCAGCTTGCAACTTTTCTTCTTTGCTTAGCAAGCCTGATTCTTCCATCTTTTCAATGATGTCGAGACCTCTCAGCACAGTAATTGTACAGTCGTCTCGAACAGAGGTTCTACTAAACTCGAAGAATAGTTCTTCATGACCGCGTATTGTAACTACCATACCGCAATATCCGGGTCTAAAACCCTTCTCCTTCGTGACGTTCTCTATATCTATTAGTGGTAGTACAAGCTTCGTCCGAGTACCAATAAGTAGACTTCTGAAGCAGAAATACTTGGTGCTGATATATATTTTTCCATAGAGAGGTAGGACCCGCTGCAAACTTCCAAAGAAGGTCGCGTGGAGAGTCTCAGTCTCCGGAAGTGCGAAGTGTGACCTGAATCGGTCTCCGTGTGTCGCTTCATTTGCCTCATCGTCTGGGTCCATTATTTGATCGTCTGGGGCTAGACCGTCGGCGGTTCCATAATGTTTCCTACCTCCAGCCCACATTCCAGAGACTTTCTCAAAGTACCCCATAGACTCTGTAGCCAACATCGTGCTCATTCTCCTCGTATTATCCTTGAGATAGCCCGCTAAATCAGCAGCTTTGGTTAGCGGATAAGCACCAGCAGCAACCAGATCCTGCACAGTGGAAGAATCTTTCCGCCCGATCTGATGTAGCCGGGGAGGCACACCGTCCTTTTGTTCGGGTGTATCATGTGTTGCCTCATTCGTCTTTTCTTCAACGGTACTGGCTTGTCTAAAGGACTGCTCTCCGAATGATCGAAGTTCCTCCTCCCATTTACTAACGGGATCTGCGGCTGGAGGTTTCCTACCTCTCTCAAGGTCTTTAATAGTTGGTGCATAGAACAGATCACTTCGATGTAATATTTGGCTTGCTGAGCCGCCCGATTCATCCAGAGACTGTACCACAGCTGAGAATTCAGTCTCACGATCCACAGATGTCGTTGGGGAATCGGGCGAACCGTGAGCTTTAAGAGTCAAAGGGAACTTATCACCCCTTTGTCGTGCAGCTCTACTTCTACTCCTGCTGATGCTCTTACCACTCCTGTCGCGTGAACCAAATCTCTGAATTTCTCGGCTCAATTCCATACTCCTACGACTTACTTCAAAGCTCGAGCGTCGGGATTCATAACTCACTCGTCGGGGTATCCCACCTGGTGATATAGGAGACAATGTTGAGCGCACATGCTCGAGCGGGGGTATAGATTGGGTATTGATATCCAAATGCGCTGCTGAGATAGGTTTTGCTGACTGACTCCTACGTTTGGTGTGACGGGGAGATAGCGGTGGGCTCTTCTCTATCCTAGGCGAATTAGGTTGGCTGCCAGGTTTCTGCATTCCATTTCCCTCGACTAGAATGGTAAGAATATTCCTAGCTTCTTCTCCAAACGTAAAAAACGAAAATGAGTACTAAGAAAGTTATTATCGTTAGGTTTAGACCGATAGTATGGAACTTACCTCGTCAACCGAGAAATCACCGTCGCTCTCCAAGACCCTCAGTTTCACGGTATCAGCGTATCCAAGGGATGCATTCTCCTCTATATCAATAACATTATTAATTGGAAGGCATATCTTTACGCTATCACCTTCATTGCGCGATCTGAATATGACCTTTTGAAGAGCGTAAACCCAAGCTTTTGCACTCGATGCGCTATCAGCTTTGAAGTGATGAGTTCTGTCATGAAGCTCGATGGAGAAGCTTGTTAGCTCTTTCGACCTGTCCTTCTCAACTAGGGTAGCAGAGATTCCATTCTTTAAATCTATACTGCCTGATCGGAAGTAGGGTTCGTTCGGATCGGTATAATATGACAGTACATCCCCTTTCAGTACAAACCAGTATCGATTGTATGAAAGGGTTTGACGCCCTCGTTTCGCTAGGTAGCCCGATTTACTAACCTCATTCTATTTGTAATCAGTATGAGATATTGTACATAGCAAAAGATCCGATACGTACAATCTTTTTAGGGAGATACGCATAGAAACAAATATGCTTCTGGGTAATGTACATTGTCCCTGATAATAGTACAGTCTGGAGAAGGTAGCATGGAAATTCTAGCTGCGTCAGTTACATCCACGAGTTTGAGGATAACTACTCAACTTACCAGATATAACGTCCTCGACTGTCTCAAACTCGAAAACTTGTTTCAGTCGTTGAGCGAGTTTTGCCGGCTGAGATAGCTTAGACCCGAAAGTTATACTTTCCCTCCTATTCCGGTCTGTATCTTGGTCACTACCTGAGTCTGTCTCTACTGGACTTCTCACAGCGTGCGTCTTGTGCGTAGCTGCTGTGGGCGGAACTTTCTTGATAGTATCTGTGGATGGTCGAGGAGGAAGAATTTGCGATGAGGACATGACATCCTCCTCTTCAAGATGTTTCTTGGTTTTCGAAGAGCCCACGCGTAATCTAGGTATAGATCTGAAAAGCTTGTGCTCTGATAACCTCTTCTTGTGTTTCTTTGCTTTCTCTGATGGACTACTATCGAGTTGTACGTCCTCCTTACCCCGTAGACGCGGGAGGTGGAGACTTTGAGTAACTTGTTCATCTTCGCTTGATGCATTGTCGAGTATAGACTCCGTCTTTTCTCTCTCTTTAGAAGCGACACCAGCTTGTGATATGACCTGGAATATGGGTTGATTCATATATCGCGTCTCGGAACGCTTGGGAGCAGTAACATCGTCGTCGACATCATCCCCATATTTCAGTCTCTCAGGTATATCCATAGATCTTCTTGGTAGATTGGTTTTCCTCTTTGTCAATTTGCGCCCAAGGTTTTCTCTGAGATTATGCTCGGAGGACATTGTTCGTGTACCGAGAGAAGGTGTCCGGGCGTCAGATGCAGGTATGTCGATGATTGTGTTGGCAAGTGAGACAAAAGTTATAAGACAAGGTGGACATCACATGCGAGGATGAGTTGAAGAGGACGCGGGTGAGAAAGCTTGGAGCATTTGGATCGAGAATGTATAGAACCAGTACGGGGCCACACACTCGTGAAGCAATAAGATATTTGGTTACATATTGAAAAGTTATCACTATCTTTGGTTAATATTCGAAATCTCCAGGTAACCAGCAAGCTACGGCGGGCCAGTGCTGTCACCAAGTCCAAGTCCGTACCCTGGAGGAGCTTTGTCGCTTACTTCAGCCATAATTCAGACCCTCAGCCCCATCCCGTCTCCCTTCACACTTTCACCACCAGCATTTCTTCATCAAAGAATAAGTCCATGACAATGCATTGCTGCACCTACTTTATTAATGGAATCAACGGCGCCCATTTCGAGTCGAAGATGGAGCAGACAAGCACAAAAAGACCGTTGACTTTTGGCCGTGAACTAGACCGCTTTTTGATCCGCTGCTACTGTACTGTACTTGGGTTCCCTGACTCTCCCCATACTGTAGGGCTGATCCCGCACTTCGGTGCTATGATGGTGAATCATGGCAGCCTAACACTCTCAATCGGCTCCTGAACAACTTTCAATCATCGTCATTTCGTCCTTTTCATTCAAGCAATAGTCTCATACGCGTCTGATCACTCTATCACGGGCAAATCGCACCTATTCATCTGTTTTCTTTTCTCAAGTGACGTGCTGAATATTGTCATCCTTGGCATGGTTTTGTTCAGTTTCCATTGATGATTCATCAGTATTCATCTATGCCGACACCGCCATCTTATCGATTGTGATGCTCTCACCGGCAAGATGCTGCGGATGAATAATCTCACTCCTTCCACCTTTACCAGCGGAGGTAATGGTAAAACTCCTAAAGATGTTCGCAAAATTCGCAAAAGACAACGCAAATGGCTCTCTTGTGAACCTTGCCATCGACAGAAGGTTCGGTGTGACCGGGGAAAGCCATGTCAAAGATGTAAAGCTGCAGGTAGAGAAGATCAATGTATTTACGAGTCCGAAGGTACAAGTTCCAGTCTACTGAGCAGGGCAACGAGAGAGCTCGCAGAAGCGGTACCAGAGCAAGATGCTACACCTCCTTTCCCCAAACCCCTTATAATGTACCATAAGGGGAGGGCGAGGTACTATTCTCATTCACATTGGGCATGGCTATTCTTTGAGGTGATTTGTGCCCATTGATATACTCCACATATTTACTGACTCTCGTAGTTTGATGAATTCAAGCAACAATTGCTCTGCAATGAGCCGGATTGCGAATGGAAGCCATTTGTAATGGAAATGAAATCATTGAAGAGAAACTTTCCAACTCGTCGAAGCAGAAACTACCCGTTTGGTGATCGAGTCGCGGAGCACTCCACTAGAGCCGAATTGATCGAAAATCTTCCGGATCCTTCTCTGGTGGAAAAGCTGGTCGACAATTACATGGACACATTTGAGCGTACTCATCGATTGTTCCACAGACCCACATTTGAAAAGCAGCTCAAAGATTTCTGGCTTAATCCGACCGCTGTATCAGATTCGTGGCTGTCAGCTTTGTTTATGATGCTAGCTTTAAGCTGCCATTCTTGCCCAGTTTCTATGCTCGCCGGTATAGGCAAAACGAGGGACTGTCTCGTAGAAGTACTCGTTGACGCGGCGGAACTCGCTCTTGTGCGAACTCCTTTCATGTTTAAGCCTACTTTGGATATTCTGAGATCGCTGTGCATGATGGTACTCGCCAAAGAGATCAACATCATCAGCTTCAAGGATGAAGACAACGTATGGACACTCATGGGTTTTATTGAACGACTTGCCATGTCCATGTTTGTTCATATGAATCCATATAAATTCCTAGGAATGCCGACATTCGAGGCGGAGATGAGGAGACGGGTCTGGACGACAATTATGTTTCTGATGATGCAAATTGCTATTGATTCTGGAATGCCGTTAGTGATTAAACACTCAGATTTCGATGCCGGACCACCTTCAAATATTGACGAGGATGAGCTTCAGTTTGTTGACAATTTCAGACCTGGCACATCGTTTCCTTCGGTCTTTGAAATCGGTCCAATGGAGCCTGTTATTCAAGCCAGAGACCTAAGCGAATTCACGGAATCATCTTTCCAGATCAGGCTGGTTCAGACATTTCCCAGGGTCGCCGCCATCGTACGGCGAGTCAATGACATATCTCCAAACATGGAATACACCAAGGTGCTAGGACACGATATAGAAATCCGCAAACTCTTAAGAGACCTCCCTCGCTTATTTGACAACTCTGGGGAATTGGGGATTGGGAATGGCAAACCGCAGTGGGCCAAACTGCAGCAAATAGCGCTTGAAATGCTCCTACGACGCGCGCTTCTAACTCTCCACCAGCCATTCGACGTCGACCCTCAAAAGTGGCCAAGGTACCAGACTTCTCGCTGGGCAATCCTTGAATGCTCCTTAGCACTTCTGAATCTTCAACGGGAACTCTATGGCGACGGCGCCACACCATCACCTTTCGAATGGGTTGGCGAACTATTCGGAGGTCACTTCCGCATAGCAGTGATCTACGTGATGCTAGGGCTGCGACGGGGCGACTTTTCCGACACACCAGACCAGTTTTCCCAACAGCCTACCCACCAGACAGCATGGGAAGCCGTCCGCGCCTGCGCCGACATATTTTCTCGCACTATAACCAAATCCGTCAGCCATTACAAGATGTACACGGGATTAACGGCCATGATGGCGGTTTGCCAGTGCGTAGATGCTGGAGAACCCTCTCATATCAACAGTGCGCTGAGATCCGCTTCCTCGCACGTGAAAATGGTCGTGGAACAGGCTTTCGGCGTCTCCACTTCGACATCTTCGAACACATCCGAAGCACAATTACACACTCCTGCCTCAAACGTGGTCGAGGAGAGCTCTAGAGATATGTATCCCAACACGCTTCTAAACGAGAACGCATTCTTGATCGAGCCGACAGTTGGCAATGCGCAAGAATTCGACGGCCGACTGGGAAATTTTGTAAGTTGTTCCTGTCTGCATACGTATTGCCAGCTAACATCAGAATAGCCATTCGATATAGATGAGCTGCTGATGGATCTCTTCTGAGATCGATAATGAACGAAACGACTGTCACATCTCCATCCAGACGAACCCTCTTTCACTCAACTCATGCTAGACGGTAATGTGTAAAGTACCCCTGAACCGAAAGATCTCTACTCAATTTACGCCGCTTATAATGGCATTGTATAAACTTGTATATACTTAGAACACTGTACGATATATCTACTCCAAGAAAATGTGAAACAAGCTATTTATATCTTTCAGTAAATCTACTTAGTGTACTCATTCTATCCAGTTCAACACCCAGCGCGCTTCAGTCTTCCAGGTTTATCGCCAACCAACTTATTCAACCCAGGCATGTTCATAGAATAAGCAACTCTTTGAACTATTACCACGACAGCGCTGGACATGGCAGCGACAGCTTCCCTCTAGAGCTGCTGGGAGAGGGAGGGCGACGTAATGGGTTCGTAAAAGCTTTCGTGGGCGGGAGATGGGGGAATAACTTTAGTCAATATTATACTGTTAAGACGCGACTACCGGTGACGATCACTAAAGTAGTGATGTCGGTTTTTTCTTTCAATAAGGTGTTAATCTAGGGTATATGATAGTGGATTTTAAGGTATTAACCTAGGGTACGTAATAGTAGGTTTACGATATAGACCTAGGTTAAATGACAATAGGTATAATATCTTAGCCCAGGTTACACGATAGTGGGTCTAGGGTATCACCCTAAGGTACATAATCATAGGTTTAAGATAGAAATATTAGTAAGCTAGTCTCACACATGATATTTTATCTCTCAAGTGGTTTGGTAGAGAACCAGATCAAATTCCCATGATAGTACTAGAAGCCAAACTTTTCCCATCCATCTCACCACCACTCCGTGCATTTCTCGCCAGTCAAGAGCACCTCTACATAACAACTTTTCTACCATAGACCACTTCCAGCACTTCCACCCTATTATCTCTCGTCCCTTACTTCCCCAACACCTTCTCAGCCGCAGACACTAAACGCACGTCATATCAGCACACTATCCCACACGCACCCAAGATCAGAAAAAAGATAACATACCGTCCACGCCCGTGTTATCGGGCTCGACGTGCGTCGCCTTGACTTTGCCGTCTTCGATCACGAGACAGTAGCGCTTGCTGCGGGGACCGCCGAAGAGGGCGCTGCCGTCGAAGGTGAGATCTAGTGCGGAGGTGAGGGTCGCGGCTGGGTCGGCGAGGAAGCGGATCTAGGGGGGTGAGAGTTAGATGGGTTGGGAGAATGATGGGGGGGGTTTAGGAAGCTGGTGCCAGGTAAGAGGGTGTGGTAGGAAGGGAAGGGGGTATTAGGGGTGTTGTATGTTAGGACGACGCGAATAGGGTTATGAGGTTGAACGGACGGTGGGAGTGTAGAGGATGTTTACCTATGGTAAGAAGACTGGAAAAGGTTGAAGTGAAAGGAGGTTATCTAGATGTGATTATGGAGTTTTTATGAAATATGGTGCAAGGTTAAACATGTTAGAAGATTGATAGGACAGTGGTGACGACTGATGGTTTAGGGTAGGGGGTGCGCTACCCGACAGGAGCATAGCATCTGAATGGGTAGGATGTAAATAATTCGAATTAAGGAACAGAAAAATGCATACTCCACTCTTGTTCGACGGATCGAGATCATTCTTCCATGCTTTCATACTACCTTAGCAGTTAGCATGTTTGTAACCGTAACATAATCTGCAAAGGGACGGCAGGGGCTGCTAGGAAGCATACACAAATGCATCATTTACCGATACGACAAACACATTTCCGGCATCCTTCAACTTCGGGTTATTGATATAACCCGGAATATGTGAAGCACTACACGATGGACCTGCATTACATCTCACATCAGTCTCCACAGATGCCTTTGGAGCACTCCTATTGGTTGAGTGCAGGGCGGGGCGGAAGGCCTTACTGAAAGCCGCGGGAACACCAATGATCAACCCCTTCCCTTTGAGCTCCTTGGCGATGTCCACTTTGTTGCCCGGGCTGTCTTCCATCAGTTCTACATTGCTGGGAATGCTGTCGCCTACTTTGACGAAGGCGCGGGATGTTGAGTGGAATTGACGGGTGGGGAGAGAGCGGGGAAAGTGGAGTGCGAGACGTCGGGTGGGTAACATTGTGTAGATGCTTGGAGGGTGAGACTGAAAATAGAATCAATGATGAGATGACAATTTGGAGATAGAGATCTAGTTCTAATGAGAGCAATTGGAAATGGAAATGGTGTTGTTGGATGTTGTTATTAGGTTATCTGGTCCATGGTTCCACTCAAGGCGATATCGCACTAGAACTACGACTCCGTATAACTTATTGAACAAGTACGGTTAAGGCGGGGTAACAGTAAGGTGTAAGTTATTGTACAGTACCGTACAGTACAAACATTTCTCGTCGTCATCTTGCAAAGCTAGTTACCCATCAGATACGGAGCCAATATATTGTGAATTGATCATTTCAAAGTTTTCATAATGCCTCGCAATTGGTTAGGTAACGTAAGTGTCCAATGGTTGTCAATTCTTGAATCTTGATGGATCTGAAAGTTTCGCTTACCCTCGAAAGATCGCCGTGCATATGGATGAGGGCGGGATTGGGGGGCACGGGGGGAGCTTTGGTTCTTCTTTGATGGCGTCTTCCGGAGGATCAGAAGCACTGCATAAGGTACGGATAGAGAAAGATACCTGGGTTATCAAACTCTTCTGCGAACCGCATAGATATCGGTACGCCCGCCGAACGCAAATCACCACAACGCCGAATTGATGCTTTCCGAGATGCACGCTGTCCGGACGAGTTACGAGATGGAACCACCTTTTGAAATCCAGGGAGAAGTGTAAAAAAGGGCAGACGGCGATCCGGGTCCCAGCCGTTCCCAGTATTCTTATTAACCATTATTTCAACCATATTATCGAACGTTTCTTGCAGTTCCGCGGTGTTGTATGAGCAAAGTTTGAGCTTAAGCTTCTCGTCTTACTCTATTTGCACGCAGGCATTTCGGTTCCCGTCATCTATTCCGGTATTTTCCAAAGGGTTTATATATTAGCGCTGTTACTGCTGTTGTCAGAAATAGCACACTCTCATTTAATATTACCAGATATATCGGATACGGTTATCGGCAGCCAACCATCTCATACTTCATTCCAAGTTTCGACCAAGACAACGCCGATCAGAGCAGAGTCAATGGCGTCAAAGGTAAAGAAGCTCCACCAGCTCGCACAAGGAACCTGACTACGCCCAGCTTTCGTCGGCCTCTTCATCTGCAACACTCGCTTCTACGTGGAGGAGGAGGAGGAGGAGGAAGAGGAAGAGGAGGAGGAGGAGGAGGAGGAGGAGGAGAGAAGCAAGTAAAAGGGTGAAAATTTGCTAATGAAGCAGCACTTGAGCCTGAGTAGCTCTCGGTATTCCACCACCCTCTTTAGGGTTAACCAGGCCGCTGGGACGTGCTGTCTCTGAAATGTGAAATCCAACAACCCCGTCAACGTCGTCGTTTTCCCCTGCTATGCTGGATGTTTTTTGTTATTAGTAAACAGTAAACTGTATACCTCAGTTCCAGATTATTTTATTTTTTTGCGCCCAGTGAAAATCACCCACTCCTTTTGTGCCGTGCCCTTTACAGAAGCCGGATACAGCGCCAGCAGTAGGCGTGCATGTGTGCTTGACTACTGCTTGTTCTGTCCCCTACTCCCCTTGTCTCTTCCACCAATCCGGACTTCGCGCCACCTACTTTGCTCCCGCGATTATGAGCAGGCCGATCCTGACGACTGTGCGCGGCTTGTTCAACTTGGTCGACTTTTGAGGGTCCCAAAAGATGGTCAAGGGCTCCCAAGCAGGTGTCCTATGCTTCATCCCTCCGCTACTAGGCCCCATCTTTCACCTAAACTAGAACTAAACGTTAACTTGATTCCCCAAACCCAATCCAAGCCAACCCTAGAGCTAATACTACCTACCTTACCACTTGTCGCCATTATTGGTTGTCCGCCAATTATTACACCAGACGACACACCTCCTCTCTTGCTTCTTCTTTTGTTCTCTACTCAACCCATCCTCGACCACGTCTGTCTCCGCATTCCATCCCCAGCTGTGCACTCCTAACGCCTGATATTCGCTCGTGCTCCCATCTTCCCCTCCGTGCTACCGTCTGGGCGCGCTTGGGCCGTTTTCCACTGGGACGGGTCCTTGACAGCATATCCGCGCGGATTTCTTCTTTCAGCATACGGGGTACCCACAGCCACCGAAACGAGATCCGACGACGACATTCCATCAGCGCGCGACATCTACATGGCCCACGTCGATGTGTTACATGTGATCGTCTTCCTTGCTCTTACTATTGGCGCTCTGGACTTGAAACGGACTTCGTCCAACGACTAGGAACTTTTGCGACGAGAATAACATCATAATAGAGTGATAGACTCGATAAGAAATATGGATGCGAATCAAGGGCAGGCGGGAGCCAGCAACTCCAGCGACTTCGTAAGTGAAACTGTACCTGATAATACTCAGATATCGAACTTATACCTTACTAATGTAATGTGGTCGGCTAGGTTCGCAAATTATATAAGTTAGTCCTTAGAAAAAATCGCAACCCATTTCGCGGATCGGACTCATCGCTAACAATGTTAACAGAATGCTTGAGAACCCCACAGATGAGAATGTAGTAAGATGGGGCAATGAAGGTGATAGTTTCGTTGTATTAGAGGTCAGTCTATGCTACTCATTGCTACACGTCGCAGATGATAACTAATCGAATGTAGAATGAGAAATTCACAAAGCATATCCTACCGAAACATTTCAAACATAGTAATTTCGCAAGCTTCGTCAGACAATTGAACAAATACGATTTTCATAAGGTCCGACATAATAATGAAGAGTCTGGTCAATCACCTTACGGCGCAGGTGTAAGTGAAGACATATGTGAATGACTGTGACCTTTATTGATTGCTCGTACAGGCTTGGGAGTTTAAGCACCCCGATTTTAAGATGAACAATAAAGATGCGCTGGACAATATTCGGCGGAAAGCACCTGCCCCAAGGAAACCCAATGCAACCGTAGATGAGATGATGATCCCAACTCAGCAGATGGATCTCGTCAACACGCAACTAGTTGCAACACAACAACAACTTCAAGCACTCCAGGAAAGATACAACGAACTCAGCATACATCATTCCATGCTCTTACAGGAGTTGATAGGGATCCAGAAGACCGTTGTAAACCACGAGCATGTCATGCAAAATGTGATGAGCTTCCTTCATTCCGTCGATGCACAACGTAGGCGGGATAGTAGGATGATGAACCCTAATCCATTTGGACAAGCAAACGCACAAAACGGACAGGTGGATCCTGCAAACCAGCAAGTGACACCACTAGAGGACGATGTTCCGGCGTCACCATTACAACATGCCTCGAAGCTGCTTAGTGAGACCAATGCGGATATGATGTTGAATCCGAGGAACCTGGAACATATGAATGAGGTATCAATGCGTATGAATGGAACGTTGACAACCCCGCCACCCGATTATGTCCGAAATGGACAGCGTCCATCCAGTCGGGGTGCACCCACATCGGCAGGTTCGTCCACGTCGATGCGTCATGCCGAACTTGATACAATGGTCTATCCTGTTGGAACCTCACAGGGTATTGATCCAATGTATAGTGAACACATTCATAACATCCCATATCCTCTACCCACTAAGGTTGAAACCAGTGATCCAAGGTTCCATCCCACAGATGGTCGAAAGAAGAGTGCGCAGGTTGACCCGGGGTGGCTCCGACAGCCTCAAATCCTGCTTGTGGAAGATGATCCTACTTGTCGCAGAATTGGTGGCAAGTTCCTCTTCGCATTCCATTGTTCGATTGATTTTGCGGTAGGTAGCACGGAAACTTATAGTGAGCTTTGCTAATGATCCCATAGTTGGATGGGCTGGAAGCCGTGAACAAGATGAACGCCGGGTCCAAATATGACTTGGTCCTCATGGATATTATTATGCCTAACCTAGATGGTGTATCAGCCTGCCATCTCATACGTCAGTTTGATTCTACACCAATTATAGCAATGACATCAAACATCAGAAGTGATGATATATCGATGTACTTCCAACACGGTAAGTTCCCAGTGCTGTATGATATCCTTAGCTCTTTCTGACAAATGAAAGGTATGAATGATGTGTTACCAAAACCGTTTACTAAGGAAGGACTGTTGCACATGTTGGAAAAACACCTTGCACATTTGAAGAAACCAGCACATTTGGACGGTATGGGTGCCCCTGTGCAACAACAAGGCAATTTGCAACCTCACCCCCAACAAGCAATAAGACAGGGATTGAAGGAAGCTGAATCTCCGGCAAAGTCACCGGCGACGACCAGTAATTGGAACTCTCCAAACCAGATGCCGGGAGTATCCCCAGTGGGCAGTACAATGACCGATGAGTATATGAACGCAGTCCAGACTGGGGCTTATGGC
This sequence comes from Patellaria atrata CBS 101060, assembly GCA_010093705.1. Taxonomy (NCBI): domain Eukaryota; kingdom Fungi; phylum Ascomycota; class Dothideomycetes; order Patellariales; family Patellariaceae; genus Patellaria; species Patellaria atrata. The sequence goes on from MU006111.1 coordinate 245,286, forward strand.
ACACCCATGACAGGAGGCATGGGATACAATACCTCTCCCCAACAGATAACGATGACAGCTCCTAGGGCTCAGCAAGGTGGTCATCGACGGCAGATCTCGGATATTACAGGCGGCGATGAGGCGATGAACAATGCGAAGCGGCAGCAAATGTACGTCCAACCCATGCAACAACAACATCAGATGAATCCCAACCAGAGACAACGGTGATATCTAGGACCAGGTGAATAGGTGTAAGTTGATGACGATGACATTCTGAATCATTCAAGAGTTGGAAGGATATTGTTTTTGATTCGACGTGCTTCCTCTTGGCAAGGATATGCTTTTGATGATGTTCTTTGGTTCGTACCATCATGTACGCGACTGTATCTTATTCGAACTGTAATTTTTTCCCCATGTAAGTGGAAGGGTCAGTCTGGGGTTTCAGAGAGTGGACAAGCATGATTCCCATGGCAAACAACTGCATAGAAGAACTAGAAAGAGATATAAGGAGAGAGAATACGGAGTGATCTCCGATGGCGCAAGTGGATAGGAGGAAAGTCGGATAGTACGGAGCGCAGCAAGTGAATGAAACGGCTTCTTTTTTTTTCTTATGATTCTAATTGAAACGGAATTCTTTACTTTCGTATGTGATTCCTGGTTGGCGAAAAGAAGAAAAAGGTTTTGAAGGGAATTGGGCGGGACGTAGTCTCCTTATAAACAAGTTGATGGAGCACAGAAATAAGGTCCAGCCCCATCTATACATATGTTTTGCTGTGTTCCTTAGTGTTCTAGATTCAAGGGTTCCAGATATCAGGCCAGTCAACAAAGGCTAACAAGCATCTGAGAGTCTCGCCTGTCTCTATCTGTAAAACTAACCGTTGCCAAGCCTGATATCCCGGGTTGTCAAGCCACATGGATCTATTACCAGTCATACCTTATTATTACTCCCGCACTTCGTACTTTACACTTTATATCACTTTCGATAACTTCCACTAGAAGGAAATCTCACGCTTCAGTACAATACCTGCTTGATACTTTGATTACGCGTACCTTCATCTATACCTACACATCACAATAATCATGCCACCAAAAGGCAAAAAGAGCGCTGCAAGCGACAAGCAGAAGTCAGCGGAGGATGAGAGAGAAGAACCCCTCCAGGCAGTGGTGAGTAGAGCGGTCTAGGTCCTTTCGCCAATTCCCACACTGAGACAGCGCAGATACTGGCAGATCCCTTCGAGACCCGCTTCAGTCCATTCACTCTCGAGCGACCACGAGTACGTTCCCTGCAGGGACCCAGTCAGACCATGGTGCGACCCGTTTGCTGACATCCTGGCATAGTGTTTGCTCCCGCTCGCGAATATGCCGCTGATCGAATACACGTTCGAGTTCCTGGCTAATGCGGGCGTCGATGAGATTTTCGTGTATTGTGGTGCTCATACGGAGCAGGTAGAGGATTATATACAGTAAGACCGCATAGCAGTTAGTTGAGGAGATAACTTGCGCTAACATGGTTTAGGGAATCAAAATGGTCATCTCGATCCTCCCCCTTCTCCAAGTTGGAGATAATACGATCGACGTCGCGATCAATAGGCGACGCAATGCGCGATCTAGACAAGAGGAATATCATGGGCGGAGATTTCCTCGTAGTATATGGAGACGTCGTCAGCAATCTTCCACTGGAATCCGCACTAGCAGCCCATCGTGCACGACGCATGAAAGACAAGAATGCTATCATGACTATGGTCCTGAGAGAGGCTGGAACGTCACATAGAACAAAAGCACATGGTACATGTCCCGTCTTTGTGGTAGACCCTACCAAGGAGAGGTGCATTCATTTCGAACAGATGCATCCAGGGCAACATAATAAGTTCGCTAATATTGATCCACAACTACTGTTGGACCACCAAGAGATCGAGATTCGACAGGACCTGATCGATTGCGGGATAGATATTTGCACACCGGATGTACTTGCACTGTGGAGTGATAATTTCGATTATGAAGCTCCGCGGAGAGGTTTTTTACACAGTGTGCTCAAGGATTATGAACTTAACGGCAAGACAATACATACGCATGTAGTAAAGAATCACTACGCAGCTCGAGTGAGGAACCTACACGCGTACGACTCTGTCAGTAAAGATATCGTCTCTCGCTGGGCTTATCCTCTATGTCCAGACAGCAATCTTCTTCGCGGTCAGTCATATCGATTACAGAAAGGCAACATCTATAAAGAAGACAATGTCATACTCGCCAGATCCTGCGTTATCAATCGTAGATCAGTTATCGGTCAAGGGACGAGCATTGGTGAGGGTAGCGTTGTCTCTAATAGCGTCATCGGTCGTTCATGTATTATCGGTAGACATGTTACCCTCGATGGAGCTTACATCTGGGATCACGCTGTCGTAGGCGATGGTTCCGATATCCGCCAAGCTGTCATCGGCACCGAAGCCGCTATTGGACGGAACTGCAAGATCGAACCGGGCGCCCTGATCTCCCAAGGCGTCAGAATTGCAGATAACATGACCATCGCAGGTACGAGCAGGATCACGCGCACCAAACGCAAGCGAATGGACAAAGAGGAATTGTTCAGAGGAGAACCGGACCCCAAAGTGGTCGGTGAAGACGGCGACGGTTTCGAATTCGTCGACTCGGACGCCGACTCCGACTCCGAAGACCTCGCCGAAGGTCTCGCTTCCACGGGACTGATATACAACCTTTCCGCGCTCGCCCTCTCCTCCGACTCCATCTCCACGCTCAACTCCGACTCGGAGCTCTCAGACGACAGAACATCCCGCCACCATGCCGCCGACTCCTTCGCCTCCATAGCCTCCGACGACAGTCACGCGAGCCAACACGCAGAACACTTCCACAACGACGCCGCCGCCAGCATCTTCGACTCCCTCCAGAAGGGCGACGATACGTCTAACATCCAGCTCGAGCTCACGGCACTCAAGCTCAGCACAAACGCAAGCGAGCACCAGGTCCGTCGCGCCGTCGTCGCGGCCCTCATGCGGCGTCTCTCTCAACTCGTCGACGCCGGTGCCTCCCCCAAAGACGCCGTCAAGGGCCTCGTTGCGGGATATCAGGACCTCGTTAGACGGACCATGTTCGATAAGGAGACGGTGGGGAAGCCGGATCAGGTCGATTTCCTGCTGCTGGCGCAGATGGATTGTTTGGCGAGGAGACAGGGCGAGGTTATGCTTTTGGTGCTTTGTACCGAGCTTTATAGTGTTGATGTCATCGAGGCGGAGGGCTTGGAGGCTTGGTGGATGGATGAGAGGGGTACGGCGACGGAGGAGTTGAGGAGGGTTAGGGAGCGCACGAGGCAGTTGATTGAGTTTTTGGGGGAGAGTGAAGAGGATGAGGAGGATGAGGAGGATGAGGAGGATGAGGAGGGTGAGGAGGATGGGGATGAGGAGGAATAGGGGGGAGGGGATATACCCGGGTCTTTAAGTAGATAGGACACGAAGTCATTGTGGAGATAAATGCAGAGGTTAGGGATTTGAGCCAGATATGGAAGTTATATTCATTTCGAACCTATCCTCCGTTGCTAGAAGCTTCTTTGTGAATATACATGCTTTTTTGAGAGAGAGAATATCAATGTTCGCCATTTTGGTTACGAGCCCTTGAACCTTCTGAAGCAAGCTGGATAGCTCAAGAACTTTGTCTTTGAGGACTTGCACTCGCACCAAGCACTCAATCAACTTGGTGAACCATACTAAATGACGGTGCACGAGTGGCTTCGCCTATAATCTACTCCCTAATTCATCATTCATCATTCATCAACTCGTCAACTCGTTAACCTCTCGTCTCGTCCACCAGCTCTACACTTTTCAGATCGTCAACCTCCCCGTCCCAGCCCACCCATGCCACACACCGCCGACCTCAACCGCGAGATCCTCGGCACTCCTCCCCCTCGCATCCCTCAACCTCCTGATATCGACCAAGCCCTCCTGACTCTCCCTCTGCACCCCTAACGCATCCGCTTCGAGCAACACCTCCTGCGGAAACCTACTCAGCTCCAACTCGGACGCCAACAACAAAAGCAACCAGACGACCTCGCGGGCGCCGCCTTGCACCGCGGCATGGAGCCCGCTGCGGTGGTCCCCGAGGGGGTCCTGCGAGCGCAGCAGCGCGGTGCGGGCGGGTGAGCCGAGGGGGATCGCGTCTTCGGTGCTGGAGGACTCGTCTTCAAGCATGTGCAGGATCGAGGTCACGTCGTTGGAGGCGCAGAAGGTGAGGAAGGCGCGCGGTTTGAGGGCCTCCGGGTGCGTGCGGAGGTAGGATTCTTCGGTCAGTAGGGGCAGGATGTCGAGGTTGCGTTGGAGGCCGCCTTCGTTGTGCAGGGTGCAGGGGATCTTTGGGGAGGAGGGGGAGGTTAGGGGGGTGGAGCAGGAGGGGCAGGTGGGCGTTTGGTAGGCGTCTAGGAGACATTGCCTGAGTTAAGGTTAGCGGAGGTATTCTGGCATACGGTCTTTGGACTGTTTGTTGAGAGAGGTGTTGTGATGCTGAGAGGGGTCTTACCAGTGAAAGTGACATCCACAGCCCAATTCTATATCGTCAGGTACGGTGTTTGGTTGCGCGGCGGAGGAACTGCTCCCCACCACTCCCTCCATCTGCATGTCCTCATCCTCGGATTCTTGCTCAATCTCCAGTGTCAATGGCTTTTGGCACGCGACACACGCCATTGCGTCTGTCGGAGCGTTTCATCTGCGGTGGAGCGAAACTGAGGTGGAAGAGAGCAGCGTTTGCGGTGTTCGAAGATGTGGAGGTGAGGCGGGACGTTTCAAGGGGCTTGGCGTGATCGTCAGGGCGAACCGACCGTTGCTCAATTTGGATGAGCTTTCGAGTTGAACGGCTGATGCTGTCGTCCTTGTGCCCGCTTACCTCTACTCTTTTTGTTGGAGAAAGACATACCACTTTTCTCTATACACGATTTTATGGGAACGAAAATGAACAATATTATGAGGAAGATTTTCTGATTCCCATGTCGGCGAGATAGTTATGGAAGAGCAGGAGAGCGCAGCTCAGCTGCAAGAGCTGGAGCAAACACCAGAACCCACCGCCGCAACTGGTGAACCCAAGGTCCTTTTGGAGGAAGCGAAAGATGCTATAAAGACTTTGCCCGACAACGCACAGAATATCCAGGCTACCGTCCAGTCTGTCACGAATCATGCCCTGGGATTTCTATCTACGGCGAGCAACGAGACCCTGGGAGCTTGTCTCGTAGGACTGAGTGCAACCACATACTTGGTATTGGGACGTGTCGGGTTGGTGTTGATAGGAGTTGTGGGTGGAGTGGTATTACACGCAAGCTGGGAAGGGAGCACGGCAGATGTAGCAGAAAAATCCAAGGAAGAGAAGAGAAGAAAGGAGGTAGGAGTCGATGTCCTCCATAGAGTTCTGGACTGGCGGACAAAAGCCCCAGAGACCGTTGATGGATCAGGGGATGGTGTAGGTAGCTTTACGAGCAGTCTTCATACTCGCAAACAGCTGGACTATTCGGAATTCAAGCCTGAGACTGCCGCGGCGCTGAACGATCTCACTGACGCCGTGATACGTGACTACGTGAGGTAGGGGATCTGTCCCCTTATAGCTGTACTTAGACTAATGTATATACAGGTGGTGGTATACTCCTGTCCTACCCTCAGAAGAGTTATTTCCTACCTCATCCCGAAAAACATTGACTGCTTTCATACTTTCCATATCAAATCATCTCTCCCGGAAGCGACCGGCCGACACGTTTCTCGATTTCCTCGCAAACTCATCTTCCATAGTGGTAGTATTTCTCAATGAGTTAGCTAGCGCATTGACCGCATTACCATCCGCCGCTGCTCCCGAGGCTGTTGCTACATACTTGATCTCAAAACCAGATAGCAGCTTGTCACAAATTCTAGACCGAAAGAACCAGGAAAGGAAGCTTGATATCGTCGCGGAAGATGTTCTTCAGACATACTTGGATTCGAAAACGTATAATTGTGAACCCGCACGAGTCTTCCTCAGGGAAGTACTTGCAAAATTAATACTGGAGAAGACGGTTCAAAGTTGCTCTAAAGCCGACTGGGTCAACGGATGGATTGTCTATCTTTTAGAAGAAGGCGAGCCGGAGATAATGAACGTTATTGATACAGGAGTTAGTGGAGAATGTGGGGAGCAACTTCAGAATGTCAAAAAGCAGATGATTGCGCACGATGAAAATGCTTCAGCAGAAGCGAAACGTACGGAAGAGAAGGTCCAACAGCACAAACGAGTCGTCAGCAAAGCACAAGAAGCCATGGATGAAGCGATGAAGGAAGCACAGCGACTAACTCAACTCATAGCAGAGGAAGATGCAAAAAGGCAACGGGAACAAGGGTCTGTCAATGCTTCAGTGAGCGACTTATCGGAGGTCACCACTCAGGGAATGGCGACACCTACATCTTCTCAGAGCGATATTAATGGGGAAAGCGATATGGCTACGTCAAGAAACATGTCTACTGAGTCATTTGGCAACGTTTTGACCGAACGGACGAACGGTTCCTCTAGCACTCTGCCTAGTATCAACACAAGCACTACTCCAGCCCCTGTCTCTGCTTCTGCTCCACAGCGTGCAGTGCCAACCCCTTTTACTAGCTTCGACCAGCTCATTCCACAACTTCCTACGGCCTTACTAGGGGAAGACGAGAAGCCGACCAAAGAGCCGCTTACCTTATCCAATGCGACTCTATCTATTTTCGATGATTCTATGCCTGGGGAAAAAGGTGTCATCCGCAGTAAACCGAATGTAGATTATCTGATCCAGATCGAGCCTCGCTCTTCACATCATCCGGGGTGGATGATTGCTCGAAAATATGCAGACTTTGAGACACTGCACGAAATCATCAAAAGGTTATCTGTCATATCCGGCGTGGGATTCACAGAAACTCACCCTACACTACCTGCCTGGAAAGGTCATACTAAAGCTTCTCTTCGAGGAGAGCTTGAAAGATATCTGAACGATGCGGTGAAATTCAAGCCGCTAGCTGAGAGTGAAGGCCTAAAGAGATTCCTAGAAAAGGACCAAGGTTTAAGAAGCTCACCCCATGCATCGAACAAGGGCGGATTCCCCGGTATTGGATGGCCCACCCCATCAGCTTTCGAGAACATGGGCAAAGGTATGATGGATGCTCTTACGAAGGCTCCGAAGGAAGTAGCGGGTGGCGGCAAAGCGTTGTTTGGCGGCGTCACAAGTGTACTGGGTGGTGTTGGTTCAATAGGACAGAGAAAGCAATCCGTAAATTCAGGAAGTCGAAGCCGCTCATCGACTTCAACTACTGCAACGACACCCAAATCAGGCCATATAAGGGTTGACAGTACACCGGTGGGTTTAAGTCTGAATAGGAAATCTCAGGATGGGCTTACCTCTCAGGAGAGTCTACGACTGTCGCCCATCGTTGATCAGCAACCAGCTCCTATTCCCCAGATGGATCGGAAGCCTAGTTATAATCCTGAAGTGGAAGCTGAGAGGGTACCTAGACTGAGTTCATCCTCAAAAGCATCTTTACATGCAAGGTCTGCAAAATCAAGTCGAGAGCCGAGTCGAGCTTCTTCGATAAGAGAAAGCTTGGATGAGCTTTCCCCTACCATGGGCGGTGATCAGATCCTCAACCTCCCTCCTCTCCCGACAGACATATCGGACGACTACGGCAGTCCCGCCACATCATCACCCCTGCGTAACGTAAGGAACAGCGAAGAAATCAGCCGCGTCCTGAAAATATCCTCGCGCAAGCAATCCGAAGCAGACATCCCCTCCGTTCCGACACTCCCACCTCGCCCTTTCGAAAACAACGTCCCCACCAGCCCCCCTAAACACCCCAAACGCTCCCTGCCAAAACTTCCCCTCTCTGAAGACGAAACCAAGAATGTAGTAGAGCTCCTCTTCGCCGTCATAAACGAACTCTACACCCTCTCCTCGGCCTGGAACATCCGCCGTACCCTCCTCACGGCCGCGAAAACCTACCTCCTCCGCCCCGGCAACCCGCAGCTCGAAAGCATCCGCGTACTGCTCCAAAGCAGCGTCCTCGACGCGAACACCTCAGACCCCGGGCTCGCGGCCCACATCAAGCTGCTCCGCGCCAACGCCCTTCCGACCGCGGACGAGCTGGAAACCTGGCCGCCGCCGCTTGCCGAGAGGGAGAGGGAGGCGCTCAGGGTGAAGGCGCGCAGGTTGCTCATGGAACGCGGCGTGCCGCAGGCTTTGATGAGCGTTATGGGACAGGCGGCTAGCGGTGAGGCGCTTGGGAAGGTGTTTGATTGCTTGCAGGTTGAGGAGGTCGCGAGGGGTTTGGTGTTTGGCTTGCTCTTGCAGGCTGTTCGGGCTGTCACGCAGTGATCCCTTTTCATTCACGGTTGGGATTTCGAAGTGTCCTGGGGATTTGGGGGGTTGGTATCGTGGAACCTCCTGGAATGTAGAAGTACGAGGTCAGTAGATGCAGGCGAGGCTGTGTTTGTGTTTCGAATTGCTAGATGTGTGAGTGAGGTGCGGTGTTTATTGGGGAATTGCGTCCTGTACAATATGAACTATCATGAAGGGTTATGTATCAAGACGGCCGATTTAAAGATATACAAAACGTATAGTCCGTGCTGGACAGTACGCTGAAAACATGCTGCGCTCATAGGAAATTGGTGATATGCGTCTCGGAGAACGCTTCCGTATCCTTCACACGATGATCTCTCGAGTTATGGGAACCGGTCCTCAGACGTACTGCTTCACGCCCGCCATGAGAATGTTATTATACCTTATATTAGCTACGTGCCGGAGAAATAGGAACATCTTCTCTCCTATCCCGTCACGAAAAAAGCCGTGTTTACAGAAAATTCTCCGAAAACCATCAGAATATGCTTAACTATTTTGAATATGCCCGTTCCGATACTTTCCCTACATGTACCGTTCCCAAGCCGAATATACACCGAAAGTCATTTTCCCATCTGCCCCCTACCTTGTATAAGTTACTACAAGCAAATCCCTCGGCAGAGGCCCTATGCGAAAACTCCACACCTCACCTCCCCCCTCACCATCCCGCTGCCGCGTTCGCCGCGGCGGCCTCAGCCCAGGAATCCGCACCCTCGACATAGCCGCCCCAATCTCTACCCCAGCTGGCTCCGCCATCTAGTCAATCGCTATCGACGCTGCCCCCGTCCTCACGCACAGGCATGCGCGTCGTCCTGCTAAGAGAAAAATCCAAAATGTCGCTGCGGGGCTCGACGTACTTCTTCTGGCACCAGCTGCAGCGGACCGCGGCTGTGCGCTCCCTGCCCAAGGTGTCGCGCGTCGTGCCTTTGATGAAGATGAGCTGGTTCTTAGAGTCCTCGCGGTCGTAGACTTTATCGGAGACGCCGAAGGCGAGGACGGCGAGGCGGGTTTGGGGGGCGGGGACGGAGGGGTTGGGGGCGAAGTGGAGGGGGTGCGGGCCGTGTGGGGTAAGGTAGAGTTTTGCGAGGGCGGCGAGGAGGGTTTCGTAGAGGGTGCGTGGGAGGCGGGTTAGGGATGTTGCGATCGTGGGGAAGGTTGTGATGTTTAGCGTTATTAAGCCGGAGAGGTGTGAGAGGGCGCTCTGTGTGGCGTAGGTCAGCTATGTTCTGATATTTGATATACTAGGTAATTTGAATAGGAAGGGGCGTAGGGGAAGCATACATCGAAGGCGAGAAACTCTGCGCTAAGGTTTCGGAGGACGTTCGTCTGTGGGAAGGCTATGGAGAGCTGTTCGAGCCTTACGCAGGCTTTGCAGATGGAGTGGAAGGACTCGTAGTCATAAACGTGTTCTTCGTCCTCCCCGCCTCCGAGTGAAGCGTGGAGATTCAGTTGATTAAGCGTTCGGCCGTGTCTTGTTATGCAAGCTACCGCGGGGAGCGACTTCACGAAGCACATGTCCACTGTTAGCACCCTTATTCCAGATACAAGACAAAGGAAGCCCTCAAGTGCGTGCAAAGCATCGTTCTCGGTGTTATCGTCATGCTTGAACTCTAACGTTTCTAGCTTCTCGGGCATTAGGGTGATCTTGCTGAGTTCGGCGAACAGCGCATCCGCACCTGGACAGCCGAAGATACGAAGAGATTTGAGGTGGCCGAAATCTATGATTTTGCAATAAGTATTCGAGGCGTACCGTAGAGCAATCTTCTGAAGGGTCAAGTTGCGCAGAACTATAGGTGTACATTTATCAAATGGCAGCATATGGCTAAATATCGTCCCAGTAAGGAGACCTGGCCCTGTACTAGAGTCGTTAAGCTCTCTGGACGAGACATCCGTCAGAAGATCGTCGAAACTGGAGTGTAGGGTGATTTTCTGGACCTTGGGCGAGTTCTTGACCAGGTAATTGCAATAGTTCAGCACCTCTCTACTATCAGGATATAGACCCAGCTTCTTCACTTGACTAAACACATTCTTAATGTTCGGTATGGTTTGTATCTCCGGCAGAGCATCTCTGTCACATGCTATAGCTTCCATCCATTTCATCCTCCTCTGTTTCTTGTACAGCAATATTAAATTGTCAGTCGAGAACTGGGACCAAGGATGCCATGAGAACTTTTCGAGGATATTCTCAGGGAGGAGCGCCAGGATCGCCCGAATGGTAAAATTCGCCAGTTGTATTTGATTGCATTTGTCTACCACTTCCGCAAGATATAGGTCTATCTTGCGAACGTATGGAAGGCCAATATTCCCAGGATTTAGGAAGTCTAGGAGCCGGGTGTCGTTTGCGGTTCCGATATCGATTGTGACTTCGTTGTATAGTTGTGGGACTGTGAGTCTATGTAACTGTTTGCAGGTAAGGCATAGGTTTTTCATGTCCGTGGGACGAGTAACCTAGCTTGATATCAGTGTCTTGTCTAATAATAGCAGCCTGCACGGTTAATCAAATTTACATGGTCGATGATAAGGCGTTGGACGTCTTCTATAAGGTCCATGAACTGTAGACGACCCATATTAGCCAGATTAGTGAAATGAATTTGCTCCTTTACTCGTCGGTGTAGGGGATGTGCAAAGTTTGATAGAACTACAGTTGCCTATCACCTGAAGATATCAACTGTGGATGCAAATGAAAAGAGTGGCGATTCGATAAAGATGCTAACAGATGTAGCTAAAGAGGATTGATGATCTTATAGAATGAATGACGATTTGCGCGTATATGAGGATGTATCACAATTTTTATTGTCTTGCAAAATCGGCGATACCGTTCGCTCGGTCAGCCCTGTGTTTTCAGGTGGGAAAACGAGACGCGGTGGTTGACTGCTCTATCCCAACTGGCATTATTAGAGAGAGCAAACAAACCGCTGTACTGATCTCCCTGTACAGACAAGGAATCATATTGTCAACCTTTTGGTTTCTCACTGTTTTGGAACTTTGTCGATCGTGTATTTTGAGGAGTAGACAACGTGGGGGTGAGACCAGCACAGGAAGATATCCGGCTCGCCCGAATAGGTCCGCTTATTGACAACTCTAATACCTTAGATACAGTGTCTAGGTCCAGAACTGAACCATTTTTTACACGTAGAAATGCATAGACTACTCTCAGACACGGGCTCTGTCAATTCAGGTATACAGCCCGTGGAAAAAAACATCATTTAAATATACTCAGACCGCAGTAGATAGATATCAAGAGCATATACATCAAGACCTTTTATATCAAACTCAAAGAGTTGAATCTTGGCCAAACCCTCCAAGAACAGTTGAACCACATGCGACCTTCGCCATATGCGCCTGAATATGCAAGTCACCCTCAGTAAACTCTTCCATTCCTACTAGTCACAATGCCTCATCTCCTATGCATCGCTCAATCATCCCCATCTTCCCAGGGTAAACTAAATGTTCCAACCCAATCCTCCACTTCCTTCCTCAACTGAACAATCTCCACCACATCCTCTCCCTCGCCTAGATACTCTGTAAATGCCTTGACGCTTCCCGGATTCTTCCTTCTACTCTTCTCTGCTGCCTCTTTCGCCTTCTTATCAACATCGAGCGTGATACCGACGGCACGATGCACAACATCCGCCACACGCCTGAAGTCATCTGGCTGGAATCCACGAGTAGTCATGGCCGGAGATCCCATGCGTAGACCACCTGGTTTCATCGCAGACTTGTCGCCGGGGACGGTATTCTTGTTTGAGGCGACACCAACAAGCTCGAGAACACGCTCAACGCGAGCACCGTCAATGCCGCGGTCCTTAAGGTCAACAAGGACGAGGTGGTTATCAGTACCACCGCTTACAACCTTATAACCGAGACCACCCGACTCCTTTGGATTTCCCAGTCGATCTGCTAGCGATTTCGCGTTTTTAAGAACTGTTTGTTGGTACTCTTTGAACTCAGGGGTTTGAGCTTGGTGTAGTGCAACGGCAAGGGCTGTGATGGTGTGGTTGTGAGGGCCACCCTGGTGACCGGGGAAGACTGACATATTGATAGGGCCTTCTAGGTCGTACATCTCTTCATTACCCTTTTTGTCGGTTCGGCGGACGCCTTTACGATAGAATATCATTGCACCTCGTGGTCCGCGGAGAGACTTATGGGTTGTAGTTGTCACAACATCAGCATATTGAAACGGTGAAGGGATAACACCTGCTGCAGCAAGACCAGAGACGTGTGCCATATCACTGTAGAGGTATGCGCCAATCTTGTCACAAATAGCACGCATGCGGTCGTATTCGATCAATCGACTGTAAGCGGAAGTGCCTGCGATTATGATCTTGGGTCGATAGAGAGTAGCATTTTCTTCTAGCCTGTCGTAATCAATTATCCCAGTCTTCTCATTTAACCTGTATGGAAACGTCTCGAAGTATTTTGATATCGCAGAAATCTTCTTGCCGGGTATTTGGTAACCGTGCGATAAGTGACCCCCATGGGGTAGGTCTAGGCCCATGATACGATCGTGAGGTTGGAGAACAGCGGAATATGCATAAAGATTGGCCGGTGATCCAGATAACGCTTGGAAATTGTTAGTACCATTTTCAAAATCCGTGAAATGGGTGTAGCGCACGCTGAACATTGACTCCCCATTCGTCCTCTTTCAAACCGAAAGTTTGCAATGCTCTTCGCTGACATAGGCGTTCAGCTTCATCTATGAATTCGTTTCCTCCGTAGTATCGTGCTCCAGGATATCCTTCTGAATACTTGTCTGTGGTCTAGATGTTAGCATTACTCCCTCTGGGGGTGTATCCTTCGAGTTCTATGATCTAGCATACTTTGCATTACACTCCCTAGCGCATCCAAAACAGCTTGTGAAGTGAAATTCTCCGAGGGTATAAGGTTTATAAAATGTTTCTGCCTCCTCTTCTCCTAGAATACCACATTCATCAGGATCCAGTAGCTGTATGGGTCATTCTCGATACCTGACGTACCTTTTGTATTATTTCATACACAATAGGATCTGCATCTTCTAAATCGGCAGACAGAATCTATAAATCAATAATTAGCGACCGGCACAATCTTACAGCACAACGCTATAAATCATTCTCGTACCTTATGCTGAGCATCCAGCGACAGACCCCGCCTAGTAGAAACCCTCAAACCGGGACTCCATCTCGTCCCAATTGGTCTCCCAGCAGCTCTAGCAAGCAGACTCACCGATGCCCTCGAAGAGACCACAAAATTCGCCATGATCTTCGAGTGTGACTCCTCTGCAGGACACGAGGGCAAAATGAAACTATACACGAGCGCCGAGAGTGGTGATGCAAGCTTGGACGGAAGCCGATAAATTAGCCACTATACTAAAAATAGTTTAGCTTTTCGACACCGTTTTTGCACTTTCAACTTGACGTTGAGTCCTTCGGTTTTTCTCTTCTTCACACAACTAAATCCAAGATGATGAAGAGCTTTCAGGGCAGTCAACCTCACTCGTACTGGCTTTACGGCTTGTGTGATGTGGGGGATGCTGAGATGTTCTGGGCCAGACTCACCACCTTTTGAGGGACAATTTGAAACCAGCTGATTGGAAAGTTGTGTATATCCAGCAGTAAATCTTGCTAGGGGACATTGATGCGAAATATAAGGATATGGTGGAAGTTCCTCATTAGGACGGGGATGATGGGTGATAGTTATCTACTACTTGTGCCTCGTGCCTGTAGACAGTTCTATCGCCCCGTCCGTAGACTTTGAAGTGACAGGAGATCGACAAGAGGAAATGTAACAAAGGAAATTCCTTACTCCTACACAGCTTACACCAACTCGACCACACTGCCAGAAGTGACAGTTCCCCAGGTTCCAGCTATCTATAAAGCCTACACCTTTTGAAGGACTTTCTGTGTAGGAGATTCGAGTTCGTCTTTAGTGAGATTCCGGTCTTGGGAGACGTACTCTACTATACACAAAATATGAGACCGTATAGAAGTGCCGTACCTATACAGTATGCGAATCTGCACGGTATGTTGTCCATCAGTTGGGAGTCCCCCTACACATTACTCTCTCTTATACAGTGGAGTTGGAGACAAGCTGAAGAGATCGCGTACAGTAGGCGAATAAAATCACGAGTAGACAAACGGTATCAGTAGAAGGGAAGATCAGAGTCCTCGACATGTACAATATGCGTACGTCTGCTTTATTCAAATAGAGTTCAGTATTGAGTTCCGTATATGGCAGGGTGTGACCAAGGAGTCTAGTCAAAACTTCCTACCCTCTCGCAATATATGCCTTCGAACTCGATGATTTGCTGCAGCGGCTACCTAACTCACTCCAGGAATACTGTAACTCTTATAACAATCACATTCCACCGTATTTAGAGAGGTCAATGTGCTCATCACAGTGTGGCCAACGATCCGTATCGATAAGGTATTAGTATTCTCGGTATTTCATCGGTATTGTATCGAATATCATAATACCTTAACAATACTCTTGGCATTTTAAGATTTTTTAATATTCTTTAGAATTCAACTAAAATATTATCGTTTTCTTAGAAATTTAATTAAAATAAAGATACTCTTCGTACGAAGGGATTATATAGCTATGAATAACATCTATAGCTGTTCTAAGATAGAAGGCACGAGGGCGTGCCTACGTGCCTGCCTGTCCACCTGTCTACTGGCCCACCTGCCTACCTGCCAATTTGTATAAAATACATCTTTTTTTTGAATTTCTCTTCTTCTCTTCTTCTCTCCTTCTCAATCTTTGATTTTAGTAACTCAAAGTGTAAGTACTCAGCTTAAACCTATCGTACGAAGGCTAATAAGACTATAGTATGGCCAATACGCAAGTAGTTCTCTATAACCCAGCGATCACGGCTGCCGCTCACGCGAACCGCAACCCGGTGCTACTCGTAACACAGCAGCAATTGGCTCCGTGGTGTCACAGCCCACAGAATAGAGCACTTCTGGCCGTCGGTGGAGGTGTTGATGTTGAGTTCGTACGTGACTCTATCACACCGAGCAGATTGGATCTCATAGGCAGTCATATGTCAATGGGATTCTTATCCAGTCTCGTGGAGGTGACGTTGATCCTTGTGCGGCTTGTCGTACGAGAGATTTCCGTCCCTTCCTTAGTTGTCACCGCGCTGAGGGACACTTTGGCGGAACATGCGCCAACTGCAAATGGCGCGACCATACAGCACGCTGTTCCGTACGAGCTGGTGGTCCAGATAAGCCTGCTCAAGGAGCCAGGGTGCTTGGACCTGGTTCAGGGGTTGACGGAGCTGACGGCACCGCCCCTGGGAATGCTATTGTGCTGGATGACGATGAGGGGCTACTCCCCAAAATGCTATAATCATTGGTTGAGCAGAGCTTCGTACGAAGTATTCTTTGGCGTTTAAGCGTTCTGGCGTTTCGGTGTTCTGCTTTGCCTAGCTATCCAGGGCTGTTGGTAGCACTCAGACGTGATCTGTACCTTTACGTGTGTCTGAGATCAGTAGCCATTAGGTGAAACTAAACAAATCGTACGAACCTTTCAATAAATTTTTTTGTTTTGCCCAATGTTTAAGACATTCAGTATGTTCTAACTCTCTTGAACTTAAGCGTGATCTTTCCCATGATACCGTACGACGAGCTGCTGAAAACACTCGTTCTGGTTCATCGCTCATTGCTGGAATTGAGAGGATCTCAATTGCAAGTATAGATAATCGTGGAAAC